>JAWDGP010003956.1:77500-117500 GCA_033675545.1 Elysia crispata | reverse complement strand
ACAACTAAACCCATAATTAAGTGAGAAATGAAATATATAAAGATAACTGCGAAATTCACGATTATTGACTTATGGACTGTATCGTGGTTTTACACACACACACACACACACATGACTCACAGAACCTCAACTACTCTGTCCCTAGTTAAGAAGGATTGTCTTCCAAGAATCGCAGCACAAACCCCAATAACACATTAAACCCTACATGTTTTGTTTGTTTCTCATTGGTTCCTCAGCCCAGCAGAGGTCACGTGAACAATGTCTGTCATCTTGACAGCCTGTCGCCAGTCTCGGCAGAGGGCCATCGAGAGAGCCTTGAAGAAAAAAGCTGAGAAAAAGTAAGATTTTGTTTAACTTCATGCTAGAGCCTAGTTCACGAGAACATGGAGATTCCAGTCTCACCAGCGCCAGGTTAAGTTTATCTCAGTTTATTAACTCCTCAGGGAAATAAGTAGGACAAAAACTACAGTCACACAAACGGAGAGAGCTTCATGGTATATTAAATGGTCATCTCTAGATTCACTGTTTGTATTTTCCTGACCACACTTCTACATGTAATGTCCTAGCTCCACAGAGTTAGCCCGGGCCAAAGCTTGTGACATTCAGTCTAGAGCTGGACCAAGTGAAGTCCTAGCTTCACTTACCGAGAAACAAAAGTAATCAATTAAAGCAATGAATAGAATTTCGCTTTTAGAATTTTGTGTTTAGCTCACAAACTCTTACCGTCCTAAGGACTTTAAGAGATACCTAGTAATAAATAGAAGTTCGCTGCAGATTCCATAGCAGGGTGTTTAGCTCTCTTTCTCTCTATCTCTTTGTCTAACTGTCTCAAACCACTTTCTTTCTCTGCCTCTCTTTTACTAAATTACACAACAAGTTTGATAGATTTCGTGCTTTTCGCTATTTCTAGGTTCGACTCTACTTAGTATAGACTAATTGTGTTAAAACAGTCACTACAGGGTGAGTTCTAAAATTATTATTTCCTTTTCAATTTTTCGAAAGAAAATACTTACACCAAAAAATACGCTTGACTTGTCATACGTTCACGACAGTAACAGGTGCTATTCTGGCAATACAACGAGGAGTTTTATTATGATAAGATGATCAGGAGCAGACACTTACGTCTTTCCTTAATACTTATGTAACTAGATCTAGGGTGGATTCTTAAACTCACTTAGTAACTGCTGCAATGGGACCCACTAGTCTAGTTATCTATAGAAGCTCAGTGCTTCTTCCTACTCTAAGTATTGCAGGCCCTAACTGGTTATGGTAGCGTGCCTAGTAGCCGTGCAATACTAAAGAGTTCACACTCTTGGGTCCTTGAGTATCAGTGGAGTACTAAGGTCACTGCTCCCTAACGAATACGAGTGATGTCGAGACAAAAATGGCTACACTCAAGAAAGAAGGAACACACCAAGAACAAATTAACGTTACCAACAACTATAATAAGTTTATTACACGAATACTCATTTAGCAATGTATGAAACCAATTCTCAAGAATAAAATACAAAATACAAAGAGGATCCAAAAGCAAAAAAGAAAATGTCGAACCAAAATTCCCAATAAAATGCTTAATACTAGTCAAAATAGAAAATATCCAAACAAAATGCCTTATACTAGATCTAGTTAAAATGCCCAATAGTCAGAGTGCCTAATAGTCAGCCAACGCCCGAGTCACGATGATAATCACGTAGAATTACATGTACAACAAATGATAATCCAACACAAGTAGCTTTCACAATAGTTCAATAATATCCACTAGGAATGGTCACAACTTCTCACTGTAATTCCAAACAATACTACTATCCAAGGCGTGCTCTATCTCGTCGGAATTTGACCCCCCCACACACACACACACATACACACCCTTGGCGATTCTCCTGAGTGTGTTGTGACTGAGCCTCCCAGGATCACACCCATGTCTCAATCCCTTGCTATGATCCTGTCCTCAGACTGTGGACTCCTACAGGAAGTGCGGAGCACACCCGATACATTCTTCTCTTTGATCTTCCAATCAGCATATGATGCACGCCCTTCACCAACAGTTTCCTCTTACCCAGCTTCGTTGTCTGGATCCTATGAACTCTGACACTAGCTGCGGAAGTCTCTTATAAAATACCGTGGCAAGTTTGGCAACGGGTTTTGTGAAGTTCATACTTCGCCAAAGCCAATCTGTTACCAATGGATCTTGAGGCTTGGGGTTTGTGACTTGGGTCTTGGGACTTAAGCCCCACCCTGTTGTTTGGTCCATTTTGGACACAATCGTTCTAACCATCATTGCGCTCCTGTAAGCAAGTATGCAGTTTTTTCATTGGCCTGTCCATCAAGCCCAAAACTTTGCTGTTCCCACAGACAGAATTAACGTTATTGCTTGACTTTAGCCGCATCTTGTCTTTAAGAATGCTTGGTGCCATTTCAATGCAATTTTACACCGCGTTGGAACCTAAGGCCTAACAATTTATTGAATGTCCTTGCCTATAGGTCTGATCCAGTGACCTAGATAAGTTTCCGTTGCGATGATCGTCTCTGTGACATTATTTTGTCAGACTGACAGAGTGATCCAGATTTTTTCCATGTTTACAACTTTTTTGATTATTAAAGTATCTGTGAACCTAAGCTGGCTAATTAAAAACATAACAAAAGCATAATACATAATGTTTACAATTTGAACAGTTTTGACTCCTTGACATCAGTTCTCTTGTTCATCAAGGTAAGCTCGCAAAAAAAAAAAGGTAAGGATCTCACCAGCCATGGGAATCCTCGCACTAGATGGGTTTAAGAGATTGAAATGGTTAACTGTGAGAACGGTCAACAAAAGATTTTATTGTTTTAACCTTCGGAGATTTCTTGTAGGACCAGAAGTTGTCTATAAAAACTTGAGAGGCTCTGTAGATAGAGCTCATTACGCTCACCTTATCAGACCCGCCCGCTTGAGTGGATGTGGTATGATCAATATCGTCGCCCTCCAGTCAGCTCAGGATGCCGCTCGTCCAGTGAACAACACGATGAATCTGTTAGCAAGAATAGAAATAGAGTGAGCAAATACAACTGAAGTCATCAAATTCTGTGGTATTCATGGGTTTACTTTACGCCGCTATGGTGAAAGCTAATAACCATTTGATAGAGGAGTATTTCTAGACCTTATGAAACGATTATCAACATTGGATAGAGGAATATTTCTAGACCTTATGAAACGATTATCAACATTGGATAGAGGAGTATTTCTAGACCTTATGAAACGATTATCAACATTTGATAGAGGAGTACTTCTAGACCTTATGAAACGATTATCAATATTTGATAGAGGAGTATTTCTAGACCTTATGAAACGATTATCAATATTTGATAGAGGAGTATTTCTAGACCTTATGAAACGATTATCAATATTTGATAGAGGAGTATTTCTAGACCTTATGAAACGATTATCAATATTTGATAGAGGAGTATTTCTAGACCTTATGAAACGATTATCAACATTTGACAGAGGAGTATTTCTAGACCTTATGAAACGATTATCAACATTTGATAGAGGAGTATTTCTAGACCTTATGAAACGATTATCAATATTTGATAGAGGAGTATTTCTAGACCTTATGAAACGATTATCAACATTTGATAGAGGAGTACTTCTAGACCTTATGAAACGATTATCAATATTTGATAGAGGAGTATTTCTAGACCTTATGAAACGATTATCAATATTTGATAGAGGAGTATTTCTAGACCTTATGAAACGATTATCAATATTTGATAGAGGAGTATTTCTAGACCTTATGAAACGATTATCAATATTTGATAGAGGAGTATTTCTAGACCTTATGAAACGATTATCAACATTTGACAGAGGAGTATTTCTAGACCTTATGAAACGATTATCAACATTTGATAGAGGAGTATTTCTAGACCTTATGAAACGATTATCAATATTTGATAGAGGAGTATTTCTAGACCTTATATAAGGATTATCAATATTTGATAGCCAAATTCATCAACACTAAGACACTTCAAATGCCACAAAGTACTCCTCTGTGATGTTTCGAAATCTTGTATGCATCTTTGAAGTTTACATTGACAATAGAAAGTCACAATTAAGAAATGCTAATTTTGTTGCTACCAAGACTGATAAAAAGAGTGATGTTTCCTGTAGGTTATGAGTTCTGATAATTTTTCAGATACGAGTATATAGAAGATTGCGCTCATTCCTCAAGTTCATAGAAGTTGATGCTAGCAGTGGGTCTGGTCTGGAAAAGGTTACAGTAGGTGAGCTGACAAAAGCGTACGAGATCAGGTGGAAATTTCTAGTCTTTGGTACAAACTACTAGTAACAAAAATTATTTTAGACTGCCAGGCCAAAATTCAAAGTTCAAATGAATGAGATGACAAAAGAAAACAAGAGGCTTTTGGACTTTCAAATACATTACACTACTCAAAATTTCGATATTTCCTTTCAATCTTTAAAGTTCCAAAACAAGCAGACAACTTATGTCGACTTAAAACATGATCTCCATGATATTACTTGTGCTTTGACAAGTGTAAGAAAAAGGTTGCCACTAAGCAGTTTGCAAGAAACTGAGGGGACACTGACTGTTCATCACTTCTGCATTTATAGATGCATGTGAGGTGTATGACATTTTCACGACACACACATGCCAGACCGTCTCCACAAATCAGAGTTTCTGATGGATGTTTCAATTGCGGATCCGAAATATTTCAAGCACAAAACAAATCCTCAGTCCAATCAGCCGGAAACCATTGGTCACAGCTATCCTATGCTTGATCGACAACCTGGTCACTGAGTTCAGTTTTCTGTATTCAAACTATCCTATGCTTGATCGACAACCTGGTCACTGAGTTCAGTTTTCTGTATTCAAACTATCCTATGCTTGATCGACAACCTGGTCACTGAGTTCAGTTTTCTGTATTCAAACTATCCTATGCTTGATCGACAACCTGGTCACTGAGTTCAGTTTTCTGTATTCAAACTATCCTATGCTTGATCGACAACCTGGTCACTGAGTTCAGTTTTCTGTATTCAATCGAAAGCTTTCAGTAGTATTGAAAAAAATCTGCATCGGTCAGGCAACTGCAAAGCGGTCAAATTTTGAGCTGACTAATCCCCCAAATAAACAAAACAAAAACAAAACAAAAAAAAAAACAACAACCCAGCCGTCAAAACGGTTGATTGTGACTTATAACACACACAGAACGAAAGTTTGACGATCTAGTACCCAGATGCAAGAATACAAGAAGGGCTCTATGTAACATTTTTCTTGCCAAATCATAAATGTCTTGTTTTAGCGAACTTTCACAAACACACACCGTTATAGTTTGTTATAGGAATTATTCAGTCAAGAAGCATTGAAAGCGTGTTTGAATTTAGTGCGCATCTTTCTTTGCTTTAATTTCACCCCGTCTTACTCCTTCTCTCACCCTCCATCCTTCTCTTTCTCTTTCTTCCATCCCTCTACTTTTGTCCATTTCATTCTTTCTGTCTCCGGCTTCCTTCTTTCGAACTTTTACCCTGTCTCCTTTTCCTGTATCTCTTCCTCTTCCTTTTTTTCCTATCAGACTCCCCCCCCCCCTCTCTCTCTCTCTCTCTCTCTCTCTCTCTCTCTCTGTCAATCTTCATCTATCTCTCTCTCTCTCTCTCTCTCTGTCAATCTTAATCTATCTCTCTCTCTCTCTCTCTCTCTCTCTCTCTGTCAATCTTCATCTATCTCTCTCTCTCTCTCTCTCAATCTTCATCTATCTCTCTCTCTCTGTGTCAATCTTCATCTATCTCTCTCTCTCTCTCTGTGTCAATCTTCATCTCTCTCTCTCTCTCTCTCTGTCAATCTTCATCTATCTCTCTCTCTCTCTCTGTCACTCTTCATCTCTCTCTCTCTCTCTCTGTCAATCTTCATCTCTCTCTCTCTCTGTCAATCTACATCTCTCTCTCTCTCTCTCTCTCTCTCTCTCTCTCTCTCTCTCTCTGTCAATCTTCATCTATCTCTCATCTATTTGTCCTCGTCTCGCTCTATAGCTATTTGAAGACCACAAGGGAGAAAACGGCAGAGTCCCAATTTTGCAATTTTAAGAAATCTTGATTTTAAAGTTTAAAATCATGTATCTTTACAATGGCCCACTTAATTACAAAACTTTCAGCATGGACCTATGCTACATTAAACCCACTTGTGAATGTGATAAAACAGCAGCTTTACACGGAATATTTGTCAAGTTATACCACTTTTTATGAGATGTGGGTCCCTCCAATCACCTGCCTGCAGCAAACCATTGTTAGCTAGCCATGTATCAACAGAGCCACTCGGGTTTCTTGCTACATAGATAATTTCTACCGACAGAAATGCTTTGTTTTGTTTTGTTTTGTTTTCTTTTTTATTCCATATATTTAAAAGCTGTGAAAAGGTTATTGCTGTGGAGGAATTCAAACATTGTATTTTCTTTTTTTCTCATTAAAAAGTTTAATAAATGCTGGATCGACAATAAAGAAAATGAGTAGTGTATATATCATTGTTGTGCTATTATCATATCCGTCTGACTGTCTGTCCGTGAATATGTTCTTTCACTGTCTCCCTCATTGCCTTCCTTCTTTTATCCCTCTGCGATTTACTAATATTTTAATTCGATGGCTTCAATTTTTTTTCTTGGCTCCCATTTTCTCCTGGCAAACATTTGTCCGTAGGCCTGGGGCTCTGTGCGTCGATCTTGATCAGCGTCACAAATAATCGCTAAGAGCTTTGAAATTTGGCCACAAGTTTTATGTTTGCACAAATTAGCAGTCAACTTACCTTTATTGAACATATACCTACTGCAGCTTTCTCATTCTTTCATTGTTGACATCCATTCGCCCACCCACCACCCTCCCCCTGCCCTTACCTTTGTTTCAAGTGAACGGCAGTTTCATTCAAAGCAATCATCAGCAAAGAAAACAATCCAGGTATCTATCTATCTATCTATCTCCCTCTTACGACTAGGAATGCTCGCGCTAATGGACCAGTGTTTTCTTAAAAAAATAGTGGATTAAAGTCCAATACAACTTCACTGTTTCAACTGGATGAAAAAAAAATCAACGAGGAAGGATCACTACGCATAAAAAAGTAGTCCGCCCCTACTGTTTGGTTCTGCCAATACCGGAATAACTCATAAGCTGTGTTTCTTAACTCTTACCATTTTCCTATTTTCCTATACTATTATTCTCTCTCTCTCTCTCTCTCTCTCTCTCTCTCTCTCTCTCTCTCTCTCTCTCTCTCTCTCTCTCTATCTATCTCTCTCTCTATCTATCTCTCTCCCTCTCTCTTTCTCTCTCTTTCTCTCTCTCTTTCTCTCACTCTATCTATCTATCTCTCTCCCTCTCTCTTTCTCTCTCTCTCTATCTATCTATCTCTCTCCCTCTCTCTCTCTCTCTCTCTCTCTCTCTCTCTCTCCCTCTCTCTCTCCCCCCCTCTCTCTCTCTCTCCTCCAGGGACGCGCCCACATCCCGTTCTATCTCCTTTCTCTTTGTGTTCCCATGAGTTTTCATGTCTATGCACTTTTTTTCGTTATTTCCCTTCAATGCGTTTTATTCTTTGCCCTTGTTATCCTTTTAGAGACTGCGAAACTTACAATGACATTTCATAATCTTCAAAAGGTGTTGAACTTTGCGATAATAAACTTTGCACCCTTTTGTTTCGTTGAACCAGGACCTTTCCACAAATATTGGGCCTTATACATGCGCGGGTATTATGCCATAAACCAGAAACCCAAGACTTATCCGGTTAAAGTCCTTGTGAAAATCAACATTCCCATTGTCTGTAAAAAATCAATTATTGTTTCATTCAAATGGAAACCTGGTGATAGCAAGGCAGTGGAACAGTCCATTGATCTACAGCGAAACGTTTAAAGAAAGGCGGAATCGATCCATGTGATACGAATATACGGAGTGAACTTTAAGGCCAGACAGCTAAAAAAAAACCGATTGAGTTGTGTGCGAGGCTGTTTATCCGCTAAAAGAAACGATGCCGAGAAACTAAAGAATTAAATGGATGAATTCATCTAGTGTAAATATTAAGCTGCATCATGTGGGGATTTCAAACTGATAACAACATAAAGTATAAAACTTAACTCACCAATACAAAAAAAAGTTAGTCATCTGTTTATTCCCTCTGGAAAGGCAGAGCAATTACATACTAAGAAAAATTGTCAGCGAGTAATATCAACAAGACAGAAAAAAGGGAACAAGAAGAATCGTCAAACGAGAGGAAAGCGTTAGGCACGGTCAGAGACGAAGGCGTCAAAGATGGCCAAGAATAAAGACAACAAAATGGTTGAAGATAAATAATACTTCTCTGGTAGTCCAGGAAAAAATGACTTAAAAAAATAAACACTCCTCGAATAGAGAAATCAAACTAACATTGCTTAACTTATCTCAGGAGTTACAACCAAAAAGTCTCTAATGGGATGCGTTAACGGTGACAATTGTCCCCTTCAAAAGCTCTGAAGATCAAATGAATAACACTGTTCTCTCTCTCTCTCTCTCTCTCTCTCTCTCTCTCTCTCTCTCTCTCTCTCTCTCTCTCTCTCTCTCTCTCTCTCTCTCTCTCTCTCTCTCTCTCTCTCTCTCTCCCCTCCCCCCTATTTTCCAACCACCCACGCCTTTTTCTTTAATGTGTGTAACAGTTCCACCCTACTGCTTACATATCATTATGTACAGCACAAGTAGGAGCGTAAAAAATATTATAACAATATATAATACCTTGAGAAGATGAGAGATTTTAAAAGAGCGTTAAATCCTTGGATGTCATTTTTAAAACAAAGTTTAATTTATTTTCCTTCTTCTTTTTGTTATTTTAGGCGAGCCAAGAGAGAAGCTGCCCAATCTGCACATACCCAGAAGGAAGAAATGGACGACATTGAAGGAGAGAACAATGTAAAAATCTGGACATTTCTCCTCAACGGACAACCCACTAGTGTTGTTTTGCGTAGGTTTTCTTTTCCTTTTTTTGTTCTAATTATTCTTACTGGAGACGTTTTGCATACTTATTTGTTCTATAACTAGTAGCATCCGAATTGCTACAATAAGGAGGGCTCGGAGGAAATCAAATTGCCTTAAGTAAATTCTAAACAGCAACGCAAATCTTTTTCAGAAGCAATCGAATTAGTCATCTGTGAGAGTTCATTGAGAGCACAAGACTTTTGTTTATTTTGTGAATGGAGTACAGCATTCTGTAAGCCTGTATTTCTGTGGTGAGACTATCAGTAGGGATTAGTTTTAATCATTCATTTGTCGAGTTTACTGAGCATTGGAGCTGTCTTTGGGTGTACTCGGGATGCTTCTCTTAACTGAACTTTGCTTAAAACTAGCCGCAATTTGCCCGTCTTTTCATGCTGTCATCACCGTAGAATTTTTCTCAGTTTTGCCGCCAAGGCCTGACATATCTATGTAATATTTAATTTACTCACCTGCATCTCTCCTCAAGTATTACAGAACACTAAAGTCTCCTTCCATCGCTATCTCTGAACACCTTAATCCGTCTGTTTCCTGTGTTTCTATGTAGATTATACTCCCAGTACTTAGTCTGTCTTCATGATTATTCTCTTACCTCCTTCCTTTTTGCCATGAGGACTCCAATATTGCCATCTGGTGGCACTCACGAAGGTTTCAGGCAGAAAGGCTTTCTCAAGATACGGTCAGTCGCCTGACGGATACTTTCCGAAACGATCAATTCACCGAAAAATGTTTAAAAAAGCAAAAAACAAAGAAAAACAATGAAGGAAAGAGGAAGTTGGTTAGAACGCGGATCAACTTTTGTCGTTTTTTCTCTCTCTCTCTCTCCTCAGACCGAGATACTCTGGAGGTGGCATGTAATGGCGAAATCGTGGAGTCCATGGTAAGTAACTATATAGGTCTTGGCGACAATAGGGCACGGGGGAAAGGTGGGGTAAAAAGAGGGGGGAGGGAGGGAGGAGGTGAAAATAAAAGCAGTGCAGGACGCATTCAAAAGTTGAGCAATGAAAACAAAGTTGATAAGGATGGAGCAAGAAGGAAGTACATTTGAAAAAAAAAAGCCTTAATTAAATAGAGCCACGATCTTTTAAAAATAGTCACGAGTTCTTGATTATTTGTCAATGGTGCGGAATGCCTCCCTCGCGACCCTATGGTGAACGCTCTAATAGTTCGCATGCAGGAAAGGCAAAGATTTGCGTTTTGAATTTTATTTTTCAACGAATCAATAAATCAACGAGTAAATATTATTTTTTATAAAAGTTAGGACAATACCTAAAGACTTTTTTAAAGACAATTTTTAGATATTTTTAAAACTTAGCCCCCATGTTCATGGGAGTAAGCTATCAAGGAATGTTTTGTTTCTGCAGTTGATGAGAAAAGGGGAAACCTTTATAAAAATAGATGACTGGTTCACATTCAATTTTAATTTTTGTATAGAGCAGCGTGAAGTGTATCGAGTTTTTATCAATGTAGGTTTCATAGCTAATAAAGATAACTGTTGATGTGAAACATAAGGTCCAGATATTTTTTTATAAAGGCAGCAGTCTACCATCTGTTTAAACCGATCGACCCAATAGTTTTTAGTTTGCACATTCCAAATCTCCCCCAGCAAACTTTACGCAAGTGAATTAAACATGCGATGCTTTACAATGCCTCTCTAAACGTTCGATGAAGTTGTTTGTGTTGAGCGAGGTCATGTCTCACACGCTTCATTAGTTCTCAACACGCTGTTGGAGCGGGATGGACCTCCTGTCACACTGCTAGCAATGGTTCGGTCTGTTCTCAACACGCTGTGAGAGCGGGCTGGAACTCCTGTCACACTGTTAGCAATGGTTTAGTCTGTTCTCAACACGCTGTGAGAGCGTGCTAGACCTCCTGTCACACTGCTAGCAATGGTTTAGCCTGTTCTCAACACGCTGTGAGAGCGGGCTGGACCTCCTGTCACACTGCTAGCAATGGTTCGGTCTGTTCTCAACACGCTGTGAGAGCGGGCTGGACCTCCTGTCACACTGCTAGCAATGGTTCGGTCTGTTCTCAACACGCTGTGAGAGCGTGCTGGACCTCCTGTCACACTGCTAGCAATGATTCGGTCTGTTCTCAACACGCTGTGAGACCGGGCTGGACCTCCTGTCACACTGTTAACAATGGTTTAGTCTGTTCTCAACACGCTGTGAGAGCGTGCTGGACCTCCTGTCACACTGCTAGCAATGGTTCGGTCTGTTCTCAACACGCTGTGAGAGCGTGCTGGACCTCCTGTCACACTGCTAGCAATGGTTCGGTCTGTTCTCAACACGCTGTGAGAGCGTGCTGGACCTCCTGTCACACTGCTAGCAATGGTTCGGTCTGTTCTCAACACGCTGTGAGAGCGTGCTGGACCTCCTGTCACACTGCTAGCAATGGTTCGGTCTGTTCTCAACACGCTGTGAGAGCGGGCTGGACCTCCTGTCACACTGCTAGCAATGGTTTGGTCTGTTCTCAACACGCTGTGAGAGCGGGCTGGACCTCCTGTCACACTGCTAGCAATGGTTCGGCCTGTTCTCGACGGCCGCAAACACGGATCTGCAGCGTAACTCGGAATTCTGGGATGAAACTGTTTATAGAGATGCCAAAAACGTGTTGTAAGTTGGCCGTTTTGTGGACTAGCAGAAGTGATACCACTGGGAAGCTGTCTTTTGCGTTCCGTTTCTTGTCTTATCTTATTTAAAGCTTGATAGATTTTATAGTAAGCAGATAGGGAGACTGACAGAAACACTGAAACATAGGAAAATAGACAGCTCGATTGACAAATAGCGACAAAGTGAGAAAAAAAGGCATGCAGACAGATACAGAAAAGGCAAGACGATTGAAAGAATGACAAACAAGAACGAGGGGTGGAGGTGAAAAATAAAAGGAAGATAAAGATAAAGACAAAAAAGCATAATGAAGGGATGTTGATGCTGTATGGGATCCCCATCTCTCAAACTATTCACTCTGTTGTGAGCAGTGACAGGCGCGTGGAATGACTGATCCTCTTCCGTCTCTTTAGCTGCTCTGAAGGCCTACAAAAGAAGATGTATATTGTGTTGTCAAGAGGTTGTTCCCTCGTCTTAGGAAAGAATCTGAGATGTGTTACGAGGGGCCGCTCTGTTTGATTCGAAAGGGTGGTCGCATTGTTGGAAGTGTTAGACACGCTCTGGAGTTATATACAGATTCTAATAGCTTTTTAGATTATGTTTCTAAATTGAAACATTTGCATTGGTCTCCACTGTTGATTTGATGGGTGGCGTATCGCTGATTGCGTCCCTTGAAGCATGACGCGGTCCGTTTTATAGCAGGTCGCGAATCTTTAAAGTGAAATCCTTTGATTTACTCATCGGTGATCACAGACTATTGTGGATGTATCAGTTGAACTGATGGTAATATTTTCTCGTCATAAATCAAGCAGTTCAACAGTTCAACCCACAACTGACAAGGGTTCCCCTTGGGAGGTAGGGAAAGATTCTACATGCAGCATATGCACACAAATCATAGAGGATTGATGTTTTATAGCTGTTTCTATAACGCATTGTATTTGGATTGTAAGATGTATATCTTAAGATCATTGAAACTAATAGAGTGATGTTAATTTCTGGTAGGTGTGACTGCTGCTTTGGGGCGATGTTTTATAACTGTTCTGTTTCTGTTTATAGTGGTTTATATCCCTAGTCCTTCGCTTATGTCAAACCAAGTATCAGTCGGATTTTCTGCTTCAAATTCCATGTTTCTACAAGGTGGGTTTAATCTTCTGCATCTTTCTAGTGGTTCATTGGGTGATCTACAAGCTGGTTCTAATCTTCTGCATCTTTCTGGTGGTTCATTGGGTGATCTACAAGCTGGTTCTAATCTGCTGCATCTTTCTATTGATTCATTGGGTGATCTACAAGCTGGTTGTAATCTCCTGCATCTTTCTATTGATTCATTAGGTGATTCACCTCTATGCCACCCAGATGTTGGCATCAACGTCACATACTGTAGTTGGTGTTCTTTGAATGCCACCACTCAATACTTAGGTTGGGACTTTGTCGAGGGTGCATTTCTATTGTCAACAGCATGTTATTAGTAGATTGTTGTCCATAAAAGTTCTTACAGATCTCTTCTGGAGTTGTTGGAGTTTTTACTTTTTTTTGACATTTTGTTCATTGTTCTCTCTTTTTTTTTTTCTTCCCTCAATCTATGTTGCTCGATATAATATAACAAAAGTAATAGGATGAGACAGAGAAAGCATGCGAGGATGTTAAAGAAATAGACAACGAAAGAAAAATAAAAATAGAAAGAGATATATGCAGAGAGAAATAAATGAAGAGAAATCGACAGAGAGAGAGAGAGAGAGAGAGAGAGAGAGAGAGAGAGAGAGAGAGAGAGAGAGAGAGAGAGAGAGAGAGAGAGAGAGAGAGAGAGAGAGAGAGAGAGAGAGAAATAGACAGAGAGAAAGAGAAAAAGAGAGAAAGAGAGAGAGATAGAGAGAGAGAAACAGAGGAAGAGAGAGAGAGAGGAAGAGAGAGAGAGATAGAGAGAGAAAGAGAGAAATAGAGAGAGAGAAAGACAAAGAGAGAGAGAAAGAGAGACAGACAGAGACAAAGGGACAGACACATATGGCGAGATGAAGGTCTAGTATTTATTTTTAAATTATCCTGTATAACGAATGGCAAATGTGTTGTATTATAATCGTTAAGACAATTATTAAGCAACCGACTAAGTAGACGCTCACAATTCTCAAAGAAATTTCCTGAGGATATTGAAGCAGCGATTCTCTAAAACAAAAAAGGTCATAATTCAATATTACAATTTCAGCACAGATATGATAAAAGAATTTAAATGACAACCGGTTAAAAGTTTGAAAACGTATTAGTTAATCCAAACTTTTTTTTTGTTCCGTTTCTATAAAATTTAACAATGAAAACAGTCATTCATAGCGTAACATATTCTGTTGATGACTTAAACGACGATCGAGTTTTGTCCAAAGCTCAAGTGGGGATGTTTTCTATTTTGGTCTAGATGAATTCCAATGTTTTCGAATAGCCAAATACAAACTTTTGTCCACTTGTTTAGTACAGATCAACCCATTTATATCAATATTTCTCACCTCATTGATAATATTCCCAAAAGGAAATTGATTTTAGCTTTCAGAAATAACCAAGGAAAAAATTAAACATTTTCTAGCTGATTCCGATCGCTTAAACCCCTCCACATTTAATGAAGGATGGTGTAAGAACGCACCATGTTGATCGTTAAAACATTAACTCTATTTTCGTCCACACCATCGAATATTGTTTACCTCAGTCAGGGCACATTGTCTCCAGGAAAGAGAGTAAAGTAGAACTCTGTGTGGTGGAGACTTCACAAAATATTGACGAAAATTGGAGAAAATATTGTCACGTATGGGGATTAATCATTCAATGCTTAAGATATAAGAGACAAGGAAGAGTAGAAATGATAGAGTATAGACAGAGAAAGAGAAAGAGGGGGGCGGGAGAGAGAGAGAGAGAGAGAGAGAGAGAGAGAGAGAGAGAGAGAGAGAGAGAGAGAGAGAGAGGGGGGGGGGAGAGAGAGAGGGAGAGAGAGGGGGGAGAGAGAGAGAGAGGGGGGAGAGAGAGAGAGAGAGGGGGAGAGAGAGAGAGAGAGAGAGAGAGAGAGAGAGAGAGAGAGAGAGAGAGAGAGAGAGAGAGAGAGAGAGAGAGAGAGAGAGAGAGAGAGAGAGAGAGAGAGAGAGAGAGAGAGAGAGAGAGACAGAGAGAGAGAGAGAGAGGGGGGGAGGGAGAGAGAGAGGGGGGGAGGCAGAGAGAGAGGGGGGGAGAGAGAGAGAGAGGGGGGAGAGAGAGAGAGAGAAGGGGGAGAGAGAGAGAGAGGGGGGCGGGAGAGAGAGAGAGAGAGAGAGAGAGAGAGAGAGAGAGAGAGAGAGAGAGAGAGAGAGAGAGAGAGAGAAAGAGATAAAGCTAATGTTGAGCAGAGAGAAAGAAGTTTATAAAGATGCAGAAGAGTAAAGTGAAAGAATACGTAAAAAAAAAGAGAGAGCGAAATGAAAATTAAGAGGAGAGAGAAAGAAAGAAGCGACAAGATGAGAATACTGAAGAGGTAAAGGGACAGGAGAAACGAAGAAAGAGGGTCAAAGAAAAGAAGAAAGGAGAGAAATGGGAAGGTAAGAAAGATTGATATGGGGGTGAGTTGGGATGGGGGAAAGAAAGTAACAAAGAAGGAGAGGGGTGGAAGGGAGAGAGGGAAAAAAAAAGCGGCGAAAAGAGACAGAGCGAGGAGTTGCGCGAATGGGAGGGGAGGGATTAAAATCACAGCGGCAGATGGACAGAAAGAATTAGAGTAAGAGAATCTGAGGGAAAAGCGAAAGATGGGGAGGTAAAAGCGCGATCAAGAGGGAAGGAGGGAAGGACGCAGAGTTAGAGAGAGACAGACAGAGAGAGACAGAGACAGAGACAGACAAAAAGAGAGACAGAGACATAGAGAGACAGAGACAGACAGAGACAGAGACAGAGAGAAAGCGGGAGAGAGAGAAGAGATAGAAAGGTATATTGATAAAATCAAGGAAGATCAAGTTGGTGGAGGGCGGGGTATGATACATCGGAATGAGAGAGGACAGGAGAAATGAGATGCGCGTCCCACTACCTTGTGAGGTCGCGAATAAATTGCTCAAACACCGGCTGTAATGCACTGTGCTGATATTTGATCCAATCCTGCTCATTCTGTCGAGGTGTCTGCTTTTCGGGCAATGGATTGACATGGCCAGGTTTGGACACAGAAAAAGTCATGCGGCATACACCACTGGTCATATAACCAGCAACCTGCTATACTTCCAATTACCGTACACCTCTATGAGAGGGAGGTGAAACTCAAGGCTCACACCACACGACCTCGTTCAACGATAAAAAGTTATAGCCCTTAACATATCGCCACAAGTAACACAGAAACATCCGTGTAATTTTATATCTAATGACATGCCTGACGACAAAACAGAGGCAACAAAAGCCGATATTTGCTTCATGCGAAGTTCTTTTTTTTAAAGTGAAATTGGTATAGTAAATGAAGAAAATGATTTAAAAAAAAAACGCACTTAAGGCTAGGTTATTCATTTATTTTTACTATAAACAGGTGAAGCTTTAGTGCCCCACTGCCCACGCTTTGTCCTGGAGGTTGAGATGTTAATTTTCAGAATTTTGGGTCCAATAAATGAAAGGACATTCTTTGACGAGAAAAATAATGTCATGTTTCAGATTTTTCGAATCCTTGCAATAATTTATCAGTGGCCATAGTTGAAAAAATGCAAAAAGAGCTTTGATACTTAAAACAAGCTGGGCCAAATATGTTGACACGTATAAGGCCCGAACAAAGGCGAATGGAATAGCAAAATTAATAATCAAGTGAAATATATTACGAGCTCCTTGCAAGGAGGGTCGAGCCAGGTCTGAACGACGTCACATGACCTTATCGTCCGGGGTCAGCGGCGACCGACTAGTAGCAAGTAACGTTTTTGGTGCGACTGGTTTTGTCACCTGCTTGTGTCGCACGGTGCGCGACGTGTGGAATATGGATTTCTTATGTGACAATCCAGACTCATCGCGCAGTTTGTTCATTAGTAAAGTATGGCGTATGGCAAACGACGAGTGGCTTTCTTCTCTATGTGCCGTATGGCTTAGATCTATGTTATCCTTGTTTTATCTAGTTGTATAATGTTTGTGTTTGAAGCCTAAGAACTTAGCCTTGATATTTGAACACAGCTTACTCTGTGAGAAAACTATCCTTGCACTTGTCTGTTCTAGCTTCTTCTCGAATTTCCCGCTTAGTAATGATAATTTGACAACTCTTCCTGAACCCTGTTTCGATTGGATGTTATATAAAACACGTTACGCACGACAATATCGATAACTTCCTACGTGACTGTCTTTGTTCTGATTGGTCGCTATTTGGAATGGGTGAAAGATCATGAGGGCAGTTACCCCTAACAACGCTTAGTTAGAACCAAAGAGTTCCTAGTGTGATTTACAAGAATCATTTACCTGGGTCAAGCTGGCGTGGTGCTTAGTTGCTTGGTGGGTAAGAACCAGAGGGTTCTAGTAGGATTTACAAGAATCATTGACTTGGGTCAAGCTGGCATGGAGCTTGGTTGGGTGGTGGGTACGGTTAGAACGAGAGATTTCATAGTGTGATTTACAAGAGTCATTGACTTAGGTCAAGCTGGCATGGAGCTTGGTTGGTTGGTTGGTGGGTCAGAACCAGAGATTTCATTGTGTGATCTACAAGAATCATTGACTTGGGTCAAGCTGGCATGGAGCTTGGTTGGTTGGTGGGTTAGAACCAAAGATTTCATTGTGTGATCTACAAGAATCATTGACTTGGGTCAAGCTGGCATGGAGCTTGGTTGGTTGGTGGGTTAGAACCAGAGATTTCATTGTGTGATCTACAAGAATCATTGACTTGGGTCAAGCTGGCATGGAGCTTGGTTGGTTGGTGGGTTAGAACCAAAGATTTCATTGTGTGATCTACAAGAATCATTGACTTGGGTCAAGCTGGCATGGAGCTTGGTTGGTTGGTGGGTTAGAACCAGAGATTTCATTGTGTGATCTACAAGAATCATTGACTTGGGTCAAGCTGGCATGGAGCTTGGTTGGTTGGTGGGTTAGAACCAAAGATTTCATTGTGTGATCTACAAGAATCATTAAGTTGGGTCAAGCTGGCATGGAGCTTGGTTGGTTGGTGGGTTAGAACCAAAGATTTCATTGTGTGATCTACAAGAATCATTAAGTTGGGTCAAGCTGGCATGGAGCTTGGTTGGTTGGTGGGTCAGAACCAGAGATTTCATTGTGTGATCTACAAGAATCATTGACTTGTGTCAAGCTGGCATGGAGCTTGGTTTGTTGGTTGGTGGGTCAGAACCAGAGATTTCATAGTGTGATTTACAAGAATCATTGACTTGGGTCAAGCTGGCATGGAGCTTGGTTGGTTGGTTGGTGGGTCAGAACCAGAGATTTCATTGTGTGATCTACAAGAATCATTGACTTGGGTCAAGCTGGCATGGAGCTTGGTTGGTTGGTTGGTGGGTCAGAACCAGAGATTTCATAGTGTGATCTACAAGAATCATTGACTTGGGTCAAGCTGGCATGGAGCTTGGTTGGTTGGTTGGTGGGTCAGAACCAGAGATTTCATAGTGTGATCTACAAGAATCATTGACTTGTGTCAAGCTGGCATGGAGCTTGGTTGGTTGGTTGGTGGGTCAGAACCAGAGATTTCATTGTGTGATCTACAAGAATCATTGACTTGGGTCAAGCTGGCATGGAGCTTGGTTGGTTGGTGGGTGGGTCAGAACCAGAGATTTCATTGTGTGATCTACAAGAATCATTAAGTTGGGTCAAGCTGGCATGGAGCTTGGTTGGTTGGTGGGTGAGAACCAGAGATTTCATTGTGTGATTTACAAGAGTCATTGACTTGGGTCAAGCTGGCATGGAGCTTGGTTGGTTGGTGGGTGAGAACCAGAGATTTCATAGTGTGATTTACAAGAGTCATTGACTTGGGTCAAGCTGGCATGGAGCTTGGTTGGTTGGTGGGTGAGAACCAGAGATTTCATTGTGAGATTTACAAGAATCATTGACTTGGGTCAAGCTGGCATGGAGGTTGGTTGGTTGGTGGGTGAGAACCAGAGATTTCAAAGCGTGATTTTCAAGAGTCATTGACTTGGGTCAAGCTGGCTTGGAGCTTGGTTGGTTGGTGGGTGAGAACCAGAGATTTCATTGTGTGATTTACAAGAATCATTGACTTGGGTCAAGCTGGCATGGAGCTTGGTTGGTCGGTGGGTTAGAACCAGAGATTTTATAGTGTGATCTACAAGAATCATTGACTTGGGTCAAGCTGGCATGGAGCTTGGTTGGTTGGTGGGTTAGAACCAGAGATTTCATAGTGTGATCTACAAGAATCATTGACTTGGGTCAAGCTGGCATGGAGCTTGGTTGGTTGGTGGGTGGGTCAGAACCAGAGATTTCATTGTGTGATCTACAAGAATCATTGACTTGGGTCAAGCTGGCATGGAGCTTGGTTGGTTGGTTGGTGGGTCAGAACCAGAGATTTCATTGTGTGATCTACAAGAATCATTGACTTGGGTCAAGCTGGCATGGAGCTTGGTTGGTTGGTTGGTGGGTCAGAACCAGAGATTTCATTGTGTGATCTACAAGAATCATTGACTTGGGTCAAGCTGGCATGGAGCTTGGTTGGTTGGTTGGTGGGTCAGAACCAGAGATTTCATTGTGTGATCTACAAGAATCATTGACTTGGGTCAAGCTGGCATGGAGCTTGGTTGGTTGGTTGGTGGGTCAGAACCAGAGATTTCATAGTGTGATCTACAAGAATCATTGACTTGGGTCAAGCTGGCATGGAGCTTGGTTGGTTGGTTGGTGGGTCAGTACCAGAGATTTCATTGTGTGATCTACAAGAATCATTGACTTGGGTCAAGCTGGCATGGAGCTTGGTTGGTTGGTTGGTGGGTCAGTACCAGAGATTTCATTGTGTGATCTACAAGAATCATTGACTTGGGTCAAGCTGGCATGGAGCTTGGTTGGTTGGTTGGTGGGTCAGAACCAGAGATTTCATTGTGTGATCTACAAGAATCATTGACTTGGGTCAAGCTGGCATGGAGCTTGGTTGGTTGGTTGGTGGGTCAGAACCAGAGATTTCATTGTGTGATCTACAAGAATCATTGACTTGGGTCAAGCTGGCATGGAGCTTGGTTGGTTGGTTGGTGGGTCAGAACCAGAGATTTCATTGTGTGATCTACAAGAATCATTGACTTGGGTCAAGCTGGCATGGAGCTTGGTTGGTTGGTTGGTGGGTCAGAACCAGAGATTTCATAGTGTGATCTACAAGAATCATTGACTTGGGTCAAGCTGGCATGGAGCTTGGTTGGTTGGTGGGTCAGAACCAGAGATTTCATTGTGTGATCTACAAGAATCATTGACTTGGGTCAAGCTGGCATGGAGCTTGGTTGGTTGGTGGGTCAGAACCAGAGATTTCATAGTGTGATCTACAAGAATCATTGACTTGGGTCAAGCTGGCATGGAGCTTGGTTGGTTGGTTGGTGGGTCAGAACCAGAGATTTCATAGTGTGATCTACAAGAATCATTGACTTGGGTCAAGCTGGCATGGGGCTTGGTTGGTCGGTGGGTCAGAACCAGAGATTTCATAGTGTGATCTACAAGAATCATTGACTTGGGTCAAGCTGGCATGGAGCTTGGTTGGTTGGTTGGTGGGTCAGAACCAGAGATTTCATAGTGTGATCTACAAGAATCATTGACTTGGGTCAAGCTGGCATGGAGCTTGGTTGGTTGGTTGGTGGGTCAGAACCAGAGATTTCATTGTGTGATCTACAAGAATCATTGACTTGGGTCAAGCTGGCATGGAGCTTGGTTGGTTGGTTGGTGGGTCAGAACCAGAGATTTCATAGTGTGATCTACAAGAATCATTGACTTGGGTCAAGCTGGCATGGAGCTTGGTTGGTTGGTTGGTGGGTCAGAACCAGAGATTTCATTGTGTGATCTACAAGAATCATTGACTTGGGTCAAGCTGGCATGGAGCTTGGTTGGTTGGTTGGTGGGTCAGAACCAGAGATTTCATTGTGTGATCTACAAGAATCATTGACTTGGGTCAAGCTGGCATGGAGCTTGGTTGGTTGGTTGGTGGGTCAGAACCAGAGATTTCATTGTGTGATCTACAAGAATCATTGACTTGGGTCAAGCTGGCATGGAGCTTGGTTGGTTGGTGGGTCAGAACCAGAGATTTCATTGTGTGATCTACAAGAATCATTGACTTGGGTCAAGCTGGCATGGAGCTTGGTTGGTTGGTTGGTGGGTCAGTACCAGAGATTTCATTGTGTGATCTACAAGAATCATTGACTTGGGTCAAGCTGGCATGGAGCTTGGTTGGTTGGTGGGTCAGAACCAGAGATTTCATAGTGTGATCTACAAGAATCATTGACTTGGGTCAAGCTGGCATGGAGCTTGGTTGGTTGGTTGGTGGGTCAGAACCAGAGATTTCATTGTGTGATCTACAAGAATCATTGACTTGGGTCAAGCTGGCATGGAGCTTGGTTGGTTGGTTGGTGGGTCAGAACCAGAGATTTCATTGTGTGATCTACAAGAATCATTGACTTGGGTCAAGCTGGCATGGAGCTTGGTTGGTTGGTTGGTGGGTCAGAACCAGAGATTTCATTGTGTGATCTACAAGAATCATTGACTTGGGTCAAGCTGGCATGGAGCTTGGTTGGTTGGTTGGTGGGTCAGAACCAGAGATTTCATTGTGTGATCTACAAGAATCATTGACTTGGGTCAAGCTGGCATGGAGCTTGGTTGGTTGGTTGGTGGGTCAGAACCAGAGATTTCATTGTGTGATCTACAAGAATCATTGACTTGGGTCAAGCTGGCATGGAGCTTGGTTGGTTGGTTGGTGGGTCAGAACCAGAGATTTCATTGTGTGATCTACAAGAATCATTGACTTGGGTCAAGCTGGCATGGAGCTTGGTTGGTTGGTTGGTGGGTCAGTACCAGAGATTTCATAGTGTGATTTACAAGAATCATTGACTTGGGTCAAGCTGGCATGGAGCTTGGTTGGTTGGTTGGTGGGTCAGAACCAGAGATTTCATAGTGTGATCTACAAGAATCATTGACTTGGGTCAAGCTGGCATGGAGCTTGGTTGGTTGGTGGGTCAGAACCAGAGATTTCATAGTGTGATCTACAAGAATCATTGACTTGGGTCAAGCTGGCATGGAGCTTGGTTGGTTGGTGGGTCAGAACCAGAGATTTCATAGTGTGATCTACAAGAATCATTGACTTGGGTCAAGCTGGCATGGAGCTTGGTTGATTGGTTGGTGGGTTAGAACCAGAGATTTCATAGTGTGATCTACAAGAATCATTGACTTGTGTCAAGCTGGCATGGAGCTTGGTTGGTTGGTGGGTTAGAACCAGAGATTTCATAGTGTGATCTACAAGAATCATTGACTTGGGTCAAGCTGGCATGGAGCTTGGTTGGTTGGTTGGTGGGTCAGAACCAGAGATTTCATTGTGTGATCTACAAGAATCATTGACTTGGGTCAAGCTGGCATGGAGCTTGGTTGGTTGGTTGGTGGGTCAGAACCAGAGATTTCATAGTGTGATCTACAAGAATCATTGACTTGGGTCAAGCTGGCATGGAGCTTGGTTGGTTGGTGGGTTAGAACCAGAGATTTCATTGTGTGATCTACAAGAATCATTGACTTGGGTCAAGCTGGCATGGAGCTTGGTTGGTTGGTGGGTTAGAACCAGAGATTTCATAGTGTGATTTACAAGAATCATTGACTTAGGTCAAGCTGGCATGGAGCTTGGTTGGTTGGTGGGTTAGAACCAGAGATTTCATTGTGTGATCTACAAGAATCATTGATTTGAGTCAAGCTGGCATGGAGCTTGGTTGGTTGGTGGGTTAGAACCAGAGATTTCATAGTGTGATTTACAAGAATCATTGACTTGGGTCAAGCTGGCATGGAGCTTGGTTGGTTGGTTGGTGCGTTAGAACCAGAGATTTCATAGTGTGATCTACAAGAATCATTGACTTGGGTCAAGCTGGCATGGAGCTTGGTTGGTTGGTGGGTTAGAACCAGAGATTTCATAGTGTGATCTACAAGAATCATTGACTTGGGTCAAGCTGGCATGGAGCTTGGTTGGTTGGTTGGTGGGTCAGAACCAGAGATTTCATAGTGTGATCTACAAGAATCATTGACTTGTGTCAAGCTGGCATGGAGCTTGGTTGGTTGGTGGGTTAGAACCAGAGATTTCATAGTGTGATCTACAAGAATCATTGACTTGGGTCAAGCTGGCATGGAGCTTGGTTGGTTGGTTGGTGGGTTAGAACCAGAGATTTCATAGTGTGATCTACAAGAATCATTGACTTGGGTCAAGCTGGCATGGAGCTTGGTTGGTTGGTGCGTTAGAACCAGAGATTTCATAGTGTGATTTACAAGAATCGTTGACTTGGGTCAAGCTGGCATGGAGCTTGGTTGGTTGGTTGGTGCGTTAGAACCAGAGATTTCATAGTGTGATTTACAAGAATCATTGACTTGGGTCAAGCTGGCATGGAGCTTGGTTGGTTGGTTGGTGGGTCAGTACCAGAGATTTCATAGTGTGATTTACAAGAATCATTGACTTGGGTCAAGCTGGCATGGAGCTTGGTTGGTTGTTGGGTCAGTATCAGAGATTTCATAGTGTGATTTACAAGAATCATTGACTTGGGTCAAGCTGGCATGGAGCTTGGTTGGTCGGTGGGTTAGAACCAGAGATTTCATAGTGTGATCTACAAGAATCATTGACTTGGGTCAAGCTGGCATGGAGCTTGGTTGGTCGGTGGGTTAGAACCAAAGATTTCATAATGTGATCTACAAGAATCATTGACTTGGGTCAAGCTGGCATGGAGCTTGGTTGGTTGGTGGGTTAGAACCAGAGATTTCATAGTGTGATCTACAAGAATCATTGACTTGTGTCAAGCTGGCATGGAGCTTGGTTGGTTGGTGGGTTAGAACCAGAGATTTCATAGTGTGATCTACAAGAATCATTGACTTGGGTCAAGCTGGCATGGAGCTTGGTTGGTTGGTGGGTTAGAACCAGAGATTTCATAGTGTGATCTACAAGAATCATTGACTTGTGTCAAGCTGGCATGGAGCTTGGTTGGTTGTTGGGTCAGAACCAGAGATTTCATTGTGTGATCTACAAGAATCATTGACTTGGGTCAAGCTGGCATGGAGCTTGGTTGGTTGGTTGGTGGGTTAGAACCAGAGATTTCATTGTGTGATCTACAAGAATCATTGACTTGGGTCAAGCTGGCATGGAGCTTGGTTGGTCGGTGGGTTAGAACCAGAGATTTCATTGTGTGATTTACAAGAATCATTGACTTGGGTCAAGCTGGCATGGAGCTTGGTTGGTTGGTGGGTTAGAACCAGAGATTTCATAGTGTGATTTACAAGAATCATTGACTTGGGTCAAGCTGGCATGGAGCTTGGTTGGTCGGTGGGTTAGAACCAGAGATTTCATAGTGTGATCTACAAGAATCATTGACTTGGGTCAAGCTGGCATGGAGCTTGGTTGGTTGGTTGGTGGGTCAGTACCAGAGATTTCATAGTGTGATCTACAAGAATCATTGACTTGTGTCAAGCTGGCATGGAGCTTGGTTGGTTGGTGGGTTAGAACCAGAGATTTCATAGTGTGATCTACAAGAATCATTGACTTGGGTCAAGCTGGCATGGGGCTTGGTTGGTTGGTGGGTTAGAACCAGAGATTTCATAGTGTGATCTACAAGAATCATTGACTTGTGTCAAGCTGGCATGGAGCTTGGTTGGTTGGTGGGTCAGAACCAGAGATTTCATTGTGTGATCTACAAGAATCATTGACTTGGGTCAAGCTGGCATGGAGCTTGGTTGGTTGGTTGGTGGGTTAGAACCAGAGATTTCATTGTGTGATCTACAAGAATCATTGACTTGGGTCAAGCTGGCATGGAGCTTGGTTGGTTGGTTGTTGGGTTAGAACCAGAGATTTCATTGTGTGATCTACAAGAATCATTGACTTGGGTCAAGCTGGCATGGAGCTTGGTTGGTTGGTTGGTGGGTCAGAACCAGAGATTTCATTGTGTGATCTACAAGAATCATTGACTTGGGTCAAGCTGGCATGGAGCTTGGTTGGTTGGTTGGTGGGTCAGAACCAGAGATTTCATTGTGTGATCTACAAGAATCATTGACTTGGGTCAAGCTGGCATGGAGCTTGGTTGGTTGGTGGGTTAGAACCAGAGATTTCATTGTGTGATCTACAAGAATCATTGACTTGGGTCAAGCTGGCATGGAGCTTGGTTGGTTGGTTGGTGGGTCAGAACCAGAGATTTCATTGTGTGATCTACAAGAATCATTGACTTGGGTCAAGCTGGCATGGAGCTTGGTTGGTTGGTTGGTGGGTCAGAACCAGAGATTTCATTGTGTGATCTACAAGAATCATTGACTTGGGTCAAGCTGGCATGGAGCTTGGTTGGTCGGTGGGTCAGAACCAGAGATTTCATTGTGTGATCTACAAGAATCATTGACTTGTGTCAAGCTGGCATGGAGCTTGGTTGGTCGGTGGGTTAGAACCAGAGATTTCATTGTGTGATCTACAAGAATCATTGACTTGGGTCAAGCTGGCATGGAGCTTGGTTGGTCGGTGGGTCAGAACCAGAGATTTCATTGTGTGATCTACAAGAATCATTGACTTCTGTCAGGCTGCCATGGAGCTTGGTTGGTCGGTGGGTTAGAACCAGAGATTTCATTGTGTGATCTACAAGAATCATTGACTTGGGTCAAGCTGGCATGGAGCTTGGTTGGTCGGTGGGTTAGAACCAGAGATTTCATTGTGTGATCTACAAGAATCATTGACTTGTGTCAAGCTGGCATGGAGCTTGGTTGGTCGGTGGGTTAGAACCAGAGATTTCATAGTGTGATCTACAAGAATCATTGACTTGGGTCAAGCTGGCATGGAGCTTGGTTGGTCGGTGGGTTAGAACCAAAGATTTCATAGTGTGATTTACAAGAATTGTTGACTTGTGTCAGGCTGCCATGGAGCTTGGTTGGTCGGTGGGTTAGAACCAAAGATTTCATAGTGTGATTTTCAAGAGTCATTGACTTGGGTCAAGCTGGCTTGCAGGGCATCAATAGTTTTCACGGATTTGATTCCCTCACGGTCCGTGGAGAAGTTGAGAGCATCTTGTTGTTAGTTCCGCCCTGCTTGATGAGGAAACCAGCTGAGATAAATTTGTTGTTGACGAGCCATATCAAACAATATGTTGAATCGAACAAATCTTAATTTTCTGAGGGTGTCACAGGTGGTGAGTGTGAAACACAGTAATCGATGTAATTTTTATATAAAACCTGCAGTCATTATCGCTTCAGTCTTTACTCCTCAATATCTGACCCTTGTCGGAAGCAAACCAGCCCAATAATGATTGTCTTCAAGATAGTGCCTGAGCCAGGTACTCTCTAGAGATATGTTATGATCAAACTTTAAAATAGTCCCTGATCCAGCTTCTCTCTGGAGAGATGTTCTGATCGTGCTTCAAACCAGCCCAATAATGCTTGTTTTCAAGATAGTTCCTCAGCCAGCTTATCTCTGGAGACATGTTGTGATGATCGAGCTTTTATAAGCCAACTTTTCTTTCCGAGTCAAGCTGTTTGTAGACTCGCGATACTCAGCGTGCGTCATTAAGCGAAGTTTATCTGGCATCGATTATTGACCAGGGCGAGCGCTGAGCCAGAAGATCAATATCACTAATCGATACTCGTTCAGTAATCAATAAACAAGTTGCTTGCTGACAAAAGCCAGTCCAGCAAATGATCTGACCTCAGCGACCTCAAAAAGCCTGGCGGATTGTGTTTCTCTGGCCGGGGGTAGCTTCTGCATGTGAGAGCTGAGCGTGGGGCTATGGTGGTGTTTCTCCCATCCCACCATACCCCTTTAACTTCCTGCTATCAAAGCGGGGCATAAAAGTTCTTAAGTCATGAAGTCAAAGCCCTAAAGTCTTTTTCATTGTCTCCCCCTTCTCTCTTTCTCTCATTTTCTCTCATTCACTCTCTTTCTCTCCCTTTATCTTTCTTCATTTTATCTTTCTCTGTGTGTCTCCCTCTATCTCTGTATCTGATCCTCACTCTCTTTTTAATTTCCCTCACTCATTCTTGTCACCTCTCTCTTTCTCTCTCCTATTTTCCCCCTCTTATTCCGCATCTCTCTCTCTCTCTCACACACACACACACATCCTCAATGTCTTCCTCTCTCTCCTTCTCCCTCTTTTTTCTTTGACATTCTCTCTAACTCCTCTTTTATTCTCTCTTTCGATTATTTTATACCTTTCTCTATCTTCTCGTTCACTTTTTCTACCTCTCTCTCTCTCTCTCTCTCTCTCTCTCTCTCTCTCTCTCTCTCTCTCTCTCTCTCTTCCTCTGTCTGTCTGTCGCTCTCTCTACCCCCATACCTCACCCCCTTTTTACCCCCTTTGCATGATACCCTGAGTAATATTCTTTATAACTCCCTAGCACTACTTTGCACAAGTATCCGCGAAGAATTGTTTCATTGAACCTTGTTATCCTATTGTTCTCGTCTAGCATTTCGAAATCGTCCATTATCCGAGGCCCTTATCAATACCAGTAGCAGCAGCAGCTAAGCCTAGATAAAGCTGGAGCTGAAAGATAAGCTCTGTTTATGACCGAGAATGGGTTTACTTTTTTTTCCGATAGAATTTTAATAACCCAGACCGGGTTGTGTTTCTCCGTGCCTTCCTGTCTTCCGAAATTCTGTTTAATCTCCTATACCGACAAGCTAAGTCTAAGCAATTTCATCATGCTCACCATCATCATCATCGTCGTCGTCGTCACCATCATCATCACCATATCATCATCATCATCATCATCATCATCATCATATCATCATCATATCATCATCATCATCATCATCATCATCATCATCATCATCATCATCATCATCATCATCATCATATCATCATCATCATCATCATCATCTTCATCATCCTCATCATCATGTTCATCTCTCTCTCTCTCTCTCTCTCTCTCTCTCTCTCTCTCTCTCTCTCTCTCTCTCTGCCTCCCTCCCTCTGTATCTTTCTTTATTTTTTCGTCTGTCTGTTTATTTGACACGGTCTAGCTTTTTTGTTCTATCCCTACACCCTCTGAATATGTTTTCTTTCCCTCTATTATTCATGCTTTCTCTTTATAACAAAGAAAAAGTTACAAAGGAATACAATAAACTTATCATTTATTTCCAATTCTTTTTCATCAGCTTTAGAACTTTTTTCGTATTGCGATGCTGCCCCAGACGTAAGATAAATCATAGTATATTTTGTTAGAAAACCCTTTCTATGGAAAGGCAGAAAATTAAGGCCGTTTTTTATGACCCCAAAAGCCTATAATATCTAGAATTATTCGATATATGAATACACAAGTTTTGATGCAATTGAGGCATGAAAGTATGTGGGGAAAACAAAAGATTATCCTAGCTGATTGACGTTTTCTTACTTCTCATAAAATCTGGCATGTATAGATTAAAATCTGGTCAACCAAAGTTTTGGTTTCATATCAACAATGTTTAAGTGAAAACCAAGTTTATTTAGAAAGTCTCTTAGAATAACGGTAACTAACAAAAAAAGCTAATAGTAACTACTATCCGACAGTAGGTTACTTCCCTTTTATGTTTTATACAGAAGAAGAGAACGAGTTCCACATAAGTTTTTCGATAATCTGGAAAAGAGATCACTCTTTTGAATTTGGAAGTAATTAATAATGTGTTATGCAATAGGCTGTCGATAAATACAAACTATGGTAAATGATTTTTTTTTTAATTTTTATCCATCCAATTTATTTTCTTTTTATTCAAAAAACAACGCCCCCCCCCCCCCCCCCCCCCCCACAGCACATAGCGACCGAGTCGTAACTCCTATTACAAAGCAACCACATATCCCAATCAGCACATTTTTTCTCCCACTAAGGTACTAGTAAAAGCTGCGTCAGCCTTTCTCCTTTTTCCACTTTCCTTTGTCGCCCTTTAACATCGTAGTTATTATTTATTTTTGTTATCGACGACGAGGGAGTTTCTATTGTTTTGTCGACATTCTTTTGTTCCCGTTGAATTCTCCTGAAAGGAACAAACACTATGGCAAGCTCTAGAGTGTCAGCTGCCTGGACATGCCTGACAGGATGCTGAGAATATTTTGAAGAAGTGAAGCGAACACAGATGAAAGCGCTCTTTCGTGTCTTTAACCGGTCGACGGCGAGACATTTGCACGAGAAAAAATTGACATTATGGAGGCGCACTATGATCAAGGAAAAGAACGAAAGTACGCTTGTTGGAATCAACTTGTCTGATAGTTCTTCTCTCGATAAGATTTTCTTTTTAAAAAATTTTCTTTGAAGAGTTAGAAGGAAAGAACGACGCAAGGGCATCCTTCCATGGTTTTGATGCCATCTGAATATTTAATGAATTATAAAAAGAGGAAAGATGGTTAATAAAACAAAGGAATAGTCAGCATCTATTTGTAAAATCTAACCCACATTCATACACTAGGTTCTGTTGAAGAAGATATATTGTCCTCCAGTGATGCTGCCTACAATTATCTTTAATTATTTGACATCGAGCCCCTACAACATCGATATTACCCACTCTCTAGTGATAGCGCTTCAATCATTATTTTTTTTGTTTATTATTTGAGAGCAAGCTATCACAATATCGATATTTTTCTTTGTGACAAAGTGATGTTTTCTTTGCAGAGAATCTTCTTACTGCTTTTTTTTCTCAAATGGAAGATTTCAAATGTTCACGTCCTAAGTTTCATAACAAACGTTGTTTTTGTTTTCCTATTTCCTATAAATGTCTAGCGACTGCGGCTATTTTCTGAGCATCATGGGTTTTATATATATATATAAATCGCCCTGAAAAACTTACTTTTGAATCATCTACATCCAGGATGCAAGGTATTATGATATATGGAAAAGCATTGTTCTGTCCAGGTTATGTAACTTCTAACATACCTTTCCTTTTAAAACGTGTCAATCAGTCTTGAGTCATGTTAGAATTGAACCATGACAGATTCAGTCAAGGGTTTGGTTTTTTTTTTAATCAGATGCAGTCGAACGCACAGCATTTATGATATCAAGAAGTCATTTTTTTAATACGCATCACAGACTGATACATAATCAAGTGCTTTGAACAATCCGTATCACATTTAAATATCCATAAACGTCTCACTTCATGATGAAACATCTATACGGTACCTTACATATCTTGTCAAGTGGCGCAACACTGTTGGATGTGTTGGTCTAGTTGGGGGCCAGAAGAAATGGCCGCTGGGGGCGCGGACAGTCCTGGTCACCTGAGAGAGGCGCTGTGAAAGTTGTCTGGCGGGTTTCCTAATTCACATGCGCCAAGTTATATCATTTGAACCATTGTTTGTTTGTTAGGTGCCGTGGCTTGACAGATTATTCGAAACCTAATTGATAAAAGAAACATAATGACAAGTTGAGCGCACACACACACACACACATATCTATCTATCTATCTCTCTCTGTAATATATATATATATATATATATATATATATATATATATATATATATATATATATATACTTAAGATGTAAAAAAAATAAAATGCGATTTCGTCATTATACTGAGATAAAAAGAAAACATCAAACACCACCCACACCTCTCCAGCTTTACCCCCACCAAGAAAGTGAACAATACAAATTTAGCAAAACAAAAAACCAACTCAAAAACAATGTAAGCAGACGCATAATTGAAGCTGTAAAATAAGACTCGATAAACAATAAGAATAGTTATCTAATTTTGTAAGATCCAAATCTATTTATAGATTTTTTAAAACATTTATCATTATACAGGTTTAAAAAACTGTGCGGCGAAGAATTCCCGCAAGACAGTGCACTTTGTATACACTCACAATGCTTTTTTTCCCGTACAGATTTTCAAGCATAATTATTATTGCATTACAAGAACACCAGTATCACTCTAGGATCACCCGACAATAATCACAACGTCTGTGTTGTGCGCAAGAAATACAACAGTTTTTCTTCTTCTTTCTTGTTTCTTTCCTGAACATTTTCTCACTGTGTTTCTGTGTTTCCGAGTTCACCAGTGTGCCTCACAATGCCTCTAGCATCTCTTAACTTTGCATCAGTGGTCTGTTGGAGAACGTTTCAGTTGCGATGAGCTTAAATCAACCATCCATTTTGTAAAGTATATTAAATTCATTTAATTTGTGAGCACATTGCCGTCTATTCAACCAGTATATCTTGATATCACCTAAATACTTTTCCTCATATTTCTCTCCTCCCAGAGTGATTTTTGCGAGTGCGGCTCGACCATCAACTTCCCTCTTGGTGAACGCAACGCCCAGATTGTATGCCACTTTGGAGAAACGCCCCGTGACCCGATGACCTTCAGCCTCACAGTTGAAGGTTGTCTTGTGCCGGAAATGACTATGGAAGAATCGGAACCTTTCGGCGAGCACTCGGGCTCCTCCGTAAATGACTTTTGAGAGACCTTGAAAAGTGCAACGATGGAAGGACGCCACGTACAAGCTTGTGATTTTTTATATCATTATGTCTTTCTTACACAATTATAGCCTTTTATGATGCATCAACTGAACATAAACAAAAAGAACGTTAAGCTGTTTTTTATTGAAACTTTAAGATGACAATTCTGTATCTACGACGATAACAGAATCATATCTGTATTAATTTTTTTTCCTTTTTACTATGTCGCCTGATATCTCTGGGCTATATATTTTTGTATAATTAATTTTGTGTATCTCTGCTCTCTGATATTTGTCAAGACAACAACGCATTAACATTTTGCATATTTTCTTTTTTTTAAAGAATTGAATTATTGATTATGAAGTTCAAATCGTGACCATGCAAATGAAGACGATGGTATAGCTAGAGCATTTCAATAGTGGTAAAAATGGCGGTAGCGCCTAAACTTTTATCATGATTGCTTTTACAGGAATCTTACAAAAGATGTAATTTGTAAAAGAACTGCTTCAGCTAATCAAGATAAGACACTAGTATAAAACTTAATATTTCATTCTGTTGTATTACAAATTGGACGGTAGGCGAATTCCTACTTATTGTTAATTCATCGAAGAAAAGTAGATTGTAAATGCGATCTTTTTGTGTAAATATCATATTTTTTTGTAACATATCAAACTGAGAGTCAAACATAACAATCAGATGATTAAGCATTTCAAAGAGAATCATAAACAAGCTAAAACAGCTCAACACATGTGGAAAAAAATATATATATATATATATATATATATATTTAAAGATTTATCTAGAGATTCTGCAGTCCTAGATCCACCCTACATGGTGGACAGACCTCAAAGCGCTCAGTTGGCATGCAGTAGCTGATTAACGTCATCACTTCGCGAAATCTATTGTTTAAAGAATATTATCATATCTCAAAGAGTTTCACGTGCAGTAATAAATTTTACTCACGTTTTTACTGACATCGTCTCTGGGTCACATGGGATTCCAGTTATATTTAGACCCCCTACTTTCTGTTTCCTCAGCCTTCTCGAGGTGTGTGTAGGCTACTCGTGTTGCTCCGCTCTTCACTCACTAGTTTACCAGGGGATTATTAATTATCCTGTGTATTTGGCTAGAAAGAATGTACACACATTGTCTTGCCAAATCGCAAACACAAACATAAGGCGACAAGATAAGAAACATATGATTGCTATAGGAATTTTAATTTAAAAAAGTGTTATCTTTGTAAGGAAAATAAAAAGATAATGATGCCTCAAAATAGTGTGCAAAAATATGAAAATTAACAAACCCTTTCCATGGCTGCTAAAATTAAAATTAAAATTAAAAATTTTGTAATAACGGCTAGTTTAGCTAATTCTTGAGGTAAAGCATCCAATTATTTTCAATAATGGTATCAGTTCGGTTTGCTGTGATGAATAAGCAAACAATTGCTTTTAAAATCTTCATGAATGAAACGAGGTTTTGGGCCATCTGTAAAGTTCAGAGTAAATAAAATTTGTTCTTTTCGTTTATTTACTAATTTATACCATTGATTACTTGACCGAATAGAGATCTACTTTGGGGTTCTAGGCTCTCTTACAAGGCCATGTTTTTTCTTGTTTTTCCCCTACTACTTCTCTACTACAATTTAACAAACTCTTAGAGTAGACTACCCTGATCTTGGATAATCTAAAACTAGGAGATACTCATCCAGGCGTACTCTAAGACTAGACTACCCTCTGCGTGACATACCCTAAGACTAGACTTCCTACAGTCTGGCATACTCTAAGACAAGACTACCGTCACCGTGGCATACTCTAAGACTAGACCACCTTCGGCGTGGCATACTCTAAGACTAGACTACCCTCGGGGTGGCATACTCTAAGACTAGACTACCCTCGGGGTGACATACCCTAAGACTAGACTTCCTACAGTCTGGCATACTCTAAGACAAGACTACCGTCACCGTGGCATACTCTAAGACTAGACCACCCTCGGCGTGGCATACTCTAAGACTAGACTACCCTCGGCGTGGCATACTCTAAGACTAGACTACCCTCGGCGTGGCAAAATCCAAGACTAGACTGCCTTCGGCGTGACATACTCTATGACTAGACTACCCTCGGCGTGATATTCTCTAAGACTAGACTACCTCCAGCCTGGCATACTCTAAGATAGGCTACCCTCGGCGTGACAAGATCTAAGACTAGAAATCCTCCAGCCTGGCACACACTAAGACTAGACTGCCCTCGGCGTGACATGGTCTAAGACTAGACTGCCCTCGGCGTGGCATATTCTAAGGCTATACTACTCTCGGCGTGGAAAACTCTAGACTACCCTTGGCGTGGCATACTCTAAGACTAGACTTCCTTCAGTCTGGCATACTCTAGACTACCCTCGGCGTGACAAGGTCTAAGACTAAACTACCTTCGGCGTGGCATACTCTAAGACTAGACTTCCTTCAGTCTGGCATACTCTAGACTACCCTCGGCGTGACAAGGTCTAAGACTAAACTACCCTCGGCGTGGCATACTCTAAGACTAGACTACTCTCGGCGTGGCATACTCTAGACTACCCTCCGCGTGGCAAATTCTAAGACTAGACAGCCCCCGGCGTGGCATACTCTAGACAAGACGGCCCCCGGCGCGGCATACTCTAGACTACCCTCAGCGTGTCATACTCTAAGACTAGACTGCCCTCGGCGTAGAATACTCTAAGACTAGACTGCCCTCGGCGTTGCATACTCTAAGACTAGACAGCCCCCGGCGTGGCATACTCTAGACAAGACGGCCCCCGGCGCGGCATACTCTAGACTACCCTCAGCGTGTCATACTCTAAGACTAGACTGCCCTCGGCGTAGAATACTCTAAGACTAGACTACTCTCGGAGTGGCATACTCTAAGACTAGACTGCCCTCGGCGTAGAATACTCTAAGACTAGACTACTCTCGGCGTGGCATACTCTAAGACTAGACTGCCCTCGGCGTAGAATACTCTAAGACTAGACTACTCTCGGCGTGTCATACTCTAAGACTAGACTGCCCTCGGCGTAGAATACTCTAAGACTAGACTACTCTCGGCGTGGCATACTCTAAGACTAGACTACTCTCGGCGTAGAATACTCTAAGACTAGACTACTCTCGGCGTGTCATACTCTAAGACTAGACTGCCCTCGGCGTAGAATACTCTAAGACTAGACTACTCTCGGCGTAGAATACTCTAAGACTAGACTACTCTCGGCGTGTCATACTCTAAGACTAGACTGCCCTCGGCGTAGAATACTCTAAGACTAGACTACTCTCGGCGTGTCATACTCTAAGACTAGACTACTCTCGGCGTGGCATACTCTAAGACTAGACTACTCTCGGCGTGGCATACTCTAAGACTAGACTACTCTCGGCGTAGAATACTCTAAGACTAGACTACTCTCGGCGTGTCATACTCTAAGACTAGACTGCCCTCGGCGTAGAATACTCTAAGACTAGACTACTCTCGGCGTAGAATACTCTAAGACTAGACTACTCTCGGCGTGGCATACTCTAAGACTAGACTGCCCTCGGCGTAGAATACTCTAAGACTAGACTACTCTCGGCGTGGCATACTCTAAGACTAGACTGCCCTCGGCGTAGAATACTCTAAGACTAGACTACTCTCGGCGTGGCATACTCTAAGACTAGACTGCCCTCGGCGTAGAATACTCTAAGACTAGACTACTCTCGGCGTGTCATACTCTAAGACTAGACTGCCCTCGGCGTAGAATACTCTAAGACTAGACTACTCTCGGCGTGTCATACTCTAAGACTAGACTGCCCTCGGCGTAGAATACTCTAAGACTAGACTACTCTCGGAGTGGCATACTCTAGACTACCCTCGGCGTGGCATACCCTAAGACTAGACTTCCTTCAGTCTGGCATACTCTAGACTACCCTCGGTGTGATAAGGTCTTAGACTAAACTACCCTCGGCGTGGCATTCTCTAAGACTAGACTACTCTCGGTGTGGCATACTCTAGACTAGACTATTCACGGCGTGGCATACTCTAGACTACCCTCGGCGTGGCAAACTATAAGACTAGACTACTCTCGGCGTGGCATACTGTAGACTACCCTCGGCGTGGCAAACTATAAGACTAGACTGTCCTCGGCGTCGCTAAGACTAGACTTCCTTCAGTCTGGCATACTCTAAGACTAGACTAACCTCGACGTGGCATACTCTAGACTACTCTCGGCGTGGCAAACTCAAAGATTAGACTGTCTTCGACGTGGCATACTATATGACTAGACTACCCTCAGCCCGACATACTCTATGACTAGACTACCCTCAGCCTGGCATACTCTAAGAGCAGACTACTTTCGGCGTGACATAGTCTAAGACAACACTACCCTCACTTGGCATATCTTGGCGAGCACATCGTCAGTCTCGCCTCACACCTTAGCTTAACACACCCTCAGTCTAGCACTTTGTCAGCTTAGCACATTTTTATACTTTTACGCCCCAAACTTAACACACCCTGAGCGTAGTGAACCCTCAGCTGCGCACACCCTTAGCTTGACATTCTGTCAACACAGATCTCTCTTATAATTAGCCTCACATACCTTATACAAGTAAAACCTTCTCTGAAACATCTTAGTCTACCGGACCCTCAGCCTAGCAAACCCTAAACAGTTTTCAATGAAAGTATCACAACCTAACCTAGCAAACCCTTAACAATCTGCAATGAAAGAAGCACAACCTCAACCTGGCAAACCCTCAAAAGTTTCCAATGAAAATATCACACCTCAACCCAGGAAACCCTCAACAGTCTCCAATGTAGTAATACGATTTTGAAACTAGCAAACTCTCAAGTTTCCAATGAAAGTAGCACACCTCAACCCAGCAAACCCTCAACAGTCTCCAATGAAGTAGTACAATCTCAAACTAGCAAACCCTCAACAGTTTCCAATGAAAATAGCACACCTCAACCCAGCAAACCCTCAACAGTCACCAATGAAGTAATACAATCTCAAACTAGCAAACCCTCAACAGTTTCCAATGAAAATAGCACACCTCAACCCAGCAAACCCTCAACAGTCACCAATGAAGTAATACAATCTCAAACTAGCAAACCCTCAACAGTTTCCAATGAAAATAGCACACCTCAACCCAGCAAACCCTCAACAGTCACCAATGAAGTAATACAATCTCAAACTAGCAAACCCTCAACAGTTTCCAATGAAAATAGCACACCTCAACCCAGCAAACCCTCAACAGTCACCAATGAAGTAATACAATCTCAAACTAGCAAACCCTCAACACAATCCAATGAAAGTAGCACACCTCAACTCAGCAAACCTTCAACAGTATCCAATAAAGTAATACAATCTCAAACTAGCAAACCCTCAACAGTTTCCAATGAAAGTAGCACACCTCAACCGAGCAAACCCTCAACAGTCTCCAATGAAGTAGTACAACCTCAACCTAGGAAGTCGTTCAGAATGTCCATCCTTAGCATCAAACATCTACAGTCTTGTATACTCTCAGCCTAGCTCATCCTGAGCTTAGCACGATCTTGTGGCAGGCCTTAGCCCAGTCCACCTTCAACATGGCACATCTTCAGCCTCACACCCTGTAAATCTTACACTAGTGATGGTGTTAAACTCTATCCAGCTCTCTCCGTTATTTAATCTTTTGTAATCTTGGTTCACGGTGACATAGTAGAATTTACCAAGCAGTCTCTTAACTCATATTATAACTTTTTATGTACGATATAATGAAATCCTTTCTTTGGGGCTGCGCGCTATATCCTGGTCACAATAATGGGCGTGAGCGTGTATTGATGAACACAAGTATTTCAGTTTGTTCAAAGTAAGTGATGCCTTAATACTTGTTTTTCTTTCTAATCCAACTCAAATCTGCCATTGTGTTTTAGCTTTCTTGTGTCTTTAGCCGGGCACTTGTTCCTGTGATTGTAAAATAAAGGGAGCGACCCGACCTGATCATGTTGTGAAAAGGTGGAGTAGCATCAAACTGCGGTGTCCTTTTGCATGTCCTATAGTCACAACAACTTATCCCGCGTTTTTTGTGTTATACTTCCTGTTTACAAATAATAATAATATGTAGATATGCTTTTCATACCCTGTTTCAGTCATAAACACTTAATCTATGATAGGTTTTTCATTCGGAACAAAATAACAAATAAACAATCCTGACATTAATCATTTAAACCCTATATCTGACAAAGAAATGAAATAAAAGATCAAAATACCTGATTTTTAAAAAGTATTATGAGCCTTAAAGGTTGTTATTAACGGGAGGTTTTTTATTTCTTGCAAAGCGCTTAAGCCCTTTATCTGACCAACAATAAAGTGAAACAGGTAACGCAGCATACTTTTTTTTTAATAAAATAGACATCACAATGCTGTTTAAATCACTGGAAAGCGCCTTCACTTATTGATGTGTAGTAAGGTGAATGTGAAACTGCAGTTTTTATTTTGTTACTTTAATTGCTATTAAACAAAAAAAAAATGTTCTTGTTTTTGTAATGGGCATCCATGTAACTTGGTAAGAAGATGGTGTCTATTGCTCAAGTCATTTTTTACGTCTTCAACTTATCATTAGAAAATTACGAAAAGTTTAAAAAAACCTTTTAAATTCGATAGCGTTTCCCTGTGTGCCTGGCACATCTCAAAATGTCATTGTTGGTTTTAATTAGCATTAAGCTCAAATCTGTCTCGTAGAAGTGAGAAAACCAAAAGCATTGTATCATTGAATGCTGACGTCACTGAGTACCACAAATCAGAAAGGAACAATGGAGGAGCTCAGTTTGGCGGCTGTTAGGATAAGATGATCCCTTAAGCCGACTGTCTATTTAACTCAAGTAAATATATATTCTGTGATACCTTCTACACTGACCCCCAACATTGCTTTATTCTGATAACATCACAAAATGAATGAAGGAAGCAGGAAAAATAGACATCAGAGTTCCTGGAAACGCCTTTTTAGACCCGCCCCTTCCCCTGTGTCACACAGGCCAAACGTCTCTACTACATTGTACTAACTTTAAAGAAAATTATTATGGAAAATAAACAAACTAAAAGAATCTCTTTGTATCTTTTCTCTCACACAGTGCATTTGATTTCATTTATCCATGCTTAATTCTTGGAAGAGTAATTTTTCTCTACTTTGATGATGTGTGATTCCTAAACTGGGCTGCAGTTACGAGCCTGATGTGAGAGAGGAACAGTGGGAAGCCCGCCAGTTGAATGTTGTGTAGACCTACCTGGGTCAACTCGCCTGCCTCTGTGCTCTCTCTATAGTTCATATAACACACACAAAATTCCAGTGTATATAATTTGAAACATTGATTTTGTTCATGAGACATTGAAAGTTTGTTCGGTTTTTTTCTTCTTCTTAAGAAAACATTAAAATGCTTTTGGAATAAGGGAACAAGAGAAATACAATTTAATTGAAATGATGACAAACTTAAGCTCGAAAGATTTGGGTGAAAATGAGAAGCGGGGAGGGGAAAAAAAGGCATAGAGATGAAGAAAGAGATTGAGAGAGTGAGAGAGAAAGAGAGATAGAGAGATAGAGAGAGAGAGAGAGAGAGAGGTTTTTCCATGGACTCTTCATCCTTATCATTTTGAGAAGACGATTTGATTTTGTCTCACTGACCTCGAGTAACAGGTGTGGGTTTAACACCGCCAGGATCTCATGGCCATTTCACACATAGGATTATGTTACAGAAGTTCTGCTCATCTCTCTCTCTCTCTCTCTCTCTCTCTCTCTCTCTCTCTCTCTCTCTCTCTCTCTCTCTCTCTTCGCGTTCCTCAGATCCTATGTGTATATAACTATTATGGAAGTAAACAGCGACAAGAGGAAAAAAACCGCATCAAACCCAATAAACAGCAACAATAACAACAAAGAAGAAAACAAAACACGAATGGAAGCGCTACCACCAGCAATGACAACATTTCCAAAACAAAACGACAACCTCAAAAACATCAACAAAGCATGAGTGTAATAAAATCAACTTTATTCATCCAAAAATACTTCTTCTTCCTGTGTATAGGAACTAAAATTATCTTAGCTTGAATAACAACTCATAAAATATGGATTTTATTTACAGGAAACACAACGTTGTATCTGAAAGTTTGAAACAAAGTAATTAGCTTCCACGCTGATACAATTATTATACTTGATGACATTGAAATTAATGTTAAAATAATTTTAAACAAGCTTACATCAAAAACTCATAAATTTAAGATGAAATTAACACAACTAAGAGTTATTAAGTTTAAAGACAGTTTGATGAAAACATTAATTTCTTCGTTCACAAAATCTATGTAGATCTTCGATTTCTGTCTTTCGCATATCCCGTCTTCCCTCCCCTTCTCTCTCTTTCTATATCTCTATCTATCTCCCCTCTCATTGTCTCTTTCTCTCTATCTATCTCTATCTTTCTTTCTCTTTTTATATCCCTCATTCTATGTCTTTCCTTCTCAAGCATCTGTCTTTTCTTCTTTTGCGTCTCACTAGTCTCTCTCTTTCCTCTTCTCTAATCTTCAATTGTCTATCTCTCTCTTCTCTCTGAAACGTCTCTCCCTCTTCCTCTCTCTCTCTCTCTCTCTCTCTCTCTCTCTCTCTTCTTCTTCTTCTTCTTCTTCTTTCTACCATTCTCCCCTTGTCCGTCTTTCTCTCCCCCCCCCACACACACACACACTTCTCGCTCTTTTTCCCCCTCCTCTCTCTCTCTCTCTCTCTGGTCATAAAAATTTTCATTTGATTTCCACATACATTTTACTAAATCTCTTGTCCACCGTCCATCCCTGCTTTCTCTAGTCTGACCGTCCCTAGGAGTGTACAATGTGGCGTGTTTCTGTCTATATGTCTTTGTTTTCTCCAGTCATGCCATCCCTATCAGAGTACAATGTATTGTGTTTCTTAGT
>JAWDGP010003956.1:32500-72500 GCA_033675545.1 Elysia crispata | reverse complement strand
GCCTCGCGCAGTTTCTCTAATGTCAGCGCTGCATATTTCCGCCGGAAGAGGCGCTCGAACTGTGACCTGCGCAACATGAGCAGTTCACACTCTCCAGGGGCGATAGCTGTCTCTATGTAAGACTCCAGGCCCAGCAACATCTCCACAGCACCTGACAGAAGTCCAAATAAAAGAGAAATAAACAGACTGCTAGTATTCGCACTCGCTGATCATGAAAAGCGGTGTAAGAAATTTCTGGATTATCTGCACTATTTCAAATGCACGACGCTGAATTATATAAATGTTTAATTTCTTAAAAAAACAAACACAGCTAAAAGGAGATATGATTGAAGAAAGAATGGCAAAACTATCTAGTTATCTGTTAGATGGAACGGTTTTAACAATATTATGGTCTAAGTCCATGCGTTTACAAACCTTTATATCTATCCAAACATTTAGACCGGTTTAAACAATAACAGAATATATTGTATATCAACATTCAAATGGTGATGTCATGTAAACCTTACTTCCCTTAGAATGAAGTTATTCTTTAGCGTCCGAGTCTACCATTGTCTTCTCAGTGAATATTGAATATCTATGGCTGTGAAAACAATGCAGTGATTCTTCAATAATAATAACTACCTTATTAAATTTTTAAGTCACTTCTCTCAACGTGTGTGTGTGTGTGTGTGTGTAACCTATAGATCTACTCTCACACGTCTGTATATCCGAGGCCTCAATAGGATTGTTAAATCAGCCTGCAATGCTTATTCTAGAAATCCACTATCCTACAAGTGGAAAAGATAAAAAAGATAAAGACCGGGTAGTTGGAATCTCGACTCCAGGGTGTCCTGCCCTAACCTCTCATCTATCCCGAGTATTGACCTTAGCTACTTAAGATTTTACAGTCTTTTGAGATACAGTAGTAAATTTTTTCACCATCTAACTATGATTCACGATACATAAGTTTCGCTATAGTAAATCTTCCCCATAAGATATCTTCTCACCTATGACCTCACCGTCTCCAGGGATTCTGGCCTGTCCTGGATCCTGGTTAATCCACTCACACTGTGCGTCAGGATACAGGCCTCTCCCACCATTATAAGACTGTCTATACTCTGATATGGCTTCTCATATAAGAGTTATCTCAGTTCTTATGAGAGTATAAATATCACCCTGGTCTGTCCCACCATTATAAGACTGTCTATACTCTGATATGGCTTCTCATATAAGAGTTATCTCAGTTCTTATGAGAGTATAAATATCACCCTGGTCTGTCCCACCATTATCAGACTGTCTATACTCTGATATGACTTCTCATATAAGAGTTATCTCAGTTCTTATGAGAGTATAAATATCACCCTGGTCTGTCCCACCATTATAAGACTGTCTATACTCTGATATGGCTTCTCATATAAGAGTTATCTCAGTTCTTATGAGAGTATAAATATCACCCTGGTCTGTCCCACCATTATAAGACTGTCTATACTCTGATATGACTTCTCATATAAGAGTTATCTCAGTTCTTATGAGAGTATAAATATCACCCTGGTCTGTCCCACCATTATCAGACTGTCTATACTCTGATATGACTTCTCATATAAGAGTTATCTCAGTTCTTATGAGAGTATAAATATCACCCTGGTCTGTCCCACCATTATCAGACTGTCTATACTCTGATATGACTTCTCATATAAGAGTTATCTCAGTTCTTATGAGAGTATAAATATCACCCTGGTCTGTCCCACCATTATAAGACTGTCTATACTCTGATATGACTTCTCATATAAGAGTTATCTCAGTTCTTATGAGAGTATAAATATCACCCTGGTCTGTCCCACCATTATAAGACTGTCTATACTCTGATATGACTTCTCATATAAGAGTTATCTCAGTTCTTATGAGAGTATAAATATCACCCTGGTCTGTCCCACCATTATAAGACTGTCTATACTCTGATATGACTTCTCATATAAGAGTTATCTCAGTTCTTATGAGAGTATAAATATCACCCACGCTTTTTCTTATTTTAACATTAACCATCATCACGATATATCTTCTCAAATGCGACGCTATTTTATCCAAGGCGAATACCTTCAAATTATACACCTTTTATCTCGCAATTTCCTTCATAATTTACCCAAGTCTAAAAAAATGAAATAATGTTATTGATAACAGAATAGAAATCTCTATTGTGGTTATTAATTTATGAGGATGTGTTATTTCTTTGTCAAGCAGGTTATTTTCTCCCACCTCTGTCCAGACTATCAATGTTTAGCTCGGCGACTGTTTTCTCTCACCTACAATCTCGTTCTCTCCCAGGATACAGATCTCCTGGTCAAGCAGGTTATTTCTCCCCCCCCCCCACCTCTGTCCAGACTATCAATGTTTAGCTCGGCGACTGTTTTCTCTCACCTACAATCTCGTTCTCTCCCAGGATACAGATCTCCTGGTCAAGCAGGTTATTTCTGCCCCCCCCCACCTCTGTCCAGACTATCAATGTTTAGCTCGGCGACTGTTTTCTCTCACCTACAATCTCGTTCTCTCCCAGGATACAGATCTCCTGGTCAAGCAGGTTATTTTCTCCCACCTCTGTCCAGACTATCAATGTTTAGCTCGGCGACTGTTTTCTCATACCTACAATCTCGTTCTCTCCCAGGATACAGATCTCCTGGTCAAGCAGGTTATTTTCTCCCACCTCTGTCCAGACTATCAATGTTTAGCTCGGCGACTGTTTTCTCTCACCTACTATCTCGTTCTCTCCCAGGATACAGATCTCCTGGTCAAGCAGGTTATTTTCTCCCACCTCTGTCCAGACTATCAATGTTTAGCTCGGCGACTGTTTTCTCTCACCTACTATCTCGTTCTCTCCCAGGATACAGATCTCCTGGTCAAGCAGGTTCTTCCCCCCCCCCACACACACACACACACCTCTGTCCAGACTATCAATGTTTAGCTCGGCGACTGTTTTCTCTCACCTACTATCTCGTTCTCTCCCAGGATACAGATCTCCTGGTCAAGCAGGTTATTTTCTCCCACCTCTGTCCAGAATATCAATGTTTAGCTCTGAGACTGTTTTCCCTCACCTACTATCTCGTTCTCTCCCAGGATACAGATCTCCTGGTCAAGCAGGTTATTTCTGCCCCCCCCCCCACCTCTGTCCAGACTATCAATGTTTAGCTCGGAGACTGTTTTCTCTCACCTACTATCTCGTTCTCTCCCAGGATACAGATCTCCTGGTCAAGCAGGTTATTTTCTCCCACCTCTGTCCAGACTATCAATGTTTAGCTCGGCGACTGTTTTCTCTCACCTACTATCTCGTTCTCTCCCAGGATAAAGATCTCCTGGTCAAGCAGGTTATTTCTGCCCCCCCCCCCACCCCACCTCTGTCCAGACTATCAATGTTTAGCTCGGAGACTGTTTTCTCTCACCTATTATCTCGTTCTCTCCCATGATACAGATCTCCTGGTCAAGCAGGTTATTTCTCCCCCCTCCCCCCCCCCCCCCCACCTCTGTCCAGACTATCAATGTTTAGCTCGGAGACTGTTTTCTCTCACCTACTATCTCGTTCTCTCCCAGGATACAGATCTCCTGGTCAAGCAGGTTATTTCTCCCCCCCCCCCCCCCCACCTCTGTCCAGACTATCAATGTTTAGCTCGGAGACTGTTTTCTCTCACCTACTATCTCGTTCTCTCCCAGGATACAGATCTCCTGGTCAAGCAGGTTTTTTCTTCCCCCCCCCCCCCCCCACCTCTGTCCAGACTATCAGTATTTAGCTCGGCGACTGTTTTCTCTCACCTACTATCTCATTCTCTCCCAGGATACAGATCTCCTGGTCAAGAAGGTTATTCTCCCCCCTCCCCACCTCTGTCCAGACTATCAGTATTTAGCTCGGAGACTGTTTTCTCTCACCTACTATCTCGTTCTCTCCCAGGATACAGATCTCCTGGGGTCTGCGACCCGCCAGTCTTTCCCTGCGGACCTCGTGAGGTGCTTGGGTAGCGCGCCTGCTCCTGTAGATACAGGCAACACAGGACAACACTTAAAATATTGTAATGTATAAGATTAGATACAATGAATAAAAAAAAACAAAGCCTCAATGTCAAAATCTGCTCTCTCTCTCTCTCTCTCTCTCTCTCTCTCTCTCTCTCTCTCTCTCTCTCTCTCTCTCTCTCTCTCTCTCTCTCTCTCTCTCTCTCTCTCTCTCTCTCTCTCTGCTAGTATTAACGAGATATTATACCAGTCAAACCTATTAGGTAGTTTTCTCCTCATGTTCCACTCATGCTCTAAGAAAGGCCTTAAGGAGATATAAGTTTAGAAGCACAAGAAGTAGCGGTGAGTCTATTCAGAGAGAGGCGCTGTTATCGGGAACATCGAGCTCAAGATTCAAGACCTGAAATAAGAATTGTTATAAACTCTCAAACAGCAACTCTTACTATGTCAACTTCCATTTTCTGTTCTCTAAACTCGCAGGTCCCAATTCCCAGTTTGATGCTTTATTTCAACTGGCTTGAGAGACAATCATAAAGGTATTTAGAAGTCAGTTAATTTGTAGAATATAAGAATTCAGACACAATAAAATCATACATTCTTCAAGCACATAAACATATCAGAATCAGTATCTTGGCAAGCTACGCTCTGCTTGCAAAGAAAGGTAAATATCGTATTAAACAATAAATGCGTGGCATGCCAAGAAAAAAATCCTCAATTGATATTGTTCGGGCTAATAAAGTTCCATAACATGCCTCTCCCCCTCCCTTCCCCCCCCCCCCTCCCCCCCCCCCCTCTCTCTCTCTCTCCCTTTTTATTGATATTGTTTAGGCCCACAATATCTCAAACTGTTTGTGAAGTGTACTGTCTTTACAGCTCTTTTCAAAACCGACAAAGTCGCACGTCTACAGGACGAACGGCTTTCACTGCCTTGTGGAGAACCATGCCATCCCGAGCACTAGAGCACAATACTAAGGGCTCTTCAATTTTTTTTGTCTCATGGGTCATTAAAAGAAGCCCTGCTGATCATTGCTGCTTTTTTAGACTTTGCTGCTATTTATTCTTGCTGCATAAAACTTGGTGTGCCATGAAGCTGGTTTCAAAGATTTTATATTTGTAATTAAATTCTGAACGGCGTGTCTGGCTGTAGATTCCAGCATGCAAAAAGAGCGTTAAGTAACTGGTTCCAAGTGGTCCAGTTTTAATGTTTCATGCAGGCGGTTTGAATGGGCTGGCTTTGATCGGCCTCGTGAAGCTTGTAGACTATAAAAACTTATATAGCAAATGTGCACATGTTTAAATACCGTAACGTCCGCATGCTTAAAAAATAAGATTAAAGATTTGATATGAAACGTGTTTATGATATCAAGAATATTATAATCGCACTGATCATTTGAGGTAACAATACTGGGAAAACAAAAAGTTCCTCCAGCAAACTGTTTTTTTTTCACGCGTCGCGGCTAGTGAGTTAGTTATTCAATGCGGTCTTTATTAATAACTGCTTTTTAGATCTACTCTAGATAAGTTGTTATAATAGGTCGGTCAGATTCCACAGCTTAGATCTACTCTAGATAAGTTGTTAGAGTAGGTTGGTCAGATTCGACAGTTCAGATCAACTTTAGATAAGTTGTTAGAGTAGGTCGGTCAGATTCCACAGTTTAGATCAACTTTAGATAAGTTGTTACAATAGGTCGGTCAGATTCCACAGTTCAGATCAACTTTAGATAAGTTGTTAGAGTAGGTCGATCAGATTTCACAGTTTAGATCTGCTCTAGATAAGTTGTTAGAGTAGGTCGATCAGATTCCACAGCTTAGATCTGCTCTAGATAAGTTGTTAGAGTAGGTCGATCAGATTCGACAGTTTAAATCTACTCCAGATAAGTTCTAAGAATATGTCGGTCAGATTCCACAGCTTAGATCTACTCTAGATAAGTTGTTAGAGTAGGTCGGTCAGATTCCACAGCTTAGATCTAATCTATGTAAGTTGTTAGAGTAGGTTGGTCAGATTCCACAGTTTAGATCTACTTTACAAAAGTTGTTAGTATAGTTCAGTCAGATTCCACAGTTTAGATCTAATCTAGATAAGCTGTTAGAGTACGTTGGTCAGATTCCACGGCTTAGATCTGCTCTAGATAAGTTGTTATAATAGGTCGGTCAGATTTCACAGCTTAGATCTGCTCTAGATAAGTTGTTAGAGTAGGTCGGTCAGATTCCACAGTTTAGATCTACTCTAGATAAGTTGTTAGAGTAGGTCGGTCAGATTTCACAGCTTAGATCTGCTCTAGATAAGTTGTTAGAGTAGGTCGGTCAGATTCCACAGCTTAGATCTGCTCTAGATAAGTTGTTAGAGTAGGTCGGTCAGATTCCACAGCTTAGATCTACTCTAGATAAGTTGTTAGAGTAGGTCGGTCAGATTCCACAGCTTAGATCTACTCTAGATAAGTTGTTAGAGTAGGTCGGTCAGATTCCACAGCTTAGATCTACTCTAGATAAGTTGTTAGAGTAGGTCGGTCAGATTCCACAGTTTAGATCTACTCTAGATAAGTTGTTAGAGTAGGTCGGTCAGATTCCACAGTTTAGATCTACTCTAGATAAGTTGTTAGAGTAGGTCGGTCAGATTCCACAGCTTAGATCTACTCTAGATAAGTTGTTAGAGTAGGTCGGTCAGATTCCACAGCTTAGATCTACTCTAGATAAGTTGTTAGAGTAGGTCGGTCAGATTCCACAGTTTAGATCTATTCTAGATAAGTTGTTAGAGTAGGTCGGTCAGATTCCACAGTTTAGATCTACTCTAGATAAGTTGTTAGAGTAGGTCGGTCAGATTCCACAGTTTAGATCTACTCTAGATAAGTTGTTAGAGTAGGTCGGTCAGATTCCACAGTTTAGATCTACTCTAGATAAGTTGTTAGAGTAGGTTGGTCAGATTCCACAGTTTAGATCTACTCTAGATAAGTTGTTAGAGTAGGTTGGTCAGATTCCACAGTTTAGATCTACTCTAGATAAGTTGTTAGAGTAGGTCGGTCAGATTCCACAGCTTAGATCTGCTCTAGATAAGTTGTTAGAGTAGGTCGGTCAGATTCCACAGCTTAGATCTGCTCTAGATAAGTTCAGATTAGAGTAGGTGGTCAGATTCCACAGTTTAGATCTACTCTAGACAAGTTGTTAGAGTAGGTTGGTCAGATTCCACAGTTTAGATCTACTCTAGATAAGTTGTTAGAGTAGGTTGGTCAGATTCCACAGTTTAGATCTACTCTAGATAAGTTGTTAGAGTAGGTTGGTCAGATTCCACAGCTTAGATCTACTCTAGATAAGTTGTTAGAGTAGGTCGGTCAGATTCCACAGTTTAGATCTACTCTAGATAAGTTGTTAGAGTAGGTCGGTCAGATTCCACAGTTTAGATCTACTCTAGACAAGTTGTTAGAGTAGGTCGGTCAGATTCCACAGTTTAGATCCACTCTTGATAAGTTGTTAGAGTAGGTCGGTCAGATTCCACAGTTTAGTAGGTTGTTCAGATTCCACAATTTATATCTACTCTAGATAAGTTGTTAGAGTAGATTGGTCAGATTCCACAGTTTAGATCTACTCTAGATAAGTTGTTAGAGTAGGTTGTTCAGATTCCACAATTTAGATCTACCCTAGATAAGTTGTTAGAGTAGATTGGTCAGATTCCACAGTTTAGCTCTACTTTAGATAAGTTGTTAGAGTAGATTGGTCAGATTCCACAGTTTAGATCTATCTAGATAATTTGTAAGAGTAGGTCGGTCAGATTCCACAGTTTAGATCTACTCTAGATAAGTTGTTAGAGTAGGTCGGTCAGATTCCACAGCTTAGATCTACACTAGATAAGTTGTTAGAGTAGATTGGTCAGATTCCACAGTTTAGATCTATCTAGATAATTTGTTAGAGTAGGTCGGTCAGAATCCACAGTTTAGATCTATCTAGATAATTTGTTAGAGTAGGTCGGTCAGATTCCACAGTTTAGATCTATTCTAGATAAGTTGTTAGAGTAGGTCGGTCAGATTCCAGCCATGCATTTCCAAACTTTAACGATGATCTCAGCTGCGAAGAGACTAGGCAATAAATAAAAAAAAATTGACAGGTATTAAACAGTTAGTTTGGTGAAATGATTATATAATTTTAGCATAGGATATTTTAATGGTCCGGAGATTAAATGATAGATAGATAGATTGATAACTCAGTTGATAGCTTGGTAGATAGACGGACGGAGAGATGGACAGACACGAAGACAAAAAACAAAATTACAAGAACAAAAAAAAACAACCCAAAAAACAGCAAGCCAGTCGATATATAGACATAACAATACCAGAGATAAACTGACATATAGATAAATATTGCTGGTAGAAAATAGATGGGTTGGTTAAAAGTGAGGCGGGATTATTTCTTGAAAGAAAGACAGAAAAACGGGAAAGGGTAAGGTATAAACAAGGTCAGTAGATGTTCTCAGTTGAAAAAAGTGGATGGACAGATAAAAAGGTATATTGATTGATAGTTCGATAGAGAAAATAATGACAGATAGACGCTGATAGATGAATAGATTTTTGATAAGCTGAATATCAGACGCAACTTAAAATAATAAGGATTTTAAATGTGGAAAAGTTGGGGGAAAATGAGATTTAAAAAAAACCCAACATTTTAAGGTAAAGCTAGATGCAGCAGAGAATTTTAACGGACACGTTACAAATAAATCTTTTTTCTTCTTTTTGTTGTTGTTGTTGTTGTTCTTCTTCTTCTTCATCTCCTTCTTCTTAATCTCTATCTTTCTGTTTATCATTATTCTACCATTCCACCCCCTCCACGCCTTTTTTAGCCCCACACACCAACTATGTCCATAGTAGGTTTTTTATTTCCTCCATTATTTTCAATAGTGTCATGTTGACAAGTGCAATGGCTCCCATGGCTCTGATGTAACGACGTGACCCCTGCCATCTCGCCCCAGGCACCTCCACTGAGCTCCCCTACACCCATTGTCTCCTCACACGAATGTTTTGGTGACACCCACATTGCTTCTGCCGCTCTCTGTCCACAATAAAGTTTGACATGATAAACAGTTGGCAAAGACTTTCAGTTCCTTGATTTTGGGCTCTTATGTCAGAGACATAACAAGGACCTTAATTGGGGAATAATTTTAGATTAATTACCCTCGCCTATCTAACTACTTTATACTGTGTTTTCAGGCATTCCTGTTATGTTTCTCCCCGGCTGGGAATTCCAAATCTTTCTGAAGAGAAAACAAAGATCCTCATTCTGAATTGCCCTGGGTTTCCAACCATTTTACTGGTGTGTCGTATATCTCGTTAGTTCTTTTTTTTTTCTTTGATCGTCAGGCAAGAATTCACGAGCAACAATTTTTTTAAAGTTTAAGGAGATAAATGAATATAAAAGAAGTTAATATGTAAGGAAATGAATGTAAGATAGGTCAATGTTAACGGAAATGAATATAAGAGGAGTTTGTTTTAAAAGAAGTTAATGTACGAGAAGTAAATATTAAAGGAAATGAATATAAGAGATGTAAATATTAAAGGAAATGAATATAAGAGATGTAAATATTAAAGGAAATGAATATAAGAGATGTAAATATTAAAGGAAATGAATATAAGAGAAGTTTATTTTTTAGGAAATTAAGAGAAGTTAATATCAAAATATATGAATAAAAGAGAAGTTAATGTTAAGAGAAGTTAATGTTAAGGGAAATTAATATAAGAAAAAGAGGAGTGAATGCTCAGCTGCTCTACCTCACAAAATTTACAACAAAAACCAACAACATACAGTCAGCCTGACAGGAGCCTTTTATTATAATTCTAATACACAAAACAACATGAGCAAGCCGTGTGGTCTGTCAACCTTGATAACAGGTAATTCCACATGGATCTGATCATTTGCTTGATATTAGTAGAAATAACATAATAAAGCCCTGGGTTGTTTTGTGGCCTGCAGTCAGAGAGATCAAGAAAAAAGGAAGAAGAGTGACACTATATTATAGTCCTCTTGCCATTAGAAGGTATAGAAGACATGATCTGTGATGGCACGCCTCTTATCCGGTTGTGCGGCAGTGAAAATAAATCGAATTTAAAAAAGGATGTGGATATTTAAACTTTTAACATAATTTAAGCATTTGGAAAATGTTAACTGAAATTATTTTAAGACCTTTTGATCAAAATGAAACTGTGAAGAGATACCCAAGCACGCTGAGTGATGTAAACATTAAAATACGAGATATACATAAAGCTTGAGATTTGGTAAGTTTGGCCACTGAGCACAGGTTGGTCTCCTTCCCTTCTGTTAGAAGAACAAGGATAGGGCGAGAAGGCGAGACAGCGTATTCCTTGCATGTGTGGGGCTCTGTCACGCAAACTATTGCCACCTCCCACACCACGGCATGTGAGTTACCCCAAGACCACAATTAGTCTTTCTTCCAAGTAAAGAGAAAAGTAGATTCTGTTCACTAGAAATGAAAATGATCGAGTTTGATCCATTTATCTTAGCTCGTGAGGCATTATTAGGGCTCATTGAAGGAATAATTCTCATCAAAATGTTGGAAGTCATTTCATGAAATAGATCTCTCTCTCTCTCTCTCTCTCTCTCTCTCTCTCTCTCTCTCTCTCTCTCTCTCTCTCTCTCTCTCTCTCTCTCTCTCTCTCTCTTTCTCTCTCTCCCTATCGCTTTCTTTTTCTCTCCTTCTCTCTCTCTCTCTCACTCTCTCCCTACCTCTTTCTTTTTCTCTCCCTCTCTCTCTTTCTCTCCGTCCTTCTCACTTTCTCTTTCTTCCTTTGCCTTTCCCATTTTAGGCCTACTCTATCGCCTCTAGTGAGCTATGTTAGTCAAAGGCTTCTATAGCAAGCAATATTCCTCATAAAGTTCTTATGGCAAAACTTAGGAAGATTACATTTTGCTTTCATGAGTATAACCAGAAAGGAAACATGAGGGAGGGAATAGAGAGAGAGACACAGAAGGGGACAAAGGCAGTAAAATGTTAGTCATGAAAGCTGGAATGAGGCTGAAAAAAGAGTAGACAGAAAAAACTATTTAGTGTGATAGACAAGCAGAGAAATGCACAAAGACAGACAGAAACGTCATTGAGAGAGTGAGAGATACAGAGAGAGACACATTCAGAGACAGAGAGAGAGACAGAGAGACATGTAGAGACAGAGACAGAGTCAGGGACAGAATCAGACACAGATAGAGAGACAGAGGCAGAGACAGAGAGGGGGGAGAGAGAGAGAGAGAGAGAGAGAGAGAGAGAGAGAGAGAGAGAGAGAGAGAGAGAGAGAGAGATAGGCAGACAGACAGACAGGCAGACAGACAGACAGACAGACAGTCAGTTAGAACAAGTATAAGTATCAAAGTTCACAAAAAATTAATGCGAAAGTACTTTTAATCATTAAGGTCGTCACAGATCTTAATGTAAGAACTGCACTGATTGTCACTGATCTGGAACTTGAAATTGTATAAAAAATAATATTAGTTAACAGGAAGTGTTTAAGAAGGAAAGCAAAAAGAGAAAAGGAGCACAAGATACTCAGTGAAATAAATGAGCCGGAATGATATGGGATAATCAGGGAGAATTCGAGAAAGACCCGAGCCAGATACGAGCCAGACCAAAACAAAAGTGCGGGTGGCTTTCACCACGGAGCAGAAACCAATCGATTCTTCGCTCCGTATCGAATAATTACTTTTGTTCTGTTGTTATTTATCAAAACACGGAGCTCCAGAGGCAGCGGTTAGGCCTGTTTAACCCTTTATCTTCACACAATATTGCTTTCCTTCAAAGGCTCTCTCTTAGCCAAGAAGGTTGCCTTTCTTCTCCTCGGGAATTTAAAAGAAAAGGAAATAATTATATTGGACTCAGGGATAGACTTTTTTTTATTCTTTCTACTGGGTTTCTTTCAATTAAAGAAATATTTTCTTTGGGAAAAATATTTAAGTTTAAAGGTATTTCGCATTCTACCTTCCCTTCCCTCCTCGTTCACCTTCTTTTGTTACCGTCTCTCCTTCTCTCTCTCTTCTTCTCTCTACCGACGGCCGAGGCAGGTTTTATTATTTTACCATTTCAAATAAAGATCTTTTGAAAACCAAGGATCCGTGGTAATCTCTTATTCTAAATAGTTGGTCAAGAACCTCTCATCGATCAAGAAGAATAGAGGTCCACAATGAAAGAAACAGTTAAAACCCTATCCTGCATCAAAAAACAAAAAATTAAAAAAATAAGTATAGTACATGAGAATCTGCTGTAGCAGTTACCATGGTACGATATTGATGCCTCACCTTACGAGTCGGTCGTACTCCATTGTTTTCACGTCTGCCATGACCCCCCACCCCACACCCTTCCCCTCTACCCACACCAGAGACCATGATAGACCCCCACCCAGCCCAGCCGCCCTCCTGAGATCGGGGTCAAGGATGTCCTTCAAGACAACTACCCGGATGTACTTAGTGGAGAGTTCATGCCCTTTGGGCATCAGTGTATTGATCAACAAGTGTCTTTGCCTCAGACAATCAGCACGCTACAAGCTTCGCGAGGCTGAGTGGGACCTCCACAATATAAGGCGAGATCTGTGGAACCTTCATGCTGGACAAAACCTGGAAGATTTTAACTTGCATCAGTTCGGTCGTTCAACTTCGGTTTAGAAATAAGTTGAATTGTCTGTGAGAGTTTAATTGAGTCTTTTGAGGCTGGCGTCATACAATCCTATACACACAAGAACTTTATAGATGATTTCAAATGATACAGGATCTTGTGGTATACTTTAAAGGCTAAAGAATGGTAATAGATAGAAGATTTGGGCAGTATTTTTTCTTGAACATACACAAAATAGCACCTTGTACATCTATAAACATTTTACAGAAGCACCTAAAAATAAACCAAAGCAAAACAAAAATGGAACATTAAATTTAAGTTTTCCACATTCAAATAACTCAAATCTAACAACTAAATTATGATTTATTTTCTGTATCCAATAACATGGCAAATGGGTTCCAAAAATGCAAAACTATTCTGTTTTCGTTTTTAGCATTTCTGATTCAGAACCAGAATGAATGGCTCTGTATATAAGGGCGCTAAAAAGAACTAACAAAACAAAGCAGGGTAAAATGATGTTTAAGCTCAAACCAACTTCACAATTGTGAATCTCCTCAATTACTCTTTACTTTACAGCATAATTATTAAAATATGACAAGAACATACATCTCTGTGCTTTCAAGTTTAACCAGGCGCGGTATACAATAGCGGCGATTTATCGAATATTTTCAAATGGCGCGCACTCAAGCAGGCCGTCTCTACATAACCCTATGAGGATTGTAAGGTGCAGGATTGATCAAGTCCGCTCTACATGCTCAAGGCATTGTGTGAGTGAGGCCGTCTGTGGGGAGATGGTGAACTCCAAAGTGTCCAAGTGTAGGTTGATTGGTTTTCATCTTAAAACTGTTGTGTAACTGGAAAGGATATCAATGAGGGCTACGCAAGAGAATGGAAGCCGGACCTAGCAGAAATAAGACTAGAGAGATAATATCAAGTAAGAGAAATAGAGGTAACAAAATGTGAAGGAGAGAGAACATGAGGCACCCAAAGAATGGGAGAATTAGTTACAGAAACAATGCAAAGAAATAAAGAGAAAAATGAGAAAAGAGAGAGATAGAGAAATAGAGACAAACAGACATACACAGAGAAGAAGATGGAGAGGGAAAAATAAGCGACAAAAAAGGGGGAAAACGTGATGGCTAGGAGAAAAAGAAAAAGACAGAGCGGATGAGATCAGAGGAGAAAAAGGACAAAAAGAGCAAAGTAAGACATAAAAAATGATGTATATAGAGTAAAACACCTCACAGGAGAAATGAAAAGAGAGAGAGAGAGAGAGAGAGAGAGAGAGAGAGAGAGAGAGAGAGAGAGAGAGAGAGAGAAAGAGAGAGAGAGAGAGAGAAAGAGAGAGAGATAGAGATAGAGAGAGAGAGACAGAGAGAGGACAGAGAGAGATAGAGATAGATAGAGAGAGAGAAAGAGGAAGGAAGAGAGAGAGAGAAGGGGAGAGAGAGAGCGAGAAAGAGACACACAGAGAGATAGAGATAGATAGAGAGAGAGAGATAGAGTGAGACAGAGAGAAAACAGAGAGAGGTAGAGATAGACAGATATAGAGAAAGAGAGAAAGAGGGAGGAAGAGAGAGAGAGAGAGAGAGAGAGAGAGAGAGAGAGAGAGAGAGAGAGAGAGAGAGAGAGAATGAATCGCTTAGGTATTGTCAAGCTTTAGCGGTACCGATATGATCTTCTCAGAAGCTTATTAGCTTTAGGCGCAAAAAAATGGTTCATAAGTTAAAATGATATAACTCTATAAACTTTCCAGCAAGTTTTGAGTCAAAGGTTGGCTCCAGAGCAGAGTAATCGTAAGACTTAGCTTTTATATCGTTTCCAAACATCATGGATATTCGGGCTCTAGAGGGCTGATCAGTGCTCAAACTCGGGTGTTTGGCCTGGACTTAGAGCTGTATCTAACACATAGCTAACACAACCACCTAGAACTATTACTTGGTTGGATGACGCCAAACAGATGTTAATGCTTGATAGAGAACCAGTGGCACGGCTGTTCACAGGACCGTTACGTGTTTATGGAATTATTTTTTTATGCTGCATGCTCCGTTTCAAACAAAGCTTCAGAACAATACCATCGTCCAGTTTTTATGTTCATCTTTTATGCTCCAACCACAAAATATGACAATATGAGGGCACGACGATCGCGCATAAAAATCGAGTATTACTGTTCCTGAGTCCAGTTTAAGAAAACTGCATTGCACCTGAACAAGGCACGCCTTGGCGTATTCTTCACGACCGTAGTTATATTGTAAGTTTATTGCTTCTCTAGAATCTATTGATTAAAAAAAATATTGAAAATCAACATAGAGGCCTCCCCCTTTGTAGCCCAAGCACTCCCTCGAGCACCTAAAAACTTGCAAACGCCAGTGAGAACCATTAACTTCTCACAGGTCCTCACATTTATACTGTTCAGGTTTATCTACGTGCTAAATTTCACAACTTCAAAATCGATCAATGATATCGCTTTATTTTCATTGAAGTGGGCCATGGATTGAAAGAACATGTGAGGGTAAACAAAGAGAAAGAGAGAGAGAGAGAGAGAGAGAGAGAGAGAGAGAGAGAGAGAGAGAGAGAGAGAGAGAGAGAGACAGAGAGAGAGAGAGAGAGAGAGAGAGAGAGAGAGAGAGAGAGAGAGAGAGAGAGAGAGAGAGAGAGAGAGAGAGAGAGAAAGAGAAATAAAGGAAGAAAGAGTGGGCGTGTGTGTGTGTGTATGTGTGAGAGAGACAGAGAGACAGAGAGACAGAGAGAGAGAGAGAGAGAGAGAGAGAGAGAGAGAGGTTATTTCTTTCTCCATTGTATAATAGAGCTACCATAAACATCATAAAAAGAAGCTGTGGGACTCAGTCTGTTCAATCCGCCCAAAGCTCTGATAAAAACAATGCTTCAACCAGGACAGCTTGCTGACGTGACCCGAGTTCCTTGACCTCCAGTTGTTTAACCCGCGAGAGGTCACAAAGACATCTAGAAAACCACCCATACAAACATACTCTGTAACCTTTGACAGGTGTGTAAAACAGTGGACACGAGGTCTGTATAATTATAGATAATGGCCTGTTCAAATGTTTCTTACTTCTATTAAAAAGTTAAAAACGGGTGCTGATATGAAATTTTAATCACGTTTTGTTATGACCGTTGAATTCTTACCATCACCACCACCACCACCACCACCACTACTACTACTACTACTACTACTACTACTACTACTACTACTACTACTACTACTACTACTACTACTACTACTACTACTACTACTACTACTACTACTACTACTTCTATTTCTACTACTACTACTACTACTACTACTACTACTACTACTACTACTACTACTACTACTACTACTACTACTACTACTACTACTACTACTACTACTACTACTACTACTACTACTACTACTACTACTACTACTACTACTACTACTACTACTACTACTACTACTACTACTACTACTACTACTACTATTACTACTACTACTACTACTACTGCTACTACTACTACTACTACTACTACTACTACTACTACTACTACTACTACTACTACTACTACTACTACTACTACTACTACTACTACTACTACTACTACTACTACTACTACTACTACTACTACTACTACTACTACTACTACTACTACTACTACTACTACTACTACTACCCCATGCACTCACTCTGTGATCAGTTCTGGCAGCAGCCTCTTGAGCTCCCCGTACAGGGTCGGGAACTGCCGCTTGTACAGGTGACTCTCTATACTGATTGTCATGTCACCTCTGAAACAAGGATAGAACAAGATTAGGATGATCGAGGGTATGGGACCTACAACCAGCCACGATTTACGTTTGGAATATTTTTTTTCACTTCAACCTAACTAGTCTCGCTTCCTTCCAGCCTTGTCGGTATCATGAAGTTATCGAAATCATCGAGCTCATAACCAGGCTTGTGGACGCGGCATGTTTAAACATTGAAAGTTGAGCGTGTGAAAACGACAATGTCCAACTCCCAGCTAGGTGTATTGTGAGGTATTTTCACAGCGTAGAAAATCCAGCGAATATGAAGATACATTGACTTCTGTTTGTTAACGATGATGATTTCTATTATTATTTTTCTTTTTGTGCCAAATAACATTATCTGTCATTATATTTTTTAATTTGATTTTTGATGTTGAGGAAGAAGACGCGTCATTTCATAACATGTTACTATCATCGCAGGTTAGATAGCCCACAAATGTGCCGTCGACCCTAAGATAGCCTGTATCCTGATTAGGCTAATAACAACGAAACGGTGAACATAACAGCATAGACCTCACATTTTCATTATATGATAATTATGGTAACATGGTTATTAAAACCTATTGATGCTAAACGAAGTGTGAAGATAGAATACTAAAGACATAAACTTCTGATAAAGACTGAGCAACATAAAGCAATTGTTCAAAAGATGGAGACAGCCAGACAGAGGAAGAGAGAGAGAGAGAGAGAGAGAGAGAGAGAGAGAGAGAGAGAGAGAGAGAGAGAGAGAGAGAGAGAGAGAGAGAGAGAGAGACAGACAGACAGACAGACAGACAGACAGACAGAGACAGAAAGAGAGACAGAGAGAGACAGAGACAGAGAGAGACAGAGAGAGAGAGAGAGAGAGAGAGAGAGAGACAGACAGACAGACAGACAGACAGATAGACAGACAGACACAGACAGAGACAGAGGCAGGAAAAGATTCAGACAGAAAGACAGACAGACAGAGAGTTACAGACAGTCAGAGAGAGAGAGAGAGAGAGAGAGAGAGAGAGAGAGAGAGAGAGACAGACAGACAGACAGACAGACAGACAGACAGACAGACAGACAGACAGACAGACAGACAGACAGACAGACAGACAGACATTAAATCAGACAGACAGAGAGTCAGAGACAGTCAGACAGACAGACATTAAATCAGACAGACAGAGAGTCACAGACAGACAGACAGAGCAAGAGACATCAGACCGTTCAACTGACTTGAAAATGAAGTAAATTCCGTCGAGTTCCCGGCCCTGCCTGACGAGCCGCTCATTGAAGCCGAGTTTGATCTTGGTCATGCTGATCACCAGCTGATTGCGCTGCCGCGGGGTCCATTGTCTGGAGGCAGAGAGAAATAAAAATCATCATAAGATCAAGGGATGTGGTAAGGAACGTTTCACCGTAGGGTTAATATGATGGTGGAAAAAGGAGACCCGTAGGCGAAGCAAAGTCTTTCTTTAGCTTAAAATGTAACAATGCAATGATTTGGAACACACACACACACACGCAGAGAGAGGTAAGAAAAAGACTTTGACAAATCGTTTCTGGATACTATTTTGTTAATTGTTGAAACTCTTGATAATCTAAAAGTGTCTGAAAAGCTGCAAATATGTAAATCTAAAATCTGCAAATTTTTTTCCAGTTATATTTCGCTTAGTGATAGAAGACCTGAGTTTAACTACCATAAAAAAACATAATTTTAACCTCTTAGCAGTAGCTTAGCCTTTCCGACCAAGGCTGGGTATGGTTTCTCTATTCTGTTAAAGTCGGTTTTTTTTTCTTTTAAGATCCTGCTCCGCCTTTGAACTAATTCAGTCCTCGAGCGTTGTGTGCTAGAGCTCACCTAAAGAGCGGATTGAGCTCACCTAAAGAGCAGGTAGAGCCCACCTAAAGAGCGGGTAAACCCCACCACAAGAGCAGAAGAAATCACCTAAAGAGCGGGTTGACCACACCTAAAGAGCAGGTAGAGCTCAACTAAAGAGCGGGTTGATCACACTTAAAGAGCAGGTAGAGCTCACCTAAACAGCGGATTCCTGTCCACAAACTGGGTCTTGTCCTGGTACTGTTTCTCGAGGAACTCCTTCACGGACACACTGTACAACTGACGGTCGATCACGATGAAGTCAGTAGCTGTGGCGGTGATACATGACGCGGTTCTCATACAGTTGTCTCTTAAGAGCGCTACCTCCCCGACACACGCTCCGCTTGCTGGGTGGGGGTGAGAGGGGAGGGGGGATGGCATAGGGCAGTAGTGGCGGTGATACATGACGCGGTTCTCATACAGTTGTCTCTTAAGAGCGCTACCTCCCCGACACACGCTCCGCTAGCTGGGTGGGGGTGAGAGGGGAGGGGGGGGGTATGACATAGGACAGTGGTGGCAGTGATACATGACGCGGTTCTCATACAGTTGTCTCTTAAGAGCGCTACCTCCCCGACACACGCGCCGCTAGCTGGGTGGGGTGGGGTGGCGGGAGGACATAGGGCAGTAGTGGCGGTGATACATGACGCGGTTCTCATACAGTTGTCTCTTAAGTACGCTACCTCCCCGACGCATGCGCCGCTACCTGGGTAGGGTGGGGTGGCGGGAGGACATAGGGCAGTAGCTGTGGCGGTGATACATGACGCGGTTCTCATACAGTTGTCTCTTAAGAGCGCTACCTCCCCGACACACGCGCCGCTAGCTGGGTGTTGTAGGCGGGACATAGGGCAGTAGTGGCGGTGATACATGACGCGGTTCTCATACAGTTGTCTCTTATAAGAGCTACCTACCTAAGACACGCGCCGCTGGGTGGGGTGGAGTGGCGGGAGGACATAGGGCAGTAGTGGCGGTGATACATGACGCGGTTCTCATACAGTTGCCTCTTAAGAGCGCTACCTCCCCGACACACGCGCCGCTAGCTGGGTGGGGTGGGGGTAGAGGGGACATAGGGCAGTAGTGGCAGTGATACATGACGCGGTTCTCATACAGTTGTCTCTTAAGAGCGCTACCTCCCCGACACACGCTCCGCTAGCTGGATGGGGGTGGTGTAGGGGGGACATAGGGCAGTAGTGGCGGTGATACATGACGCGGTTCTCATACAGTTGTCTCTTAAGAGCGCTACCTCCCCGACACACGCTCCGCTAGCTGGGTGGGGTGGGGGTAGAGGGGACATAGGGCAGTAGTGGCGCTGATACATGACGCGGTTCTCATACAGTTGTCTCTTAAGAGAGCTACCTACCTAAGACACGCGCCGCTAGCTGGGTGGGGTGGGGGTAGAGGGGACATAGGGCAGTGGTGGCAGTGATACATGACGCGGTTCTCATACAGTTGTCTCTTAAGAGCGCTACCTCCCCGACACACGCGCCGCTAGCTGGGTGGGGTAGGCGGGACATAGGGCAGTAGTGGCGGTGATACATGACGCGGTTCTCATACAGTGGTGGTTGAGGTAGTCATGGATATTGACGGGCCAGGCTAGTATAGCAGTTAGTACTATTTACTGTTTACCATTGAAACAAAAAATAAATCCCAGATACTTTCATGTGCTGGACACACCCTTGATTTCTGAATAAGGCTTCATAGTGAAATATCCCTCTCTCTCTCTCTCTCTCTCTCTCTCTCTCTCTCTCTCTCTCTCTCTCTCTCTCTCTCTCTCTCTCTCTCTTTCGCTCTCTTTCTCTTCTCTCTTCCTCTCTCTGTCCCTCCTTCCGCCAAGATTAAAAAAAAAGAATGATAGTTCCATTAGCAACGTAAGATGAGGAATTAATTAATTAACTTGTATTGGCGCACACAATTCCTAATCTCCATCCATAACACCATAATGTACTACGCTCATCATCTCACCTTTGTGAGCCACTTCGTTCCCAAAGTCGTTCCTGTTAAACTTTTTCTTGGTTATGGCGGCCTCGACCTTGCTGTAACACTCATGCTCGTTCTCTGTGTCTGTGATCACGTGGACTGTGACGTCACCGCGCAAGATGGCGTACATACTGGTGATAAGAAGTGAACAAAAATATCTCTGCATTGCAAGAATAAGCGCGAAAAAAAAAAAAAGCAAAATGACTTGAGACGGCTACAACGCACATGACATCCCCAAACTATAGTTTCATTTCTCTTTTATAAAAAAAAGGACAAGGCACCTTTTGTGTTAAAGACGGTTGCGGTTGATTTTGTTTTTTGTTATTTTCCAGCCAAATGTAACTGTTATCGATGTATCAATAGTGTGGCGGCAGATAACATCGATAGAGTTTAAGTATATTAGAACCTCACTTATGTGAGTGAAATCTACTGCTGTATAGTCCTCTGTTGATTTCTCAACTTAACTTTGCGTTTTATTGTTTTGTTGTTTCTTTTTAATTTATGCTGTTTTTCTTATGCATTCTACATTAAAAAAATAGTTACTTTTATTTTGCTCTTATGTTTTGTATTTTCTAAGGCATTATTATTTAGCCACGACCTCCTTCTTCGAATTTTTTATGTCAATCCTTTGGTGATCTCTGCTCCATCTACTAATGAACATAAATTTTAAAAATATTTTTTTAAACCCTTGAACACATAGCTTCGTGCTAGAATAACACTGTCTTCCTGCTGCGGTGGGGGTAGAATAACAAACTTTATTTGTTCTTGTCTCCTTTCCTTCACTTCTTTCCGTAGAGTAGTAACTCTTGGAACACAATCATCACGCTCACCTGTCACCGATGTCTCCCTGCTTGATGAAAACTGTGTCCGGTGGATAGTGCAGAAACTTGCATTGTTTGATGATGGCGTGAACAAGTTCTGGAGATGGAGGACAGGGCGGGACAGTTTGTAAACAGCTGAAAAATTAAACTAAAGAAATAAGAAGGACAGAAGTGGTGGTTATGACTAGAGTGTTTTGGACCTGACGTTGAACGTCAGGGCTTTAGTTAAAGTAAAGAATGTGGTTTTCATCAAAGTATCAAAGCGATGAAGGCATAGAGTGTGTGTGTTAGAGAGAGAGAGAAAAAAAAAGAGAGACAAAAAGAGACTGAGAGAAAGAATGTATTTGTGTGTGAGAGAGAGAAAGAGAGAGCGAAACATGGAGAGAGAGAAAGAGAGAGAGAAAGAAAGAGAAAGAGAGAGAGAAAGAGAAAGAGAGAGAGAGAGAAAGAAAGAGAAAGAGAGAGAAAGAGAGATACATAAATAAATAGATAGATAGAGAGAGAGAGAGAGAGAGAGAGAGAGAGAGAGAGAGAGAGAGAGAGAGAGAGAGAGAGAGAGAGAGAGAGAGAGAGAGTCAGACTGGCACGTGCAGACTATAATAACCTCCATAAACCACCCACAGGAGAGAGTGACGGACGAAAGACTTGGTGAAGAACATTATGGGGTGTAGAGTAGAAAAAAACACATGGGTGAAATGGTGAGTAATGGTTGAAACCACTATCAAAAGTTGATTGTTTAACATATCAGAAAATACCCGGATTTATCTTTTCTTTCATCCTATTCATTCAGAGCAAAACATCAAAGTTACGAACGTCCACCATAATGCTGAACTGATATAATGCTCGCCCAAGCTCAGCAGAGACCTCTCACATCTGGCAGCAATCCATTCTGATGACACACGACATTATCAGTTCAGCTTTCCCACTGCCTGAAGGAGGCTTGTTTCACAAGCTTCAATGGCCACAGGTCACTTTGCATCTCGGGGGCTGAACGAGACGAGTCCGCCATTAGTCAGCCATCCATCAAGTGATCAATCGATCTATAGCTTTGATCGATGTTACAGAATCTTAGCTCATTTCTCCTGATAATCAGTGTGGATATATCGATAGAACCTTGTGTTCTCGGCGTTTTTTAAGTTTACTCGCACTGTAATCGACTTCACTACAAACACCAGAACTGCTGGAGCCGACATTCGCACGGCGTAGATCAATTGTCTGGCACTCGCCACAGAGAAAAGGCTGGTCAACATGTCAACTGGTGCACGAGACATTTGCAAGGAGCTGCTCTCTGCGACAACCACTTGCTCAAACAACAGTTTTCAAATATGGAGTAAACAAGTTTGTAAGAGAAAGAGAGCTTAGATCTATTGAAAACAATTGTACTTTTAAAAGTTTGCCATCATCAATGGCAGAGGCAGTGAAAAGTGGCAATTTAAAACTCTCATGGAGACTCTCATGGAGAGGGTGGAAACCTCAGAATGTATTTAAACAATACGCTCTACAGGCTACTTTAAACGTATTAGAACGATAATTTATTAACATCGCGTCGCCATAACTATCGATATGCTGCATATTTTATACTTACAGGTCACAGACTACTCCAGGCTTAGATTCTCGTGAATTAGTGAGAAATAATGACGTCACTCCTGGTTCTAAATACTCTGAGAAGAATCTAGAGAAGGATTAATCACATCTGAGCTGCGTCAGCTGTTAATTAGATCAAGCATCGAATATGGCGTCCAACAAGGGCAAGGTTGTCCCAAGTTCTTTCATTTAATTTTTCTGTACCCAGGGTATGTTTGTGCTGCAGTGTTCATGTTTATTTGTTCAACGCCCGATCAGTCTCTCTCAGGCGCTCTGCCAGCAAATTCATTTTTTTAAGCGAGGACGGATTGTTCAGAATCAGTGACAAAGAGTTTTTAAGGGGCATCGAAATAATGGCGCTTTCTCTCCTTCTGCTGTCTTCGGTTAGTTGCGTGATTTGGCATCTCAAAAAACTAACCTTTTCGATTCAGAAAGCGCACCAGCTCTATATTTTTTAAAGAATTATCTACAATAATTTATATTATAAATCTCACGATAGACCTGTTCACTGTATCTGACGATCTTGTTTGAGTTAATTTTTGCTCATAAACCTCAGGTATGAAAGCTCTAACGGTATTCAGGCAGGCAGTGGACGTCAAGGCTTCCTCTAAACAGTCAGCGCCTTCTTGCTATCAGCTGAAGCTGAGAAAATGCTGCTGTGTTGTCAAATCTAATTTTTTAAGAAAAGATAGTGTATTGTAGAAACTCAACGGAGAAGGATTAATCCTACCAATATGACAAGGTTCTTTATCGAGTTAGAAAAAACCAACATTTTTTAATCATCATTAGCGTTGCCTTGTAATTCAGGTATTTTAATTGCTGCCAATAGCGAACAGAAAGTAGATTGGAATAAAAACAGCTAAAGGGTGAATAAAAAGAAGATAAGCGGGGTCAATTAATCCCTTGATTTTAGGACTTTCAAGGTAAACAACCCAAAGCACCTTCTGGAGGAGCAAGTAGAAAGCCTCCCCCCAAAAAAAAAAAAATAAATAAATAAATAAACAAATAAAAACAAATAAATAAAAAAAATAAAATAAAAAATAAATAATAAAAAAAAAACCAGGAATAAGACACAGAAACAATTTGTGGCGAAGTTAGTGAGTTTGTATGTGTGTGGCACATCGTGTCTTTTTTTTAACTGAGACTGACCAGAAAGTCCAAAAAGTTGCGCTTATTTTATAATTAAATCTTATCACCTAAATATAACTATTTAAATCTTTTCCGTGGGAGAGTCGACCATGTCTACCTGTAGTGTTATTATGTTGAACGTGCCTAACAATTGTACTATGCCTTGATAAATTGTTAAAGTTTGATTTCGAATCTATTCATGTTAACTGTTTAATAGACATGTCATAAACTATGCGTCTTTTACAAATTAGGTTTTGTCAAGTTGGGTCTCCCAGCACTGGCATAATCGGAGCACTCTAAGCTAAGCTATTTATTCCCTCTGCTTACTGATCTACGAATGGGAGCACTCTAAGCTAAGCTATTTATTCCCTCTGCTTACTGATCTACGAATGGGAGCACTCTAAGCTAAGCTATTTATTCCCTCTGCTTACTGATCTATGAATAGGAGCACTCTAAGCTAAGCTATTTATTCCCTGTGCTTACTGATCTATTAATGGGAGCACTCTAAGCTAAGCTATTTATTCCCTCTGCTAACTGAGCAGTGTATGATAGCACTCTAAGCTAAGCTATTTATTCCCTGTGCTTACTGATCTGCGAATGGGAGCACTCTAAGCTAAGCTATTTATACCCTCTGCTAACTGATCAGTTTATGGGAGTACTCTAAGCTAAGCTATTTATACCCTCTGCTAACTGATCAGTTTATGGGAGTACTCTAAGCTAAGCTATTTATACCCTCTGCTTACTGATCTGCAAATAGGAGTACTCTAAGCTAAGCTATTTATACCCTCTGCTAACTGATCAGTTTATGGGAGTACTCTAAGCTAAGCTATTTATACCCTCTGCTAACTGATCAGTTTATGGGAGTACTCTAAGCTAAGCTATTTATACCCTCTGCTTACTGATCTGCGAATGGGAGTACTCTAAGCTAAGCTATTTATACCCTCTGCTAACTGATCAGTGTATGGGAGTACTCTAAGCTAAGCTATTTATACCCTCTGCTTACTGATCTGCGAATGGGAGTACTCTAAGCTAAGCTATTTATTCCCTCTGCTAACTGATCAGTTTATGGGAGTACTCTAAGCTAAACTATTTATACCCTCTGCTAACTGATCAGTTTATGGGAGTACTCTGAGCTAAGCTATTTATACCCTCTGCTAACTGATCAGTTTATGGGAGCACTCTAAGATGAGCTATTTATTCCCTTTGCTAATTGATCTATGAATGGGAGCACTCTAGGCTAAGCTATGTATTCCCTCTGCTAACCGATCAGTGTACGGGAGCACTCTAAGCTAAGCTATGTATTCCCTCTGCTAACTGATCTATGGATAGGAGCACTCTAAGCTAAGCTATGTATTCCCTCTGCTAACTGATCTATGGATAGGAGCACTCTAAGCTAAGCTATTTATACCCTCTGCTAACTGATCAGTTTATGGGAGTACTCTAAGCTAAGCTATTTATACCCTCTGCTAACTGATCAGTTTATGGGAGTACTCTAAGCTAAGCTATTTATACCCTCTGCTAACTGATCAGTGTATGGGAGTACTCTAAGCTAAGCTATTTATACCCTCTGCTAACTGATCAGTGTATGGGAGTACTCTAAGCTAAGCTATTTATACCCTCTGCTAACTGATCAGTGTATGGGAGTACTCTAAGCTAAGCTATTTATACCCTCTGCTAACTGATCAGTTTATGGGAGTACTCTAAGCTAAGCTATTTATACCCTCTGCTAACTGATCAGTGTATGGGAGTACTCTAAGCTAAGCTATTTATACCCTCTGCTAACTGATCAGTTTATGGGAGTACTCTAAGCTAAGCTATTTATACCCTCTGCTAACTGATCAGTGTATGGGAGTACTCTAAGCTAAGCTATTTATACCCACTGCTAACTGTATCCTCCTGAATTTCCAAAGAAAATGGTCCTTCATCAATTTGGATCAGCGGTTAGCTGGTGACCAACCAAAACAGAGCCTCACTTACAATTGCTCAAAATATTAAAAATCAAAGCAACGCTTTATCACCAGATAACAAATGATGGGTCGAGGTAAAAATAATTGAAAGTTCTCGCACTGTGGAAGACATTGGATGTAATTGGAGTAATAACAATTTACGCTTGAAAATGTTTTAAGAGCTTTCTACCTAATTCGGACATTTATTTTTCACTAAAATTAAATTTTAAGCTTTAGCACCAATCAAATTTCAAAACCTATCGCTTTAAAGAAATAAATTTTGTACAATTGTGTTTCTCCGTTTTTTATTGAGAGAAATATAAACGTATATAATAGGTTTTAGATAAATTTCATTACAATGATAAACCACCGACACGCCTGTTAACCATGCACCCATTGAATTCATTTACAGCAGTTTAATATAGTTCAAGATTTTCAAAAGGACGGAATCGATCTAATGAAATAACTGGATTCTCATTTTTGTACACCAGTCAATTCTCCTGTTTTAAGCACAGGAGGTTAAAGAATGTGAAATATCGGGACAAAGCTTTTTTAGAAAAGCCCGAGCTTCTTCTGAAATTCTCTTTGTTTTTCAGGAGCCGCACTCCCTTCATGCTGGACACAGATCGACAACTCTTTCACGAAGATCAATATGCCATTCAGTGCGCAAGCATTTACATGAAAGGAATTTCTTTGCGTGGCTCAAAGATTAAAAGATGGGTGACCAAGTTCACATTTTAATTCCAACATGTTTGAAGCTATTAAATAGAAGGTTGGTTTCATGGTTAGTCTCGTCCTTCAAACCGTAACTCACATAAAAACAAGAAAAAAAATAGTGGGGAACAAAATAACGTGCACTTCCTTGTCACTTAATCTTTTAGAGAGAGAGAGAGAGAGAGAGAGAGAGAGAGAGAGAGAGAGAGAGAGAGAGAGAGAGAGAGAGAGAGAGAGAGAGAGAGAGAGAGAGAGAGAGAGAGAGAGAGAGAGAGAAAGAGACAGAGAGAGAGAGACAGAGAGAGAGAGAGAGAGAGAGAGAGAGAGAGAGAGAGAGAGAGAGAGAGAGAGAGAGAGAGAGAGAGAGAGAGAGAAAAGAGAGAGTGTGGGGGTACGTTCTTAAATCAAACGCAAACAAAAGTTGTAACAAATCAACAACATAAACTCATTTTTTCGAAAACTACGTATAATTATCATAAAGACATTCATTTAGAAACTATCGACATAAAAACTATTGATTCTGTTGCGGTAGTGATGATGATGATGATGATGATGATGATGATGATGAAAATAATAATAATAATAATAATAATAATAATAATAATAATAATAATAATAATAATAATAATAATAATAATAATAATAATAATAATAATAATAATAATAATAACTATATCAACTACAACAACAACAATAACAACAACAACAACAAAAACAAAAACAAAAAAACAACAAACAAATAAACAACAATGCAAACCTCTCCCTGACACCACAAACAAAAGCAGCCTAACAACGACAATAACAGCGAGGAATTCTAGCCCAGTTACCGGCCTTGATGTCTTTGAACCACTCGATGTGTTTCTTGAGGAAGGGAACAAACTCGTGACACTCGAAGTCTGTCCTCATCTGGGGCTCCCGCTGGATCAGCGCGACCAGCTTCTCCAGGTTGCCGTGCTTGGTCTGGGAATGTCAGGAGAGGAGGACGCGGCGTTCATGATATCCAGGTGGATCATAGGATCGGAGGAGAAAAGAGAGATGGGCGGTATCAAATAGATGGATAAATCATTATCTGTGTGTGTGTGTGTGTTAGATAGTAAAACAAGATACAACTTACATAAATCATTGTTTAACTTAACTAGAACATTTAAAAAAAAACTAACTACCTGACTGAGAGAACACATTTGGTGATTGAACAACATTAACGTTGAATTGGAAATTATTCAAAAAAAAAAAAAAAAAAAGAAAAAGTAAAGCCTTTCACACCAAACAAATATATTGCGCTTTGTCTAAAGTGACAATTCGAAATTTGGCGCCAGCAACCAAGTTTGAATCACTGGAAGGAAGTCATCGGCCGCTATGACTACAAAAAAATTATCTCGAGATATAACACACACACACACACACACACACGCATCTTGTAGGTTCGAAACAGGTAGTGGTATTAATATTGAGAGGAAGAGTACAGAGAAAAACAAAGAGATCAAAATAGTCATAGATATTGAGAACAGGGAAAAGAAATAGATTGATTCACATATGAATCATATAATCCAGATAAAGCAATAAGGTAAGAAAAAGGGGGGGGGGGGGGAGAGAGAGAGGATTAAGAAACTAAGAAAGACACACAGAGAGGGGGGGGGGTTGGGGGAGAGAGACACACAAAGAAAACAGAGACAGAAATAGAGAGAAAGAGACACAGAGACACGGGGGGAGAGAGAGAGAGACAGACAGACAGACAGGCAGACAGACAAACAGAGGCAGAGAGACAGACCGACAGACAAGCAGTAAGATAGGCAGACAGACAGAGAGACAGACAGAAAGATAGAGATAAAAACATTGTACATGTTTCTGGATTTTTACAAGACAATAGTCTTTTTATCCACCGTCTGACTAGAACAATGAAGGCTGTGCACCAACACCTGTAATCTGCCCAAACTTTAGCCAGGCCTGACATGGGGGTATTGATATTCCAACCTACCACAATGTTTTGAGCAAATGACGACTGCTTGCCGCTGGCACAGTTCCTAACACCCTCCTTGGTTCTTACAACTTAAAATGTACTTATTCTCGAACGACAACTAAGTTATTTTCTTTTAGTTATTGCCAAATTGTAAGACATCAATTTCTTTTCGTGGTAAAATATAGTTTTGTTTTTTTTTACTTTTGTAGCATACAAGCAGTTGCAACAATCTATCAATCACTGAGATTTGAACTAACCTTACCATCTGACAGGGAACAGTCAACAACGACAACCAGTATCAGTTTGAGCTATGACCACATATGATTTTTATGGAAATGATTTGTGTAAAATCATGATTGGAAATCATTTTTGTTTAGTCACTGGTAGAATGAAATTTTTATGCTGAAGAATATCTGATCTATTGTTTTAAAAACTTGGAATCTTTTTATTTCGTTTTTATCTTTTCGCTTTAGATCTATAGAATTATAGAATATGTAGCATGCTGTAGAACTAACCACAACTTACCGAGAACTGAGATCTATTGAGGTATAGAATGTTTAGCGAGCTGTAGAACTAATCACAACTTACCGACAACTGAGATCTATAGAGTTATAGAATATGTAGCATGCTGTAGAACTAATCACAACTTACCGAGAACTGAGATCTATAGAGTTATAGAATGTGTAGCATGCTGTAGAACTAATCACAACTTACTGAGAACTGAGATCTATAGAGTTATAGAATGTGTAGCATGCTGTAGAACTAATCACAACTTACTGAGAACTGAGATCTATAGAGTTATAGAATGTGTAGCATGCTGTAGAACTAATCACAACTTACTGAGAACTGAGATCTATAGAGTTATAGAATGTGTAGCATGCTGTAGAACTAATCACAACTTACTGAGAACTGAGATCTATAGAGTTATAGAATGTGTAGCATGCTGTAGAACTAATCACAACTTACTGAGAACTGAGATCTATAGAGTTATAGAATGTGTAGCATGCTGTAGAACTAATCACAACTTACCGAGAACTGAGATCTATAGAGTTATAGAATGTGTAGCATGCTGTAGAACTAATCACAACTTACTGAGAACTGAGATCTATAGAGTTATAGAATGTGTAGCATGCTGTAGAACTAATCACAACTTACTGAGAACTGATATCCATAGCGTTATGGAATCTGTAGTATGCTGTAGAAGTAACCACAACTTACCCAGAACTGAGGTCTATAGAGTTATAGCATGTGTAGCATGCTGTAGAACTAATCACAACTTACTGAGAACTGAGATCTATAGTTATAGAATGTGTAGCATGCTGTAGAACTAATCACAACTTACTGAGAACTGAGATCTATAGGGTTATGGAATCTGTAGTATGCTGTAGAAGTAACCACAACTTACCGAGAATTGAGGTCTATAGCGTTATGGAATCTGTAGTATGCTGTAGAACTAATCACAACTTACCGAGAACTGAGATCTATTGAGTTATAGAATGTGTAGTATGCTGTAGAACTAACCACAACTTACCGAGAACTGAGGTCTATAGCGTTATGGAATCTGTAGTATGCTGTAGAACTAACCACAACTTACCGAGAACTGAGATCTATAGCGTTATGGAATCTGTAGTATGCTGTAGAACTAACCACAACTTACTGAGAACTGAGATCTATAGCGTTATGGAATCTGTAGCATGCTGTAGAACTAATCACAACTTACCGACAACTGAGATCTATAGAGTTATAGAATGTGTAGCATGCTGTAGAACTAATCACAACTTACTGAGAACTGAGATCTATAGAGTTATAGAATGTGTAGCATGCTGTAGAACTAATCACAACTTACTGAGAACTGATATCTATAGCGTTATGGAATCTGTAGTATGCTGTAGAAGTAACCACAACTTACCGAGAACTGAGAAGATATGAAGAACTGAGTGTCGTATTGAATGCTGCCACGGTCCATCTTGACGGCTACATTAAATACTGATATAGCTTTCACCAACAACCAACAGAGATAATGGTATATATATATATATATATATATATATATATATATATATATATATATATATCGCTACTAACTAACTTATTGACGTGAGCGTCAAATTTGTCGATAAGAGTGAACAAAAATTTTTTTGACCCACTTCGTATGTTAGGGTAAGAACAACCTGAACTGGCCGTATGATGGCAGGTGATACATGTCATCTGACTACTGACGGTGAATGTCAAACAACCAAGGAATATGAATAATCCTATCGAACTATCCTAAGAATCTGCTAATTTACACGAAATAACAGTATAGAACTGGCGCCTGACACAGGCAGTGCCCATGCCTGATCTAGGAGCGACAATGTCAGAAATCAAGTCACGTGATGGCAAGGTCTCATCTCTCAAACCAACCAATGATCGATGGTCTCTGCTGCACCTGACTTACAAGAGTTCCCCCCCTACATGCTTCTAAAACCCCTACACTTCCCACCTATCTATCTTTTCGTCTCATTGCATGGAATACCTAACCGCATATCTGTTTTCACAATTACCTTCAATATTTTCCATATATATATATATATATATATATATATATATATATAGAGAGAGAGAGAGAGAGAGAGAGAGAGAGAGAGAGAGAGAGAGAGAGAGAGAGAGAGAGAGACAGAGACAGAGACAGAGACAGAGACAGACAGACAGACAGACAGACAGACAGACAGACAGACAGACAGACAGACAGACAGACAGATAGATAGATAGATAGATAGATAGATAGCTGAGCGCAGTTCATTTTTTTAACCATGTTAGAACAACGGGCTAATAGTTAGATCAAATCGATGTGGAATGTAGAGCTCAGCAATTCATGTAGCACAATGCACACCATCGTGCTGGGATCAATTGATTCATGTACTCTTAGCAAGAAGCCATAGAAGAAAAGGTTTGTATACCTAGTTCATAGGATTGTCTCTTAATTATAATCATAAAAGAAATAGTCAGATTCAAACAGGTTGAAAACAATTGACTTATGAAATAAATCAAACGCTTCTAGTCCAACATAACGATTACTTTGTGAATTTTTGTCTTCCTCTTTCTCCCTCACCCCCTCTCTTTTTTCCTCTGTGTTTCTTTATCCACCTACATACCTATCTACTGCCTTCTCCTCTTACTTTCTTCGTCCTTCTGCCTGCCTCACTACTAACCCTTCTTCTTTCTCTCCCTTACTTTCCCTCTCTCTCTCAACCTGGAATACATTCTCTCTACTCCTCCCCTAGAAAACCCGTGAGGGAAATCCCCTCCAACACGGCGGCCTGGTCAGGGGCAGCTAGCCAGTTGATGGACATGATGGAAGCAGGAATCAGTGTGAAGTGAGCTCAGCAGAGGAAAGAGGATTGGGCCAGCATCTTAACTTGATACCTTAGGAATGTGGGGAAGGAAAACCTCACACCTATTTATGGTGAGACACTTTTAACAATAGAATTCTTTCGTCATTGTATCAATATTATAAGAATATATTAATAAACGCACAACATCTGCCTGCGCTGAGTCAAAGGTTTTCTGCACAACATTTTTCTAGGATTAGGCACTCTTTTGATATTTACATGCGGTAATTCATACCCATTAAATAGTGAATTTGTTAGTCTTGTAATAATATTAATAAATAATTTCCTATTCTACGTTGTTTTAGTTGTCCCATTTTGGTTATTGGTCTATTTTCTGCATGGTCCTTACTCTTTTGCTTTCTTACCAGTTTTGTTTTCTCAACAATTAAAACAAAATATTCCCCAATGTCTTTTAGTTCCCTAAGTTTGGAAACAAGTTCGTTAACCCTGATAATTCCTTGATATCGAAAGATTGCTTGCTTATCGTCAGCTCGTCTGGAGCCAACCCGCAGAGCGGTGTTGTTTGACAGCGGGTGTGTACGTACCTCTGCTTCCCTAGGCGACAATGGCGGAGTGTCTCTGTCCCCATCCTCTTCCTCTGTGCCACTGGAGCGTGACGATGGAGCTCTAGCGTCAATCCCATCCATGGTTATCTGGTCATGCGAAACGAAAATTCATCTGGTAGACAATAATCATTATGTGGATAGAAGCAACATCACTGTCTGCCTTGAATTAATTTATTTAACCGCTATCTTCGCGCTGGCATCAATTTCATTATATTTAACACCATGGCCACCATTTCTTCATCGTTTTTTTTGCTATCAAGTTTGGGAGCGGTCATCCACCAGCCACTTAGTGAACTGAAATCCTTCCAGACGAGAAAGTCAGGTGACCTGTAGTACAAGCGCTCAATTTAAACTGAAACCTCTTTATTAGTGTTCAATACTAGTTGTTTATTTGTTCCTTCAGGTGATGTAAAGAAGTCCGAAATAGTGTTAAATGAAACTTCGAGCAGGCAAATAATGGTCTTTGATGAAGATAATCTTATTGTGTCCGTCATCTAATCATGTATTGTGTTATTTGTTTGCCATATTTATTAATGCTTTTTTAATATTGATAACTATTTTAATTAAATATATAACAGCCGAGAAGTTAACTATATAGGCAGCTAAAAAAAACAAAAACATACGTACTGTAATTACAAACTAAGATCTCTTTTCCAAAACATAAACAAGGAGTGGAAACAAAACACTCGCAGTATGGACACTGTTGAGCATGTTGAGAGCAGCCAGATTAACATCTAACGATATCTGAGGCAAGCCCTGAACTCAAAGGTTTTTTCTAGCTTATAACAACACAGTGTGACTTATCCATCTCGGCAAGCGATCTAGATTACGATGATCGTGTCGACGTGCACATAAAGCATGCAGTCAGCTTAGTGCACGAGGATTCTATCGGTCACGCAATGTCCTTGGGAAGAGAAATCCTTGTCTTCTCGTTCCTTCTGAACAAGTTCTGTGTAAACAATGATGAGGCTTTCTTGTCTCCAAGTTGCCCAAGGTTTACAGAGATTTCAAAAAGCTGAGATGCACAATTTCGAGAATTCCCTTTATTTCAAACAGTGCTCGCACGTTTTGATGCGTCTTGCAATAACGAGATACTATGGCTCACTTTTCTTTCAGAAACAAAACATCATTCATACCCAAGATGAGATACGCGTCTAAGTCAGTCGAGGCTGGCAGAGACGGTCTGATCCGAGATTTACGATCAGAGCAGGCCCCTCATTGCCTACCACGGCTACCACGCACGGTTATCTCTTCACAGACGCCCCGAGCAAGGACATAATTCTAATGGTTTTAAGTATAACAAAACATTTGATACTGACTGACACAGTCTTTCTCCACTCCAATCTCTGAGACAGGAATCAATGGCTGACGTGAAGGAGCACAGCGGGGTACGAAGCGGCCCCATCACAGCTCACCCCAGTTGTATTGAAAAGTTAATAATGGGGAACATTCACAGACCTGGCCTGGTAAGCTATACTGAGGCGAGGCCTGCGTGACGTACCGGGCCCATTAATTATTAACTTAATTATGAAGTAGCACGTGACTGGTCCGCTTGACCGAGCAGTTGGAGTTTCTTGTGGTACCCGCAACACGTGGACTAAAATGCGTGTATTATATGACCAAAGTGACACCAAAGGCGTGTCGGAGAGCAAATCTAGATTCTATGCTAGCCAAGGTTAGATCAAGCTTGGTGGTAGTTTTCCCCTCTCCTCCTCCTCCCAACTCTTCTCCATGCCCATATTCCTACTCATTCTCTTCGATATTTTTCCTTCCCTTTTACCGTAGTTGTTCTTACTGTAACTGTTATTGTTGTCGTCGTCGTTGTTGTTGTTGTTGTTGTTGTTGTTGTTGTTGTTGTTATTGTTTTCCACCTTGTTCCTATCCATCCTCTCCTTTTTCTTCCTCCTCAGGCTCAACTAAAAACTCCAAGAACGCCGTGGGCTGTGGATATATTCTGTCTACTCTGATATTCTGAGGAACATCAGACGTGGTGAATGAGCAGGTCTTATCGATCCACCACCAAACAGTCAATCAAATTCTAATCAGCGCATTTAGTGCAGCAACATACTGGCTCGGCATTTGACAGCCAAAGCTTTGGATCCAGGCGCGACACGATATTTCTCACAATGATTATTATGCCTTGCGATCACCGCATATCTTAGGACTGCAGTGAATTACATTTTCGCTAAATCTTAAGATCATAACTTGAAAAAATAGCTGATTTTCTGCATTCCCCACCATGTTACAGATATTTCCAAACTCTAATTTTTGTTTTCAGGCTATGTAGAAACAAACAAAAAATGCCTCAAGGTGACATGCCTTGCGAGAAAAATTCACGCGTCTATTTCTACGCGCGAATGAATATTTAACAGGATTTTTATACAGTATGAGATTTTACAAACTTAGGTACTCACTTTTGAAGAAATGAGAGTTCAGCATAAAAAGTTTGAAGTTAGTCCGTACCCGTGTGCATGTGCGCGACACTCCAGTGGAGTAACAAACGAGCTCGGATGCGGTAACTTTAACCTAATTTTCACCGAGTGTAGAGCTCATGAAGTTAACACCCAAACATCTAGGCAGAGAGATCTAGGTGGTCTTGGATACGTTATTTGTAGAGTAAATTATTAATATAAGTTTTATACTAAACATACAACGAGCCGTATTTATTTCACTAAGAATTCTCTTGTTTTAGGCGGTGCTCTAGAGTGTGACGCTGTCGTATCTACGATTGTATCCCAAGGGGAAGCAACTCTTCCTAGAGCCTGGCCAGCAGGGCGGGGTGCCCGGAGAAACATCTAGAGACAAACTTGGAGGACGTTAAACTTGTGAAATAACTTACGACTAAGATTTAGAAAACTTCCTCCAAGAGAAGTAATCTTCTGTAGATTAGACGTTTAAGACACTTTTGGCTTTCAGTCAGAACGATGGATAAAACTAACACTCAAAAACCATTTAGCAGTCCCTAGGATCGTATCATGCTTCGATCTATCTCTATATTATCCAGATCCAAAACTTAGCCAAAGACTTTGTTAAAAAGTTGAGGGCATACCGTGCAATCCTTGAAACTACAATAAAATTGTGCAAAAATCTAGATTAAATCTAGAATCAAATTAGATTCTAAATAACCAAAACATGCTAAGTTCAGCCACAACTAGGCAGCGATGTATGAGAAATAAATCTTCCATGTTTTAATAGCAGTCTCGCAGCAGGAAGGACAAGAAGATCCTCCACGTGTTCCACTCACTGGCATGAAAACAACTGCTCGATACAAGCTTCATGCGTGGGTTGATTCAATTCAATTTTTTTCAAAAAGCTGTCATGGCGATTGATTACGCAAGTGACATGATCTGATTTGATTGTCAAAGGCTCTTATCTAGGATGATATCTGTGTATGATCCTGTCCAGAGCAAAAGATTAGACACACATTGGGTTCTGAGTCAAAGCATCTTTTTATCTTTTATAGTATTAAAAGTGTAGAATAAAATGGTCTAAATTAAAAAAAAAATATATTAAACCTTTTTTTTCATATCTCACTTTGATCCCGAGAAACTTGATGCTTCATCGCTGTAATCCCTTGTATTAATCAGTGGAATCTATCACTAGTTATTGAGGGGAATGTGGTTTGTTTTTCATTCTGGAGGTTGGTAATGCAAAGGACACGCGGCATTCAGCTTCTTTTGAGAGAACTGAGAAAAAAAGATCATTACAACAAAAATTGTTCGATGTCAGCTTTTCTCCCCCAACGACCTGATTATGAGTATGGACAGTAGACCAGCAAAAAAAGGCTGGTATGATCTGAAAGAATCTATTGCATTAGATGGTAATTACATGAACCCAATCCCTAGCCTGTTGACGGTAGGTTACCATTCCAAACTAAATAATCTCCAAAATCCTTGACATGTTTTCATAACGTGTCAGTCTTCCTAAAGTGTCTATAAATTGGGCATATGCTCAGGTCTTTATCGACATCTTGATGATATCGATCTGATCAAACTTAATCAAGACTAAGCCCGCTGTCATTTAAAGCATATTAACTTGATGTCTGGGCGGATGACCGCTCGAATTATGGGGGCGTGTCCGACTAGGGGAATAACAACACAGTTAAAAAGACAATTGTCTCCCCTGACAAGATCTTAAAATCCAGTCGTGTTATGAAGATTCTTCCTTTAAGTTAACTTCCGAGCTGGTTTCGGTCGTGTTTACATAGCCTGACACAGATTGTTGAATAGGGCCCTTAAGAGAGATTAAGAGAGATTGGGGTTTGAGTCGGGGAGAGAAAGAAAAGATTATGAGAGATGGACAGAGGGAAAAATAGATGGACTCATAGAGAGAGAGGGACGTCCGCATTATGAGTTTAACAGTTAAGACCATGCCTCCTCGTCGCTGATAGACATGTTTATTTCAAATACTCTTTACAGTTAACCGTCAGTTCCATGTTATTCAAAGTCTCGTTGAACCAACAATAAGGGAAGCTCCAGTGACTGGACGCATGGCCAGAAACATCATTGATGAACAGCTATCATAAATAGCAGGGCTCGAGGATAAAATAACTAGATCTTTGTATCTGTAACATGAAAAAAAAGTATTAACTAAGCTCGCAAGCCAAAAAACTAAATCTAGATTTAGACTTCATCGTGGGTAAAAATTATGTTTTCCTCCTAATTATCTTGGAGACAATTTGTTGCTGATGTCCAATTAATCTATAAAGAATATTTTCTCTTTATGTTTTCAGTTGAAAATCTGAATTTGTAACGGCTCTGTTTGGTGGGTAGGCTGGATCTCACTGGGTAGCTCGCCCCGGCACTGGGGAGGACATGACACGATATTGTCTCCATGGAGAAAATCTTTATCCACAGAGATCGGTCTGTCAGGTTTTTACACGTCCATAGTCATGGGATGCGAGTAAAAACCTAGTCTGCAAATATTATTGTTGTGATAGTTATTTGCGATAAAGATTTAAGACTAGCTGCGTCCCTTTAACATTGAAGCAAAAATTGTAGAAAATGAGAGTGAGTCTTTTTGGAATGGCACTTCATTAAAGCGGACATACATCGATATATTTAAATCGGTATCTTGATAAAACTACAGAGATATATGATTAAATCTAATCAAAGCTCTTGTTTCAATAATTTCCAGGTACAAAGTCATTTTGAAGGGAAATATAATCTCGAAAGTTTAAGTTTCTATGACAAATGGTTTCTAAAAATTTGATATAGCTCCATAAAGAGGTAGGAATAATCACTATTGGATATAGTTCGAATAAAAGGTAGATATAAACAAAGTTGGACAAAAATAATTTTATCTAGATTTTTTCCTGTGAAACATTATAGTCTATGTCCCAAAGGGTTCTGTCACAAACAGATTTAATGTTCTGCTGAATGTTTAGCTTCATGGTTGAGTAGTTACAGGTATTGAAATGAAAAAAAAATGCGATCTACTGAAAGATTTTATACGGATTGATAATAACACCCTGGTTCTCCTAAAGTTAATTTAAGCGAATCAGAAACATTTAAGAGTATAATTATTTTGAACAGATTAAAGACTTTTATGAACTACGGCTTTAGAAATTCAACAATTACAAAGAGACAATTCTAGAAGTAGTCACAACTTTGAGTGGATTAGTTAAAAATGTGGGAAAGCATCTTTCTCTTTTTCAGCAGTGATTAAAAATCTCATCAGTAATTCACTGCAAGCTCTCAAAACTGGAAAATCTTTGTTTTTCCTTCTTGATGTACCATCATGTAGTAGGCATGTTACATTTTTTCGCTGTATAATTTTCTCGATGAAATAAAATATAAGGGAATCAAAGCGATGAAATGAGAAAAAGAGAATGATCATACAAGCAGTTAAAACAAAAATACTTATAAAAAAAACAACAATATTTTCAGCAGCAGCAACACCTCCACCACCACCACCACCACCAACAACAAAAACAACAAACAACTGAAATATCGAAAATTAAAAAAAACACCACTTCCAGATCAATAACAATACCAAAATAACACCAGCATCCAAAGCTATCAACGTTTCCCCACTGTGTATTTTATTTGTGTTCGTACCGTGCGGTCCCCGGAGATCAAGATCTGTAAGATGTAAAATGACTCAGAGCATTTGTGGTTTTTAATTTGTGTTCAACGATTAAGAACTACTTTGTTAACGTACACACTTTGTTTTAAGTCTTCAGTAGACGATGGTAATAAAATGCTTAAGCGATTCATGCTGGTAGTCACAGAAAGACCACTACAACAACCGCGACGAAGAAGAAGGCAATAAAAAAAACCAAAACAACAACACCAAGTACAGAAAGCTTCTAACACTGCCGACGCCAAGGCCCCCGCAACACTTCACGGCACGATGAACGGGAGACTATTATGCGAGCCTCCGGAGCTGTAAATGGTTTCACTATAACCCGCGATATGACTCCAGACCTGATGAAAAAGAAATACTGAGCCGATCATCGATCTTTCATCTGCTCAGAGGGTGGGAGATAAAGAAAAACCATGTTTTCAGACCAGGTCCGCTGAGATAGTAAGGATATGACCGCTGAATGAATTGAATAAAGTCAGACCAGTGGAAGAACAGAGCTGTGGTTTAAAGATTTCCCAGTTTTTAAGTTCAATCGTTTGTAGCGGCAGATGCGGCGAAGTGAGAAATAACGCGTTGGGTTTCAAAAACTTTACAGTTAGTGGAACTACCGCCACCAGGACACGGGGGTCCAGACTAGGCTCCGTGTTGTGACCTTCAACAGAAAAAAAACCTGCCGTTTTAAAGTGAAACCCATAATCGTGTTTTTATGGTAAATAATGATAGGCGAGACACTGCTTTATATCTTTAGGACACAGGCCTGACTACAATAATGCTGAGCCGTGACAGCTGAACAACGTGTGGTCTTGCAAGCAATAAGGACACTAGTTTCTCAATACCATTTCAATTTCAAGTACCGTTTTAAGGTATGTCATTTCAAGAATTCTAAGGCCAGCGTAGTGAGGCCAGCCAGCCCTCTGTATCTTACCATCCGGCTCCAACGGACTCAGTTCACTGTCTTGCCTCACTGCTGGGACTGTTTAGTTGAAGTGGACGTTACGAATTACACTCATGCATTATGAGCTTAAAAAATCACGCGCTTTAAACGTTGCCTGGATCTTTTTCTTATAATCTAAGCTTATACAAATCTTAGAAACACACAATAAGCTTAGAAAATAAGCGGTATGTACTCAGCACTTTCCCAACTAGTGTGCTCAAAGTGCTCAACATGCAGAAACATTGAAGAAAGTTAAAACTTTTCAAATATGAACTTTCATTACAACAAATGAACCATTCAATTTCCAGTTAAAAACAAGCTCTTTCTAACTCCCACGTCTTCGTTTATCTTAGACCTAAGTGTGTGTTTCTGTGTGTTGTAAAATTTATACTCTTTCTTGTCAAAATCCTTCAAACCTTGTTCTTCTGACTGAAAAGTTAATTCAATTTCATATATTATCGGGCCTATAATTATATAATTAATGTTATTGTAAATTTCATTTTTTCCCTTGTTATCATTGTTAGAATTGCCACCTCATGCATTTCGACTTCGGAGTCAATGACAGCAAACATGGACGAGAGACCCATATGAAGTACCAGTTTGAGAAGATTCATTTCCCCCATGGATCACTCACACACTTGTACCACAATAAAACATCTGTTCCTACGTCAATACGACCACAATGTTCTTTATCAAAACATTTAACATCACAGCTTATCAAAGCTAGTT
>JAWDGP010003956.1:10000-27500 GCA_033675545.1 Elysia crispata | reverse complement strand
ACGACAAATTAAAAAAAAAAAAAGGAAAAACAATTATTTCCTTTGGACAGACATGCTAAGCAACAAGAAAATTAATATTCTTCTTTTTTTCACAAGATTTTATTTGGAGGGTTAGTATAAGCGTTAAGAACCACCAATCAGATGATATTAGAGAAGTTACTATGGGTATTGGAAGCCACCAATCAATTGTCTTTAGAGAACTTACTATAGGTGTTGGAAGCCACCAATCAATTGTCTTTAGAGAACTTACTATAGGTGTTGGAAGCTACCTATCAATTGTCTTTAGAGAACTTACTATAGGTGTTGGAAGCCACCAATCGATTGAGTTTAGAGACCTTACTATAGGTATTGGAAGCCACCAATCAATTGTCTTTAGAGAACTTGCTATAGGTGTTGGAGGCCACCAATCAGTTGTTTTTAGAGAGCTTACTATAGGTGTTGGAAGCCACCAATGAATTGTTTTTAGACAACTTACTATAGGTGTTGGAAGCCACCAATCAGATGATATTAGAGAAGTACTGTTACTATAGGTGTTGGAAGCCACCAATCAGATGATATTGGAGAAGTACTGTTACTATAGGTGTTGGAAGCCACCAATCAGATGTTATTAGAGAAGTTAGTATAGGCGTTGGAAGCCACCAATCAGATGTTATTAGAAAAGTTACTCTAGGTGTTGGAAGCCACCAATCAGATGTTATTAGAAAAGTTACTCTAGGTGTTGGAAGCCACCAATCAGATGTTATTAGAGAAGTTACTATAGGTGTTGGAAGCCACCAATCAGATGATATTAGAGAAGTTACTATAGGTGTTGGAAGCCACCAATCAGATGTTATTAGAGAAGTTACTATAGGTGTTGGAAGCCACCAATCAGATGATATTAGAGAAGTTACTATAGGTGTTGGAAGCCACCAATCAGATGTTATTAGAGAAGTTAGTGTAGGCGTTGGGAGTCACCAATCAGATGATATTAGAGAAGTTAGTATAGGCGTTTGGAGTCACCAATCAGATGATATTAGAGAACTTACTATAGGTGTTGGAAGCCACCAATCAGATGTTATTAGAGAAGTTAGTATAGGCGTTGGGAGTCACCAATCAGATGTAATATCAACTGTTATATGTGCTGTCAACAAAATCAGCCAAACTGACCATCGGCATTACTTTGAGGAGTTGGTAGAAAGGCGGGGAGCGAGGGAGTCCTTAAGGGGTACTAGATTTTCATTCTCTAATTTTTTTCGTCTTTTCCGCCCCACTCTTTATCGATTTTCTTGTCTATCAATAAATTAATCCGTGTATCTTACTATCTTTCTATCTATCTTTTTTTCTTTCTTTCTATCTAGAAACCTATTTATTTATCTATCTATCTATCTATCTATCTATCTATATTTTATCTTTCTATCCAGAAACCTATCGATCTATCCTTCTTTCTTTCTATCTTTCTTTCGATCTATCTATCAATCTATCAATCTATCTCTATATCTTTCTATCTATTCTTCTATCTATTGCCTGCCTGTCTATGTATGTATGTATCTGTTTATCTGTATATAATTGTACTGTCTGCAAGCTCTCTGAAAGATGTAGCCAATGTTTTATCATCATCGCAATCCTATCTTTCTTTTCTCAGTTCTGCTCTGTCTTCCACCATTCTTCCTCGGTGCTGATCTTGTCTGCCCATCCTTCTTTGAGACTTGGGTAAACATTTGTTGGGGAAAAAAAACAAAAAAACGGAATCGCTTGCTGCTTTCTGTTGAAACATTTAAAGTCTCACAAGCACATGAGGCACTTCTTTCATTTTACATTATTTTGGGTTTATAATTTATATATTTTGTAAGTTTGCAGCTTTTGCACTAATAGATAAAAGATACCTGTTCGTTTATTTACGTCAATACATGTCCGATTCCATTATATCTTTGTAAGCGTTTGTTCTTTCACGATATTAAACAGAATATCAAGTTCAACAGGAGATTACGATCTCGATTTTACTCTTTATTACAATGCATAATGCCGAAAATAAAATAAAATTAATTATAAACAGATCAACAATAGTCAAATGGTAAATACCTCTAAAGCCAGTACCATAACCTTTATTCTTTGTGATTCATTTTTTTCCCCCAAGACAAGAAAAAGTTTAGTAACATGAACTAAGAGCTCTCCTCTTACAGAGAATCGACCAACAATACTCAACCTTTTTTTTCCGACTTTATGTACCTTGTTCAGAATTAGACGACTTTATTCTGTTTCTGAATATAAAAGATAATTAGAAGTATATAGATTTAAAATGTTACTGAAGTTAACGATACATTTTTTTTTTGGAAAATCAAATTTATGTGAAGAACTGAGAATTTTTATCGGTCAGTCCTTGGAGTCTTTCATGGTTCATCCAGTAAGCCTGATACAAAGATAAATGTTGTCCAGTTTGTCCGTTATCCTGTGTGAAGCCAGTTGTGGCAGACTGCGACAAGATTTGACCGACTGGTCAATGAGCTGTGACAGACAAATGGCCAGAAACAGTAGAACTGAGGCCATTGACAAACTTGAGAAAATCTGCTAAATCTGTTGAAAATGACCTTTTTGCACGGAGCCTAGCGTTTACTGTGGAGGTGGACAGAGTGGTTTTGTTGAGCAGATCCCCAATCTAACAGTCGTGATCCAGGACTCGGATTGAGATTTTAGCACCGTCCCGATCAGGTCTTTGTTCCACTCACGTTGATACAGAGGCTGCCATGTCGCTGTGATTTCTGCCACGGTCTTACCCCGTAGTGTAAGTTTCTTCTCATTGTTACTTTCCCTCTCTACATTAACAGATCCTGTATGATCTCCCCCTTACACAGTCCACTACGTGCTGCCTCTGCTGTTATCCATCATGCTCTCTCCACCATCACCTCATACCATTGGATCTTACTCCTATATTCGCAGCAGCTATTTGATATATGATAATTTTGACTCTATAATAGACCTCATTGGCTTAAACCAACACTATGTGATACAGAAGATTATTTTTTAATTGTCTGATATTTCATTTAACCATTACATCATAGCCTTGCTAACTGTATGGGGAAAAACATAATTCGCTGTGGGCATATCGGTACGACTAAAAAAAAAAAAGGATAGAAATATAAAGAAGTGTAAAGAGAGAGAGGCTAAATCATGTTCAAGTTAGGGATTCTTGAAAGAGTTATCAAAAACCCATGCTATCTGCTCCCTCTCTGCCAAGGCGAAGGACCAGTGTTTAAATTGTTGAAAGGTTAGCGTTAAAAGATGGTAAGAGAAAAAATAAATTCCGAAAGAGAAGCAACCAACCTAGGACGAGTTACTGATTTAAGGATTTTACAAGCGATTGTGGTGTTCTGGCGGCCAGTGATGCGTCCTGGTCTTGTGATAGATTGAAGTTTAATACAGAAGATCGTCATTTCTCTCCCTCTCTCTCCCCCTCTTTCTCTCTTTCTCTCTCTCTCTCTCTCTGATCTGTCTCTCTCTGTGTTTCTCTGTGTCTCTCACTCTCTGATCTGTCTCTCTCTCTCTGCCACTCTGTCTCTCTCTCTTTCTCTCTCAAACTCTCTTTTGTTCATTTTTTTGCCTCAACAGTTGGAAAACATAAAAACCCGCTATTTTTAGTGAGTTGCAAAGACACACAGCTATTGTAAAATTTGCGCACAAATTCCATAAGGAAACCATGGGTTTTTTTTAAGACAAGGAAATCTTGGCTATTATCTAGTCGCCTTCATCCAATTCTTTTCTTGTAATTATTTCTGTCTTATTCTCCTGACTTAACTAGATAACGAAGAAGATCACATATTTCAGGATCAGTGTCTTATCTTCGTGTAACCAAACGAACAATCGCTTGACTTTGAATCAGAGAAACATACGGCAGCACTCTGCGACCGAAAACAAAGAACTTTGTTATTCACAACAGCAGTTTTACATTAACGGCCGCTAGACAGAAAGAGCGTCCGTCCACCGCGTCAAAAGCACAGCTTTTGTCAGCCTGGGGTTCCGAGGTTTCTTTTTGTGATTTACGTTGTATCGGTTTTTAGCTTGAGGAAGAAGGGAGTCCGTCTGGGTTATTGTAAGCGTTTTTACAACCATAGGATTGGACAGATCAGAGAGAAAGAGAGGGAGAGAGAGAGAGAGAGAGAGAGAGAGAGAGAGAGAGAGAGAGAGAGAGAGAGAGAGAGACAGAGACAGAGACAGAGACAGAGAGAGAGGGGGGAGAGAGAGACAGATCAAAGAGAGAGAGGGAGAGAGAGAGGGAGAGGGCGAGAGAGAGACACAGATCAGAGAGAGAGAGGGAGAGAGGGGGAGAGACAGACAGACAGACACAGAGACACAGAGAGAGACAGAGAGAGACAGGTTAGAGAGACAGAGAGTGGGAGAGAGAGGGAGAGAGAGGGGGAAAGAGATAGAGAGCGAGACAGAGGATACAGATCAGAGAGAGAGGGGGGAGAGGCAGAGAGAGACACAGAGATAGACACAGATCAGAGAGAGAGAGGGGGAGAGAGATATAAAGAGAGAAAATCAGAGAGAGAGGCAGATCAGAGAAAGAGAAAGAGGGGAGAGAGAGACAGAGACAAAGACAGAGAGGGAGAGAGAGAGACAGAGACAGACAGAGAGAGAGAGACACAGAGAGAGAGAGAAGCAGAGAGAGGCACAGATCAGAGAGAGAGAAAGAGAGGGAGAGAGAGAAGCAGAGAGAGAGAGACAGATCAGAGAGAGAGAGAGGGGGAGAGACAGAGACAGATAGAGAGAGAGAGAGACACAGAGAGAGAGAGAAGCAGAGAGAGAGAGACAGATCAGAGAGAGAGGGGGGGAGAGACAGAGACAGACAGAGAGAGAGACACAGAGAGAGAGAGAAGCAGAGAGAGACAGAGACAGATAGAGAGAGGGGGAGAGAGAGAGAAAAGAAGGAGGAAAAGGAGAAAGCAGAGGAGAGAGAGTTCTTCATAGAAAGTTGAAGAAGAAGGGCGTCCGTCTGGGTTATTGTACGCGTTTTTACAACCATAGGATTGGACAGATCAGAGAGAAAGAGCGGGATAGAGAGAGGGAGAGAGACAGAGAGAGAGACAGATGAAAGGGCGAGAGAGAGACACAGATCAGAGAGAGAGAGGGGGAGAGGGTGAGAGACAGACAGACACAGAGACACAGAGAGAGACAGAGAGGGGGAGAGAGAGACAGAGAGAGAGAGGGAGGAGAGAGACAGATCAAAGAGAGAGAGAGAGAGGGGGAGAGGGCGAGAGAGAGACACAGATCAGAGAAAGAGATATGGGGGGGGGGGGGGAAGAGACAGACACAGAGACACAGAGAGAGACAGATTAGAGAGACAGAGAGGGGGAGAGAGAGGGAGAGAGAGACAGAGAGATAGGGAGAGAGAGAGCGAGACAGAGGATACAGATCAGAGAAAGAGAGAGGGGGGAAAGAGGCAGAGAGAGACACAGAGATAGACACAGATCAGAGAGAGAGGGAGAGAGATATATAGAAAGAAAATCAGAGAGAGAGAGAGAGAAAGAGGGGAGAGAGAGACAGAGACACAGAGAGAGAGAGAGAGAGAGAGAGATTAGAGAGACATAGAGGGGGAGAGAGAGGGAGAGAGAGACACAGAGAGAGAGAGAGGGAGAGACAGAGACAGTCAGAGAGAGAGAGAGAGACAGAGAGAGAGGGAGAAAGAGAGAAGCAGAGAAAGACACAGATCAGAGAGAGAGAAAGAGGGGGAGAGAGAGAAGCAGAGAGAGACACAGATCAGAGAGAGAGAGAGAGGGGGGGAGAGAGAGAGAGAGGTAGAGAGACAGAGACAGAGAGAGACAGATCAGAGACAGATAGAGACAGAGGGGGAGAGAGAGACAGATAGAGAGAGAGGGGGAGAGAGAGAGAAAAGAAGGAGGAAAAGGCGAAAGCAGAGGAGAGCGAGTTCTTCATAGGAAGTTAGAGAGAAAAGAAAAAAAAAGGCAGAAAGAGAAAAACTAAAGAAATAGGAGAGAAATTAAATAAGTTTAAGAGAAAATAACTGTTTGTGGGGAGCCGTTCAATGAGAGTAATTCACACTGCTGTGAAATAAAATTGTTCATTTACTGGAAGTCCTCTATTGTTGTTGTCAAGTTACTTTTTTTTTATTTAGCTTTGCTTTAAAGATTCGATTGGACCATCACAATTTTCTCCGACCATCCCAAACTCTACTGTTGACGAGATGTGCTCTGAAAGACCATATTAACACTCGGTAATGGTAAAAAATCTCACAATGGAAACAAACAATGGTAGGGACAGAAGACCTAGCAAAGCTAATTGTTTCATATTCTATGGCACGGCAATGAAGCAGCGTCATGTTGAATAACCTTCAATCTATCCGCACTATGTGTTTGCTGACTAAATTTATTGTGACAAAAGGTGCGCGTCGTATGATACCTTAGGTTGCCGGACTTCGTGTGAAATGGTAATAATTAATAGTACATCTGGGGTAGTGGCACCACCGCTCACTGACTCATTCTTAATGATCTTTACAAAAAGGCAGAATTATTTGAGTTTCGCATGTCACAAGCTTATATGCGCTATTCGTATGTAGAGCATGCATACATATTGTTTTAGGTCTATATGTAAAATCTTTATGTGTGTGACCTTTCTGCCCTCTTTAGAAATCTGCTTTAAAAAAAAAAAAACGGAAAGTATTACAGTAAACAAAACTGTCTTTATTTCTGAACGAAACCTATTAAGTCTTATTTCAGTGTGATCTAATGGCTGCTGTTCATTGTTTTACTTCCTCGTCTCATTATAGATTGATTGTACAGATAAACCGCGTATAAAGCCTTTCCCAGCTGCATCATCGCGTTATAATTATGACGGTATTAACAGATAGTGCCACTCTCTCATTTTTCCTCTCAGCTTGGAAGCTTTCAATACACTCAGATCAGGGACATAAAACAAAGTGATGCCGCCATCTGCATTTTGAACGCACCTTACTGCTACTGATCAGTTGTTTTACTTCAGAGTTTCTGAGCAGCCATTTAGAGGTGTCCGAGCCTCAGGTCCCACCACACGATGGCCGAGTGGTTAGAGCACTGGCCTTAGGACATTCTTGATCCAGGTGACAGTTTGAACCTTATCCTAACTAATGGAGGCAACAACAACATGTCTTCTCTTTTGTCCTGCCTGTCAGGTTTATGTTTGGTTTTTTGTCTTGCTAGATTTTTTTTTAATAAAAGAGGCTATTTATCTTTTCTGTCATTTTTTGACCATGCACGCTTAATTGTGTCAATTTCGCAAAAAAAAAAAGTATTAGTTGTTTTGCTAAATACAGTTAAAAAAAAGAAGAATGGTTTCACTTAAGAGCTTTTCACATGCTGACATGCGACGACACATTGCGTTTTGTACATTTAGAAATTTGCTTCTATGGTATTTATACAATGAAGCTTACAAAAAAGGTCAAAATTACCTTCTTTCAAAATCTCGGACCAAACGTGCAAACAAGCAACATCTACTTACCTCAGTTGAGATTGAAATAAAAAAAAAATTATTATGAGAATAATATCAATAATAATAATAATAATAATAATAATAATAATAATAATAATAATAATAATAATAATAATAATAATAATAATAATAATAATAATAATAATAATAATAATAATAATAATAATAATAATAATAATAATAATAACAGTGATAACAAAAACAATAACAACAAAACCAACTATGATAATAATAATAATAGGAAAAATAATGATAATTATAGTAATATTAATAACAATAATAATAATAATAATAATAATAATAATAATAATAATAATAATAATAATAATAATAATAATAATAATAATAATAATAATAATAATAATGATATGTAGCACTTTAAAAAGAAATCAAGAAACAAATGATGAGTCTATATCTACCTACCTGTTCACATGTATTTAAGAAAATCAGGCGGCCAACCCCCACTGTGGCTTGTCAAAGTGTTAAATCCCTCCTTAATTAACACGGGTGTAAAGTTTCCGCCCTCTCTTGCTGGAGATAGAAACAGTGTGGGATTATGGCTATCAGTCTTGCTTACACTCCTCCAATACAATAGGAAAGAGAGAAGCAGAAGTAACAGGTTCCCTCGCTGCCCCTCGCCCACGTCTGCTAACTTCCCGTCATCGAACTGCCGCCCAGTAGCGCTGCCTGGAGGCGCGTCTCTCCAGGGGAGACAAGTGACGCCATCACAATGGGGAACTGCCGCGTGACGGCCGCCGCCAACTGTTTTACAATTAGTGACACTCTGGGGTGTATGAGCAAAGGGTCCTGCTATGGAGGAAGTAGTTACTATCAGGAGTGGCGCATGAAGAATTGTGGCTATTTCTCACTCAATCTTCTCACTCCTCCGGACAACGTTTCTCTGTTATATGCTTGTCTTTTGCTGGTTTTGAAATGGTTTTCTTTTTGTGATTTCTTGTTTTGGTTTGATAGTGTCATTAATCTCTTTTTCCATTGTCCCTGTGGCTAGAAGTTTCTGTCTCAGTTTCAACCAAGTTATGCTAAGGAAGAAAAGTTTGAAAATCAGGAAAAAGTTAATGCTGTAATTGAAGCTAGAACAAATTTTCACAACGGTTTGAAAAAAAAAAAAAATTAGGACTAACACTTTCTGTGGCCCAGGTTTAAGGTCTCACCAAACCCCCGTTTTTCGCGATAACAAACAGAACACATTAATAACAAAATCATCTTTAATGGCAGACTATTCTAATTATGCTTTCCAAATCCAAGTTCAATTAAAAAAAAACCGAAAATGCCCGAACATTAAACCATCTCAAAACTATCCAAAAAGAAAGATTAAAAAAAAATAAATTTATACGGGTTGCAAAGTGTTGGTATAAATAGTTAGGTGCTTTTGTTTAAGGACAGTTTTGAACATTCGTTATGTTATGCAGTTTTCCAAAAACTGGCCAGCAGCTGGGAGCTCCCTTGTTGATCTTTAGACAATGTTTGCAGAAATTCGTGGATTTCTATTACATCCTACACGGATGTCAACAATAAAGGCATCATGAAAGTAAAGCAGATATTGCTGTATCTATCAAGAAAGATTATGTGAAGGGAAAACCCATTTTTTAAATTATTCTTTCTGGTTCGAGGCTTTTCCATCTTCACAGAAGTTTTCTTAAAAAGTGCGAGTTTGTCACTGCAAACTGATTTGACGTTACTATAACCACAGCGCTTGTAACAAGTGCGTGTTGAGGAGAGATGAAAGGGTTAAAATGGCAGAAGTCAAGCAAATAAAGTTTAGGCCAACCAGGAAAATAAAATCTCACAAGGATGTCCGCAGACGTGCAAGAGAATTTTTTTATATCCAATATAATGGATAAAACTGGGTCTGTTCAACTTTGAAATTTAGAGTACAAATCTTGGCATTAATCAGATTTTGTACACGTTGTTATGCTAAAAGTAAATCTCGTCTTCTAGAAACACACTTATACTCACTTGGTGAGAAAGTTATAAACATAAACAATCTTGACCGAGATGGATTCTTGGTCCACTGATGAGTTCAGATGATGTTTTGCTGCTGTTATTTCGGTTTGTTTGGCCAGACCTTGAGAGTGTTGGCCGAGTTGATGGCGGCTGTTCACCGAATAAGATCGGTTACCCTCGCGCTAGCCTCACAGTTTGTCGAAGGTCACGTTCAAGAGACAGAGCGAGAAGTTTACCGTCGAGAAAACAATAGATCGTATGTGGACTTTATGGTTTTGTATGTGGACTTTATGGCATTGTATGTGCCTGTTGTACCCTGCAGCTTAAGTGTGACCGAAGTTTCTTATGAAATTGTAATAGAGCTAAGGTAAATAAATACAGGAAAGGTGAAAAATAGAACAGCTTCATGGTAGGTGGAGCGATATTTATCAACAGAGACTATGGAAATGAGAGGATTTGCGAGTTTATTATAAGATCAGGCTTTGTCGTTATTTGTTGTATAATCTTTATTAGGGAGCGAGAGAGGGGGGGGGGGGGAGAGAGAGAGAGAGAGAGAGAGAGAGAGAGAGAGAGAGAGAGAGAGAGAGAGAGAGAGAGAAACAGACAGACAGACAGACAGACAGAGAAAGAGAGACAGATAGATATAGAGAGAGACACACACACACACAGACAGACAGAGAGACAGACAGACAGATAGAGAAAGAGGGGAGAGAGAGAGACAGACAGAAAGACAGACAGGCAGACAGAGAGACAGATAGAGACAGAGACAGAGAAGGAAAGGGACAAAGAGAAAAATTGGACTACCAGAACTGTGAACAGAAACCAAAACTGATAAGCTGAAAGAATCATGAAATGAGTAGATATCAACATATAGCAAAGAATCAGTGGTGATCTCAATTACCAAACACATTTTGGCGAGACAATTCGTTTCAAAATCATAAAATGACGGTACATATCTAGGATAAAACCTCCTAGTCTCAGCCACTGTCAGTTCATCTTGTCTTGTACACTTGGTTCTGGTAACTGCCTGTCATTTAGTTTGAAGCGCATGTTTGTAAGCATGACCAGGAAATAATAACATGTGAGGGCAATATTAAAGCGGAAGGTACCTGGTGTTCTAACAACATGAACCCGGTGAGAGGGCAATATTAAAGCGGAAGGGACCTGGTATTCTAACAACATGAACCCGGTGAGAGGGCAATATTAAAGTGGAAGGGACCTGGTATTCTAACAACATGAACCCGGTGAGAGGGCAATATTAAAGCGGAAGGGACCTGGTGTTCTAACAACATGAACCCGGTGAGAGGGCAATATTAAAGCGGAAGGGACCTGGTGTTCTAACAACATGAACCCGGTGAGAGGGCAATATTAAAGCGGAAGGGACCTGGTGTTCTAACAACATGAACCCGGTGAGAGGGCAATATTAAAGTGGAAGGGACCTGGTGTTCTAACAACATGAACCCGGTGAGAGGGCAATATTAAAGTGGAAGGGACCTGGTGTTCTAACAACATGAACCCGGTGAGAGGGCAATATTAAAGCGGAAGGTACCTGGTGTTCTAACAACATGAACCCGGTGAGAGGGCAATATTGAAGCGGAAGGGACCTGGTGTTCTAACAACATGAACCCAGTGAGAGGGCAATATTGAAGCGGAAGGTACCTGGTATTCTAACAACATGAACCCGGTGAGAGGGCAATATGACACACAGAGCAACACAGAACCAATCTGGATGGCCTGTCCCGGCTCTGGTGACGACAAGACATGATTTGGTTTTGTCTTAGCTCCGTGCTCATACTGCAGGTAGCTGATTAATCTAACAGGGAATATGGCACAAGCATCATTATGCAGAATTTTGACACGCCTCTAATTTTGTCCCTACTGTTGTCAAAATATCAAAGGGTGCCAGTGTAAAAGAGATCACATCGCTAGATAAATTTTTGTCAAGAAACAAAAGTGACGCAACCATTGATGACGCTATCTCGTTAAGTGCTGCACAAAAATTACCCTTTGTTTTCTTTGCCCACCTACAACACCTCTGTTCACCCCCCCACACACACACACACACAATATGTACACAAGTTAATTCTTTAGGTTAAAGGTCTATTTATAATTCCCGAATCTTTTTAGGATCTCCTTGAGTGCTCAGTATTATGTAAATACAAATCTTAAGGTATGTTTACCCGAAGCAATTTGCAGCTAGCAACCCCACTCAAAAAATTACTCTTACGTCATAATCAGAAATTCGTGTGTCATGTTATTTGTGAAAGGTGGCATAAATTTGTAAAATTTGCTGCTTTTAATACACCATAAGCGCAACGAATTGTTGCTTTTAACGTCAGGGCATCTTGTGGTATGGTGTGGCTAGCTGCAAATTGCTTCGTGTAGACATAACTTAACGAGCAGCTAAAACCTCCCGCGTTATAGAGTGAGTAAAACTAGGCACGTATTGTTTTGACTTCGATTGCCTGATTATGGATTTCAATCTAAAACTTGTGAAAAGTAAGTAAGATTAGTAAGAGCCCAAGTATTTACAGTTATACATGATATTTACGAGCAGCTTGGCCTCTGCTAACTTATTAGTTATTGATATCTCAGAAAATGATACCAAGAAATCTGTACAAAATGATATACACCATTTCCAGATGGGAGTGCTCAGTTATTTCGTTAATTGAGGACTGGCGAGAAGCGTTGGTGGCTGTGGGGTCAGAGCGTCCGCCTTGATAGCTACGGGCAACTTCCGCAGCGGGTTCCAGTCCTACACCGCCTGTAGGTGTTTGAGATACGTGTCTTTCCTGTTTCTCCTGCCTGAGGGAGAGATTAAGTTTGATAAACAAATAGGCCTGATATCACCGTGGTATGGATAGGCTGTATCCAACAACAAAAAGTACAAAAAAAAAAAAAAAAGAAAAAAGATCGTCAGAATCAGTAGAGAAAATTTCCCAGGCAACTGCTTGCTCGATGATTATTTCACATGTTATTTGATCAGCCCCTACTGATTTGAAACAAACTGACAGAACATGCTAGCCTGCAGGAGTGTGTACGGGCAGAGAACCAAACATGCCAATCAGATTCTATTGGTACTGGACATGCCTGTAATGAATCTGTTTTGATTTTAAATTGTATTTTGTGATGACTAAAACATGCTGCGTTTACATCTATTTTGTGGGCTTAACACAAAACGCTCAAAGTTCTTAGTTGTTAAGTTGTTAGGTCTGTCTGTTCTGTACCTAACGCAACTGGCAATATACGATTTTCAAAAGACATTTAATACTTCAAAGAACACCGTGTTGGTATAAGAACATTAAAGACTTGCAGCAAAGTCAAGAAATCTGTGACAGAAGCTGTGAGAGGCAGCACTGGAGACCAGATTGAATCAACGTCACAGTAATTGCCACTGAATGTCACGAGACAAACGCTGCAGACAAAGGCGCGATAGCTTTTCTTAAGTAGCTGAGATTTTTCTGAGAGCTTTGACGAGTTTTCCTCGCGCCATAATTAGACGGTTTTTGTGAATAGGTCACACGGTACGTGGGGTCACTAAAGGTGCGGGGGGGGGGATTGAGTTTTCAAAGGCGCGTAATGAAATGAGTTCTTTTGTTTTCGTTTAAACACGCCAGCCCCTCGAGCCTGATGTCTTGGAATGTATTCTGAGTTCAACTTAAAACAAATATATATAAAAAAGAAGAAAAGAAAAGACCACCCCATAGCGATCGAAAACTTCAAAGGAATAATTTTTTTTTCCAGTTCCCAAAGTATGTCATTGCTATTAACGCCTTGCGAATTTATGAACACAAATTAATTCCTGCAAAGAAATATTTATCTTCTTTGGTAACTCAACAAGCACTGTGCTTAATTTGGTAAATAAATTGTTAAGTATACACAAAACAAAGATCGCGATACTTGTGTACAAGACTTAGTGTGCGGGATAATTGCTTCAGATAGCCAGCTACAAAGATAGAATAAGAAATGTAGAAAAAAATAAAAATTGTTTGAAGCTAATCCACGTCATTGAAGCAAGCTCAAGCTGCTCAAAATCTGTCTTGCTGTGAGGCTGTGAACCTCGGAATACTTCTCGGTTTGAGGGCAAAAGAAAACCACAGATTGTGAAAAAGAGCTTTTGAAGAAAAAAAAATCAAAGGATCAGCTCGAAAAGCGAAAAAATTCCGATCCGAACTAAAAAGAAAGAACAAGACAAGTTTCATTCCGGAACTAATAAGAAAGAACAATCGAAGCTTTGTTTCGGAATTATATTAGAAAAATACTTGGTCGCAACAAATGGTTATAATGCTCTCAACCTATTTAGCAGCCTAGTTCTGTTTAAGGATCAATAAAATGTTTAAACAGCTATAAGGAAGATTTTCTTCTTGGTGACCTGTGGATTTGTCTTTCACCTGATTACTGTTTTAATCACAGGCCCAAATTTTAACATTTCTTAATCTACTGATACTTTTTTTTATTGAAATATTAAACATATAAAATTTCTATGTTTGTCATTATATTTTGGCACGATTTAGATCTGAATAATGTTTAGTACAACTAAGCTAATCAGAGAAAATAAAGAGTTAAAATGCAAAGTTAAATTCCTAAACAATTTAAATTCCCTGATAAAATACAGTTATGAAAATCAAATTTGACAACTGATTAGTTAAGCATCTACCGATTAAATTTGTATAGAATTTAAAGTTCCAAGAGGGTTGAGATCAAAGTATAATATTATGTTGATAAATGATTATTAGGATTTTTTTCCCCTCTAGCATTTCATGAAAATCAGCGTTGGAGCGCACGAGACAAAACCAAACGATAATTATGTTTGAAGAGCAATGAACCTGAACTAGACAGATAAACTCCATAGATAAATCCCAGATTTATTAAAGAGATATTGTGTTTTAGTGTATATCTAAGAACATTTCTCTTGTGCTGCCTTCCATACAGACTTCATTGAACGACGTTGTTACGTCAAGGTGTATAACTCCTGCAGATTCCGTGCCAGGGGCCCTCAGCCGCAGCTAACAAGTCTCTTCTTAGAGCTACTTCCATCCAAGGGCGGTAATCATGATATACAAAGACGAGTTTAAATTGTACGATTTACTTCCTCAGGACTCAGATCAAACAACAGTTATCGTTGCTCATAAATTATAACCGTTTTAAAATTTCAATAAAGTAGAATTGAACATCTTTATTGAATTTTAAGGGATGCTCAAATGGAAACCTCGTAACTTCCTCTTTGAAAAGTTTGTAATGCTGTGAAAAAAAAAAAACACTCACCTTTGTGAAAAATCGGTTAATTCCTCCTGACTTTCCTTTGTGTATCGGCTTCGTGTACCCATCGACCATTCTAGTTTTGAATCTGTGACCATTGTGAGGTCAAGGCCACCACCAGTAATAATTCTAGAATAACACTCCGAAGCTCGGGTTATAATGTTCATACGGCCTAGAACGGCTTCGACCTATCGCAAAATTTCAGAGGACATCGCAAAATTTCTTTAAACTGGTCTAATCTACAAAAGGTTTAGTATTCTCAATATTTTACTTCAGTTGAAGCAAATAGCATTGATTTTGTTTTCGTTAAAACTTATCATAGAACTCTTTTTCAGGCAAAACGTATAAAGGCAGTGTGAGAAGAATTCGGCCTGCCATACCATCGTATTATATAGCTATAATCCAATTCACAATTTGGGACCAACAAACAAGCTGATAATTTTTATAAAATTTTTTTGGGTAAAGTTTGAAAATTCTAATTTTACCTGCGTTTGTGGACTAACTTTGTTCGATAAATAATTTAACTTTCATACAAGATACTCATACTTAATACATCACAATGATTCTAAAATGAACAAAAAGATAAAAGTTATTTTAAAAAAAAGTAAAAAAAAAAAAAAAGTAAATTTACCCGTAAAGTAAGAACGTGTTCTTATTTCATATCAGCAAATTAAGGTTGAGCATCGAACTGTCATGACGGGGATGACATTTTAGCAACCAAAATGCAACAAACTTTTTATTTTTAACTTAAAAGAAAGCATAGTAATAAAAGACATACACAAAGTGGTTGTCTGTCAGACAATGACATCATTTACCGCTTGATTAGCCAAGCTTTTAGATTCTGATTGAATTGTTTCAGGATCAAACCGCACGATTATATTTTTCCTTTGGAAGTTGTACATCATTCAGATTTATGTGCATTTTAGGGAGGTTTTTCGGCAACTATTGAATCTGTCTAAAAATATCCCGTTTTATTAGTAGTTGTCTTCTTAAGAAAACAGCGCATGATTGTGATTTCATTTTATTTTATTTATTTATTTTTTTTTTGCCTTAGAAGATTTATATGATAAGTCTCTGCGATAGTCGCAATTGCAAAAAATCACATTTTGTTTACAAAACTTCAATGTTGATAACCACCTAAAATGTAAGTTTGTCTAAAAATTCTTTTCTGCTGCCCCGATCAACCTCCTGCTTGTTAGAATAGGGCCAGAATTTTCCCCGGGCGCCAGGATTATTGCGGGGTTTAGCTCAACTAATTACCAGAATTGGTTGGTTTGGCCAGAGTGTTTTGGTTTGTTCTTTGACCTAGAAAAGTTAGAGCTATATCTTTGTAGGCCATTTTTTTTAATTGGGAGATATTTTCATGCTACAATAAATAAAAATACCCAAGAAGCGCAGTAGTGGTCAAATACAATTCAGCTATCAGATCTAGCGTTTGAATATCTCTACATAACATGGAAGAATATAGATGACTATGATTTATCACCACAGAACATGCTAACCAATTACATTATTTTGTTGTAAAGAAAAAAGGTTCCCTGTTGCTGCTATGGTAATATTTGTTGTAACTAAAAAAGTATGTCTTTTACTATTGTGGTGACATGCCAGTTGTAGCTGAGGTCCACTGCACCTCTCAGCTACCACGCCAGTAGGGCTAGAGCATGGTGATGCTGGGTTCGTGATCAGGGCAGCATATTACACATGCAGCTGCTGGTAATAAGATAATAATGTTTTACACATGCAGCTGCTGGTAATAAGATAATAATGTTTTACACATGCAGCTGCTGGTAATAAGATAATAATGTTTTACACATGCAGCTGCTGGTAATAAGATAATAATGTTTTACACATGCAGCTGCTGGTAATAAGATAATAATGTTTTACACATGCAGCTGCTGGTAATAAGATAATAATGTTTTACACATGCAGCTGCTGGTAATAAGATAATAATGTTTTACACATGCAGCTGCTGGTAATAAGATAATAATGTTTTACACATGCAGCTGCTGGTAATAAGATAATAATGTTTTACACATGCAGCTGCTGGTAATAAGATAATGATGTTCACTTTGTAATGCAGGTGTTCAGGCATAGTGCGTCACTAATCGAGCTGTATTTTTATTTTATCAGCTGCATAAAATCTGTTTATCATGTAGACCCTGCTCATTATTGCCAGTTATCTGTTCGACAACATAAATATAAGCTCAAATAAATAAAAGAAAAAAAAGTTCTTGTTACATGTCTTGACAGGAATACAATAACCTTGAAAGCACAGATAATAATGGGATCATAAAAAAACAAAGGCAGCCAGCAATCTTTAAATAAGAGGTACAGCACGGATAACCTGGTGTAGTGAAATATGTTCAGACAACAAGAACTCTCCACATTTCAGGCAAATCAGTTTTCAATACCTTAAAGACTTCTTTTATTCAGTTTGAAGTGAGTTTCTTTGTGCTGATTTTGAAAAATTAGAATGTCGGCTCGTGTGTTACGCAGCGCGTCAAAGCATTCACCGAGCTTGGCAGTTAGGAGCTAAGCTGTTCTAAGTGTTGAAAACAGATATGGAAATTAATACCACTCTGACTCTGTTATCGCACGGCAAATTGATTTTATAACTGAATTCTGTTTGTTTATCTTTTCGGAGACAATATCATGTTGTTGGCGAGTTTCTCAGCGCGCAACCCAAATCGTTGTCCATGACTCTCCAACATAAATCTTCAAGTTTGGAGTTCAGTTAACGCTGTTTGTCGCGTTAGTAGCCTTGATTCATCTGTTGCTACAGAGCATGGTACCAAGTTTACTGGTTGAAAGCTTTTATTGA
>JAWDGP010003956.1:0-5000 GCA_033675545.1 Elysia crispata | reverse complement strand
GGGTAGTGATGCAGGTTGTTGTATCTGCTGGTAGCGATGCAGGTTGTTGTATCTGCTGGTAGCGATGTAGGTTGTTGTGTATAAGGGTAGTGATGCAGGTTGTTGTATCTGCTGGTAGCGATGTAGGTTGTTGTGTATAAGGGTAGCGATGCAGGTTGTTGTATCTGCTGGTAGCGATGTAGGTTGTTGTGTATAAGGGTAGTGATGCAGGTTGTTGTATCTGCTGGTAGTGATGTAGGTTGTTGTGTATAAGGGTAGTGATGCAGGTTGTTGTATCTGCTGGTAGCGATGCAGGTTGTTGTGTATAAGGGTAGTGATGCAGGTTGTTGTATCTGCTGGTAGTGATGCAGGTTGTTGTGTATAAGGGTAGTGATGCAGGTTGTTGTATCTGCTGGTAGTGATGTAGGTTGTTGTGTATAAGGGTAGTGATGCAGGTTGTTGTGTATAAGGGTAGTGATGCAGGTTGTTGTATCTGCTGGTAGTGATGTAGGTTGTTGTATCTGCTGGTAGTGATGTAGGTTGTTGTGTATAAGGGTAGTGATGCAGGTTGTTGTATCTGCTGGTAGTGATGTAGGTTGTTGTGTATAAGGGTAGTGATGCAGGTTGTTGTATCTGCTGGTAGCGATGTAGGTTGTTGTGTATAAGGGTAGTGATGCAGGTTGTTGTATCTGCTGGTAGTGATGCAGGTTGTTGTATCTGCTGGTAGCGATGTAGGTTGTTGTGTCTGCTGGTAGTGATGTAGGTTGTTGTGTATAAGGGTAGTGATGCAGGTTGTTGTATCTGCTGGTAGCGATGTAGGTTGTTGTGTATAAGGGTAGTGATGCAGGTTGTTGTATCTGCTGGTAGCGATGTAGGTTGTTGTGTATAAGGGTAGTGATGCAGGTTGTTGTATCTGCTGGTAGCGATGCAGGTTGTTGTGTATAAGGGTAGTGATGCAGGTTGTTGTATCTGCTGGTAGCGATGTAGGTTGTTGTGTATAAGGGTAGTGATGCAGGTTGTTGTATCTGCTGGTAGCGATGTAGGTTGTTGTGTCTGCTGGTAGTGATGTAGGTTGTTGTGTATAAGGGTAGTGATGCAGGTTGTTGTATCTGCAGGTAGTGATGTAGATGGTTGTGTATAAGGGTAGTGATGTAGGTTGTTGTATCTGCTGGTAGTGATGTAGATGGTTGTGTATAAGGGTAGTGATGCAGGTTGTTGTATCTGCAGGTAGTGATGTAGATGGTTGTGTATAAGGGTAGTGATGTAGGTTGTTGTATCTACTGGTAATGATGTAGGTTGTTGTATCTGCAGGTAGTGATGTAGGAGGTTGCATTTACTTGTAATGATTTTGGTGGCTGTATCCAAGTTTAGTGTTGTAGGTGGTTGTATCTAGTGGTAGTGATGTAGGTTGTTTTATCTGCGGGTAGTGATGTAGCAGGTTGTATCTACTTATAGTGATTTTGGTGGCTGTATCCAAGTGTAGTGGTGTAGGTGGTTGTATCTACTGGCAGTGATGTTGGTGGTTGCATACAAGTGTAGTGATGTAGGTGGTTGTATCTACTGACAGTGATGTTGGTGGTTGCATCCAAGTGTAGTGATGTTCGTGGTTGCATCCAAGTGTAGTGATGTAGGTGGTTGTATCTACTGACAGTGATGTTGGCGGTCGCATACAAGTGTAGTGATGTAGGTGGTTGTATCTACTGGTAATGATGTAGGTGGTTGTATCTACTGACAGTGATGTTCGTGGTTGCATCCAAGTGTAGTGATGTAGGTGGTTGTATCTACTGGTAGTGATGTTCGTGGTTGCATACAAGTGTAGTGATGTATGTGGTTATATCTAAGGGTAGTTATGTTAGTTGTTGTATCGTCCTATGGTGATGTAGCTCTTCGTATCTATGGGTCTTAGCACAAAGAATTTGAACTGATGTGCTCTATGGTTAGAACGCTATGTGCGAACCTTTATTGGAGCATCTATAATTATTTTCGGTGCCAATCTGCACTTGACTGCGTTGCTTTATTCAAACTCTAACATTTATGTTATACAGAATAAGAAAATCTCTTAAAAGCCTCAGCGCCACGAATCAATAGGAATAAATTCTTTGAAATTGGAGCTGTTAAGCGAAATGAAGTGTAGCTCACTCCTTTAATGTTTGTATTTCTCTACATCCATCAAATCATTATCTTTCAATGTGTTAAACTTTTCTTTCAAGATCTTGTCAATGCTATGAAGTTGTTGATACAAATATGTGGATAAGAATACTCAATAGTAGAAACCCTGGTGAAGTTCAAGTTTTGTGTGCTGTTTCCCTGTATTGCATAACGGCAGTTGTTTTTGTCTAAATCGAGCTTCTGTGCCGAAGCCACCAATTAGTTATTAGTTGTTTTTTTATATAACCTTTTTAATCATGAAAGAAAGGGTGATAGCTGGAAGATTAAATTTCTTTACTTCGTCCTTTTCGTACAGGGTACAATAGAGTATATCACAATACCAGCTGATCACTTAGCCGAGGGAATTCCTACAACAATATACAAACCGGAAGTAGTTCCTGACAACCCTGTCATCATCGTGTACTTCCGTGGTGGAGGGTTGGTGGTCGGGCTGTTGAAAATATGTATGCCCATGTTAATGTCCATCGTCCATTACACTGGCGCGATTTTGGTAGCTCCCGAGTATCGGAACTTGCCATGCCCAGAAGATCGCTTCGCGCCGTTCACAGACTGTGAGGCGGCGGCCAGATGGGTCCTGGACAACAAGCCTGCGGTGGGAGGAGTCGTCGACAGTCCTGTCGGGCTGAGCGGCGACAGCGCCGGTGGGCAGCTCTGCTGCAGCGTCAATTACTCCATCCCGAACCAGTTCGCCTTCCAGGTTCTGTATTATCCCGTGACAAACTTGGAGAGAGAAGGGTATGAATCCTTCGAGGAGCTTTGGTCTGTGCCAGCGTTCAGTGGGAGGGACATGGCACAACTCTTGGAGTGGTGCCAGCTGCTGGAGGAGCCATCACAGATCGACAACCCCAGGGTGAACCCCTCCGCCCCCCGGTACGACCCGCCCTTGTCGGCCAGCCCGCCCACTCTGCTGATTATAGCTGAGCTGGACCCACTCCGAGACTGGGGGACGGAGTACGCCGCCAAGCTCAGGGACGCTGGAGTCCACACGGAGGAGCATGTTGTCGAGGGCGTCACCCACGGGTTTACCTTCTCGGTGTCCAACTTCAAAACCTGCTCGGCGAGAGCCTTCCAAACCACCGCGGACTTTGTCCAGCAGTTTAAGCCGCAGCAGCAGAAGCTGTAAAGAGCAGAACATTCTAGACTTGACTTAATTTCTATCACTCTTGTTTTTGTCAAATCATTGCTTCAGTTAAAATTCTTAATCTTATTAAATATTGTACTGATTCAGAACTTTAGGCTTTTTGAATAAGCTTTCAAAAAAGTTCGCCCATAGTCTGAGTATGTAACTTCTTTGTGCCATTTTCAAAGAGACAGAATGTATTTAATCAAGTCGCCTTTAAAAAAAATTATAGCTTTCTGACACAAGTAAAATTTCTAATACTTGCAGTGTAAGCAGATTTTGTTCATCTTAAACTAATTTGCCGATGGTTACAAAATGTGTAAAAAGCTTAAATTAAATCAATAATATATGCACCATTTTCAGGACGCCTTAACTCTCACTCTGTTCGACTTCCACTCTCATCTCAACTTCCTGGGACTCGACAATCGACTGTCTTGTCGAATCATTGAAATACACTGATGTATTCTATGTCTCCATGATGATCAATGACCAGGGATGAAAAATAAATGAGTGAATGAAAATAAAGTATCGTGTCTTACAATTCTTGTGCCCCTCGGCTGGCTCTTTATTTAAAGTTAGTCTTCAAATTCTAGCGGTCATTGCAGTCACAATACAGCTCATCTATTCAATGGGTTTTTTCTTTCTATTTCTTTTTTACATGAAGTATTTCTTGACACACAAATGTTAGAGAAATCACTTTTAAAGTCATTTCAAAGTTGAAAAAATATGTACAAAACTAGACAGAGTGCAATGAAACATAAGACTTATTGTCGTGTTCGCAAAGTCTGCGCCACATCTATTCAGTCATTTCAGCGATGATTTTCTACCGTTAAAAGCCACAAAATAATGCAGCGCTTTAATTTCACATTATCTTTTTCTCAGGATCTACAGAAATGTTATATCAACTTAGGTTAATGTTATTATACTCTTAATAGCAAAGTTTCACAAATAAATCTGTCAACAACATGCACACAATAATTACCAATGTAAAGCTTGAAAATTATTATGCACAAACTGTAAACAAAGGCACACAAGCCTAGAGACAAACAGGTGAGCAATAAAAATTGTTTCCTGATCGTGTGAAGTCTTAATCTGTTCATTGATGAGACACAATCCCTACCTTGTAGTTTTCGAATACTGGACAGCTATTCATTCTATCTTTCTAAAAAGCGTTTTAAACGATCTTAGAATGGATTCAGAAAACATAGAACCAGAAGCTTTCCGGTTTCCCCTACGGGGAATTTTATAACTCTGCAAAATACGCAATTAAAATTGAAGAACAATAATTAGTTTCGCAAATTTTCTTATCGCTTTCTAAAGAAAATTAGTTACATGATAAGCGATCTGACTCATGTTTTGATCAACGGTATAAACATGCTACTTGCTGTATCGCCAACATGATGTGAAATCAGCACCTTCAGTCATCGCTATTTGGCAAGAACATAAGCAGAGTTACGGTAGACCTGCAGGTACGGCTTGAACAGCACAGGAAGCAAGATGATGATGATGGTGATGATAATGATGATGATGATGATAATGGTGATGATAATGATGATGATGATGATGATGATGATGATGATGATGATGATAATGATGATGATGATGATGATGGAGGTGGTGGTGATGGTGATGATGATGGTAGTGATGATATGATGATGATGATGATGATGATGGTGATGAATGTGATGGTGATGATAATGATGATGATGGTGGTGATGATACGATGATAGTT
>JAWDGP010003953.1:5000-55426 GCA_033675545.1 Elysia crispata | reverse complement strand
AGAGTGTGGGGAGATGCCAAATTCTTCGCAGATTCTCTCGTACCCCTCGCGGTCGTAAGGATTGTTTACCGCTTTCCATTCCTGCTCCGGGGGAATTCGGGCCTGTATATCTTCCAGCATACGGCGTGTTTGGTAGTACGCGTGGAAGCGGTAGAAGGACTGCAGAGGGGCATCAGCGACAGTCAAATGGTCTTCCGCCAAAACTCCACAACCTGTGGTGGCACACCAAACGGCGAAGTTTAACTGGTTCTGCCAAAACTGCATCGGGGTTTTACACCAAGCCTGGAACGTGTTGTCTGAATAAATCCTAGGCAGGCGGCAGTGTTCGAAGACATTGTGATACTTAGCCCTGAACCATTTCTGCAGGTCGTCAGCCTGAACCTGAACCTGGCCTTCTGCGAGATTGCCAACATCGCGAGCCGCGGCTTTTTGGAGGCCCGGCTGGTACTTGGCTTCACTATTAAACTTGAAAGCTTTCGCATTCATAATATTGGGCCATCATGTTCCACACGCTTTCGAACGTTCAAAGGGGGGAGGCTGTCCCCCTCCAGCGGTGCATTGACAACCGCGATGGGCACCTCTACATTGGCCTCAAGTCAATCACCTTCGCGGTGGGGTGGTACAACATCGAACGAGGGGAGAAGTTTTCTAGGAGAAGTACTGGGGGGTCAGAAGAAACCCTCAACATCCCACCCGGCCTGTATGGGTTCGACCGGCTAAAAGAGATTCTCAAGGGGGCCAGCCACACGCTAGCGGTGAGTCGAGAAAGCGGTTTGATCACCCTAGAAGTTGCCCCCGAGCGGGGAATCCGTCTATCCGACGGCTTGCTGGCGCTTCTCGGCCTGGACGACGGCTTGGGCGGAGTCTGGCTCGACGCGGGTGTGTATACGGGCGATCGCCCTGTAAACTTTGCGACGAGGCAAATGCTGTGGGTCCACTTGGAGGAGATAAACAAGGCCGAAAATATTGTTGATGGGGCTCCCTCAACACTCCTGGCCGGCATCGGGCTGGGGCGCCACGTCTTCGGGGACATAAACACGGTCCGCGTGGAATGTCCCGAATATAAACGCCTTCGAGATGGTACGATAGGCGAGTTGAAGGTTTCTATTAGGGGTGCATCATCAGGAAAGGCAACTTTCAACCAAGATCTCCCGGTACACGTCACGCTCGAGGTCGTGAGAAAATGAGTATCTTCGGCGAGAGGATCAGCCGCGGACCTGACCTGGCCGAAGTCCTATCTGGCTATGCTAAAAAAGACTACGTAGATGCACAAGACGGCCTCCGTGTCCTGAAGACGGGCGACACCATGAGTGGTGATCTGGACATGGGGGGGGGGGCAACTGGTGCGTGGGCTGCCCACAGAACTACGGCCGTACAAAGGTGATGAGGCTACTTCATGGAACCAGGTCGTGAGAACGGCGGCTGATGCTTTCGAAGCCGCGGTAGATAGGCGTAAGCCTATGATAACTGTGTGGGCCGAACAGAAACGGTCTATGCTCGATAACCGATACGAGTGGTCATTTGGCAGCGATGCAGCTAGGGGCCTTGCAGATGGGGGCTACCCCATGATGGCCGCAGGTAGGGTCCTTCGTATGGGGCTGTCGACAACAGCACCTCACAACTTAATCTCCGCCGCCCTTGTCAATATTTCGGTCAACGGGATGGAAAACCCGTTATATGGTACGATCAAGCGCCCGGGCCAAGCCTGCGGTATTTGTATATTTTCAACCCCTCTGGCGCTGCAGCAAGGCGACAAAATAAACTTTAGATCAGCCTCGTCCACCCCCGAAATCGCGAGCGCGGTGGTCTCCCTCCTAATTGAACTTGACTTGTAGATGACACATTGGTGGTAAAATACAATGAAGCAAGTGACTCCAACAGCTCCATCGGGCGCTCTCTACCCAGAGCTGCCCGATGACGGCAATGTTGCCGGCGGCACCCCGCAACGGCCAGATCAGTACTTCCGACTCCAGGAGATCTCGCGACTTCGTAAGCACCTCGAAGACGAAAAAGATAGACACTCCCAGCTCTTTAAGAAATACCGGCGCGGGATTAACGCTGTAGATGCTGTCGACACGGCGCTAATCTCAGCCAGTGTGGGGATGGGCATTTGAGGTGTGGGCCTCCTGTCCACGATCATAGCAGCCCCGGTTGTACTGGGGCTTGAGGTTGCAGCCTTGGGCTGTGGACTCCTCAGTGCCGCCGGTAAATTTGTCAGCCGCCGGCTCTCGGTGAAGGCAAAAAAGCATGACGAGGTTATGATTCTTGCCGGGAGTAAACTCAACTCCATATCCGCCCATGTCTCGAGAGCACTCACAGATGGTCAGATCTCTGATGAAGAATTCCGCATAGTTGTTGATGAGGTCCACAAATATACCCAGATGAAGGCAGAAATTCGGGATAGGGCAAAAAAGACGCATACCGCGGTCACTCTCGACGAGGAAGCGCTTATTCAGAGAGGCCGGGACGAGGCCAGGGCCAGTTTCATAAAGAAATTGGCTGCACCTTAGTCTTCTTTAAGCGGCGACAACATACGCCATACAGCCCGCCTCCATACTCCGTAACTCTGTAAGACTAACTTTCATCCACATTTTTCTTATTTATACCCCTTGAACCAAACTGCAAATAGCTCGCCTATTTACTTCCTGGTTTAATCAGCCAGCCTGGCCAGTATACTATAGTTGACCCCCTGTCCTAGATAGCTGGTTGTGTGTACATTGCACCATCAATCTTATCTGGCTTCTAGATAGCTGGTTGTGTGTACATTGCACCATCAGTCTTATCTGGCTTCTAGAAGGTACAGCTGGTGTAATATAGCAGGATGTAGCGGAATATTCACAACCATGGATTGTGGTGCAATATCTGTCTATCAGCTTATATATAAGCTATAAGTTGTCACGCATTCCACACCGTGACCGGTCACTGTCGACGAGGAAGCGCTTATTCAGAGAGGCCGGGACGAAGCCAGGGCCAGTTTCATGAAGAAATTGGCTGCGCCATAAACGAAGGGCCGTGTTGCCGACGTGCCAACACAGCCCGCCTCCATACACAGTTACTCAGTAACAAGGCTGTACGTCGTGTTTACTTCCCGGTTCAGCCATGTAGTGCGTCATGTTTTCATTCTGCCTCATTCAGCCTATAAGCGGACCATAGTTTAGTCACGTTTACTTCTTGGTTGTCAGAAATGTGGGTCGCACTGTCCAACTAGGTCACACTGTCCGAACTATGTCACACTGTCAGAATTAGGGCGAGTTGTCAAGAGATAAACAAGTTGACGGAAGTTGGTGGTTGTTGGTGGTTTAGTGACCCCCGATCCTCACTGGCCCAGGCTCTGAGAGCAAGTGGCTGTGGGGTGGCTGCGCGAGCAGCTGCTCGCGAGCCGCTCGCGCCGCCGTTGTGCCGTGTTCAGGCTGTACTTGCTCTATAAAGTGAGAGAGGAGAGTTTGGGGGCCCGCCAGGGGGTGGGGCGGGCCCTCTGGTTAATCGATACTATTATGGGGGTACATAAAGAATTGGTAATTGCGCGTGTGTAGGCCGGGCGGGTTTCTCGTACATAAACAATTGCAACAATTATGTATGTAGGCCAGGCGTGTTTAGCGTACATGAAGAATTGGGGTAATTCTGTATGTAGGCCGGGCGTGTTTTGCGTACATGGACAATTGGGGTTCGAGTGTATGTAGGCCAGGTATGTTTTTCGTGCAAGGTGATCCAGAACCCCCACTCTGTATACTACTTGATTAGGAAGTGTTTCGGGGGTAACGAGAAGGAGTAAAGAGCAAAAAAAAAGTAATTTTTAAGAAAAAGGTGTTCAACGCCTTTTTTAAGCATTATGGGTCAGTGAGACGGAGTGTGTGTGGGTAGGTGTATGTGTTCGCGTAATCACGGGGAAAAAAAGGTAATTTGAAAAAAATGAGACTTGCGCACCCTTAGCGTCAGTTTTGGGCACTTTAAGTCGTAATTTGGAAAAAAAGGTAACTGGTAATTTTTCCGATTACGAGGAGCGGTAGGATGCAAAAAAGTAGAAAAAAAAAGAAGAAAAAAAAAATTTTTATGGGACGTTTTCCCTTCCGGTTTTCGTATTTCCGATGATAAAAAGGGCGGAAAAGATAAGTGTTTTTGTTTTTTTCCGTAAGGGGAGAAGGAAAATATGAAATAATTTATAAAAAAAAGAAAATTTACTTTTGTCCTTTTTGGGAGCTTTTTTGACCATTTTTGGTCGTTAGTTTGCCGGAAAAGATTATTAGGAAGTGTTTCGGGGGTAAGGAGAAGGAATAGAGAGGGAAAAAAAGTAATTTTAAGAAAAAGGTGTTAGGCACGTTTTTAAGGCATTATGGGTAGGAAAAACGGAGTGTGTTTGAAAAGGTGTATGTGTTGGCGTAATAACGGCGGAAAAAAGGTAATTTATAAAAAATGAAACTTGAGCGCGCTTAGCGGCATTTTAGGGAACTTGAAGTTGGCATTTCGAAAAAAAGGTAAGTGGTAATTTTTCCGATTACGATGAGCGATAGGATGCAAAAAAAGAAGAAGAAAAAAATTTTGTACGGGACGTTTTCCTTTGCGGTTTTTCTATTTCCGGTGATAAAAGGGCGGAAAAAGTAAGTAGTTTTGTTTTTTTCCGTAATTGGAGAGGGAAAATGTGAAATAAATTTAAAAAAAAAGAAATTTTTTTTTTCTCCTTTAGGGAGCTTTTTTGACCATTTTTGGTCGTTCGTTTGCCGGAAAAGATGATTAGGAAGTGTTTCGGGGGTAACGAGAAGGAGTGGAGAAAAAAAAAAGTAATTTTAAGAAAAAGGTGTTAGGCACGTTTTTAAGGCATTATGGGTAGGAAAAACGGAGTGTGTTTGGGAAGGTGTATGTGTTGGCGTAATAACGGCGGAAAAAAGGTAATTTGTAAAAAATGAAACTTGAGCGCGCTTAGCGGCATTTTAGGGAACTTGAAGTTGGAATTTCGAAAAAAAGGTAAGTGGTAATTTTTTCCGATTACGATGAGCGATAGGATGAAAAAAAGTAAAAAAAAAAAAGAAGAAAAAAAAATTTTGTACGGTACGTTTTCCCTTGCGGTTTTCCTATTTCCGGTGACAAAAAGGGCGGAAAAAGTAAGTGGTTTTGTTTCTTTCCGTAAGGGGAGAGGGAAAATGTGAAATAAATTATAAAAAAAAAGAAAATTTTTTTTCTCTCCTTTAGGGAGCCTTTTCACTATTTTTGGTAGTTAGATTCCCGGAAAAAATGATTAGGAAGTGTTTCGGGGGTAAGGAGAAGGAGTAGAGATAAAAAAAAAGTAATTTTTAGAAAAAGGTGTTAAGCGCGTTTTTTAGGCATTACGGGTCGGAAAGACGGAGTGTGTGTTGGTAGGTGTATGTGTTCGCGTAATCACGGCGGAAAAAAGGTAATTTGTAAAAAATGAAACATGAGCGGGCTTAGCGGACGTTTTGGGCACTTTAAGTCGGAATTTCGAAAAAAAAGGTAAGTGGTAATTTTTTCAATTACGCGGAGCGGTAGCATGCAAAAAAGTAAGAAAAAAAAAAAAAGAAAAATTTTTAATGGGACGTTTTCCCTTGCGGTTTTCCTATTTCCGATGATAAAAAGGGCGGAAAAAGTAAGTGTTTTTGTTTTTTTCCGTAAGGGGAGAAGGAAAATAAGAAATAATTTAAAAAAAAAAAAAATTTATTTTTGTCCTTTTTGGGGGCTTTTTTGACCATTTTTGGTCGTTAGTTTGCCGGAAAAGATTATTAGGAAGTGTTTCGGGGGTAAGGAGAAGGAGTAGAGAGGAAAAAAAAAGTACTTTTAAGAAAAAGGTGTTAGGTACGTTTTTAAGGCATTATGGGTAGGAAAAACGGAGTGTGTTTGGGAAGGAGTAATTGTTGGCGTAATAACGGCGGAAGAAAGGTAATTTGTAAAAAATGAAACTTGAGCGCGCTTAGCGGCATTTTAGGGAACTTGAAGTTGGAATTTCGAAAAAAAGGTAAGTGGTAATTTTTCCGATTTCGAGGAGCGATAGGATGCAAAAAAAAGTAAAAAAAAAAAAGAAGAAAAAAAAATTTTGTACGGTACGTTTTCCCTTGCGGTTATCCTATTTCCGGTGACAAAAATTGCGGAAAAAGTAAGTGGTTTTGTTTCTTTCCGTAAGGGGAGAGGGAAAATGTGAAATAAATTATAAAAAAAAAGAAAATTTTTTTCTCTCCTTTAGGGAGCTTTTTCACTATTTTTGGAAAAGATGATTAGGAAGTGTTTCGGGGGTAAGGAGAAGGAGTAGAGAGCAAAAAAAAGTAATTTTTAGAAAAAGGTGTTAAGCGCGTTTTTTCAGCATTCTGGTTAGGAAAAAGGGAGTGTGTTTGGGAAGGTGTATGTGTCAGCGTAACCACGGCGGGAAAAAGGTAATTTGTAAAATATGAAACTCGAGCGCTTAGCGGCATTTTAGGGCACTTTAAGTCGGAATTTCGAAAAAAAGGTAAGTGGTAATTTTTCCGATTACGAGGAGCGGTAGGACGCAAAAAAGTAAAAACAAAAAAAAAAAAAAAAGAAAAATTTTTAATGGGACATTTTCCCTTGAGGTTTTCCTATTTCCGGTGACAAAAAGGGTGGAAAAAGTAGGTGTTTTTGTTTTTTTCCGTAAGGGGAGAAGGAAAATATGAAATAATTTATAAAAAAAAGAAAATTTACTTTTGTCTTTTTTGGGAGATTTTTTGACCATTTTTGGTCGTTAGTTTGCCCGAAAAGATTATTAGAAAGTGTTTCGGGGGTAAGGAGAAGGAGTAGAGAGGAAAAAAAAAGTACTTTTAAGAAAAAGGTTTTAGGCACGTTTTTAAGGCATTATGGGTAGGAAAAACGGAGTGTGTTTTGGAAGGTGTATGTGTTGGCGTAATAACGGCGGAAAAAAGGTAATTTGTAAAAAATGAAACTTGACCTAGCTTAGCGGTATTTTAGGGAACTTGAAGTTGGAATTTCGAAAAAAAAGGTAAGTGGTAATTTTTCCGATTAAGAGGAGCGATAGGATGCAAAAAAAAGTAAAAAAAAAGAAAAAAAAAATTTGTACGGTTCGTTTTCCCTTGAGGTTTTTCTATTTCCGGTGACAAAAAGGGCGGAAAAAGTAAGTGGTTTTGTTTTTTTCCGTAAGGGAAGAGGGAAAATGTGAAATAAATTATTCAAAAAAAAAATTTTTTTTCTCTTCTTTAGGGAGCTTTTTCACTATTTTTGGTCGTTAGGTTCCCGGAAAAGATGATTAGGAAGTGTTTCGGGGGTAAGGAGAAGGAGTAGAGAGCAAAAAAAAGTAATTTTTAGAAAAAGGTGTTAGGCACGTTTTTGAGGCATTGTGGTTAGGAAAAACGGAGTATGTTTGGGAAGGTGTATGTGTCCGCGTAATCACGGCGGGAAAAAGGTAATTTGTAAAATATGAAACTTGAGCGCGCTTAGCGGCATTTTAGGGCACTTGAAGTCGGAATTTCGAAAAAAAGGTAGGTGGTAATTTTTCCGATTACGAGTAGCGGTAGGATGCAAAAAAGTAAAAAAAAAAAAAGAAAAAGAAAAATTTTGCATGGGACGTTTTCCCTTGAGGTTTTCCTATTTCCGGTGACAAAAAAGGCGGAAAAAGTAAGTGGTTTTGTTTTTTTCCGTAATGGGAGAGGGAAAATGTAAAATAAATTATAAAAAACAGAAAATTTAATTTTGTCCTTTTTGGGAGCTTTCTTGACCATTTTTGGTCGTTAGTTTGCCGGAAAAGATGATTAGGAAGTGTTTCGGGGGTAAGGAGAAGGAGTAGAGAGCTAAAAAAAGTGATTTTATGAAAAAGGTGTTAGGCGCGTTTTTGAGGCATTATGGGTAGGAAAAAAGGAGTGTGTTTGGGTATGTGTATGTGTTCGCGTAATCACGGCGGGAAAAAGGTAATTGTTAAAAAATTGAAACTTGTGCGCGCTTAGCGGCATTTTAGGGTACTTTAAGTCGGAATTTCGAAAAAAAAAGGTAAGTGGCAATTTTTCCGATTACGAGGAGCGGTAGGGTGCAAAAAAGTCAAAAAAAAAGACGAAAAAAAAATTTTGTACGGGACGTTTTCCTTTGCGGTTTTCCTATTTCCGGTGATAAAAGGGCGTAAAAAGTAAGTGGTTTTGTTTTTTTTCGTAAGGGGAGAGGTAAAATGTGAAATAAATTATAAAAAAAAGAAAATTTTTTTTCTCTCCTTGAGGGAGCTTTTTCCTTATTTTTGGTCGTTAGGTTCCCGGAAAAGATGATTAGGAAGTGTTTCGGGGGTAAGGAGAAGGAGTACAGAGCAAAAAAAAAGTAATTTTTAGAAAAAGGCGTGAAGCGCGTTTTTTCAGCATTGTGGTTAGGAAAAACGGAGTGTGTTTGGGAAGGTGTATGTGTCCGCGTAATCACGGCGGGAGAAAGGTAATTTGTAAAATATGAATTTTGAGCGCGCTTAGCGGCATTTTAGGGCACTTGAAGTCGGAATTTCAAAAAAGAAAGGTAAGTGGTAATTTTTCCGATTACGAGGAGCGGAAAGATGCAAAAAATTAAAAAAAAAAAAAAGAAAAAAGAAAAATTTTTCATGGGACGTTTTCCCTTGAGGTTTTCCTATTTCCGGTGACAAAAAAGGCGGAAAAAGTAAGTGGTTTTGTTTTTTTCCGTAAGGGGAGAGGGAAAATGTGAAATAAATTATAAAAAAAAGAAAATTAATTTTTCTCCTTTTAGGGAGCTTTCTTGACCATTTTTGGTTGTTAGTTTGCCGGAAAAGATTATTAGGAAGTGTTTCGGGGGTAAGGAGAAGGAGTAGAGAGCAAAAAAAAGTAATTTATGAAAAAGGTGTTAGGCACGTTTTTGAGGCATTATGGGTAGGAAAAACGGAGTGTGTTTGGGTATGTGTATGTGTTCGCGTAATCACGGCGAGAAAAAGGTAATTGGTAAAAAATTGAAACTTGAGCGCGCTTAGCGGCAGTTTTGGGCACCTTAAGTCGGAATTTCGAATAAAAAGGTAATTGGTAATTTTTTCGATTACGAGGATCGGTGGGTGCAAAAAAGTCAAAAAAAAAGAAGAAAAAAAAATTTTGTACGGGACGTTTTCCTTTGCGGTTTTCCTATTTCCGGTGATAAAAGGGCGGGAAAAGTAAGTGGTTTCTTTTTTTCCGTAATTGGAGAGGGAAAATGTGAAAAAAAGAAAATTTTTTTTTCTCTTTAGGTAGCTTTTTTCACCATTTTTGGTCGTTAGTTTGCCGGAAAAGATGATTAGGAAGTGTTTCGGGGGTAACGAGAAGGAGTAGAAAGCAAATAAAAAGTAATTTTAAGAAAAAGGTGCTTAGCGCCTTTTTTAGGCATTGTGGGTCGGATAAAAAAGGGAGTGTGTGTGGGTACGTGTATGTGTTCGCGTAATCACGGCGGAAAAAAGGTATTTTGTAAAAAATGAAACTTGAGCGCGCTTAGCGGCAGTTTTGGGCACTTTAGGTAGGAATTTCGAAAAAAAAGGTAAGTGGTAATTTTTTCGATTACGCGGAGCGGTAGGATGCAAAAAAGTAAAAAAAAAAAGAAGAAAAACATTTTTTATGGCACGTTTTCCCTTGCGGTTTTCCTATTTCCGTGATAAAAAGGGCGAAAAAAGTAAGTGGTTTTGTTTTTTTCCGTAAGGGGAGAAGGAAAATAAGAAATAATTTTTAAAAAAAAAAAATTTATTTTTGTCCTTTTTGGGGGCTTTTTTGACCATTTTTGGTCGTTAGTTTGCCGGAAAAGATTATTAGGAAGTGTTTCGGGGGTAAGGAGAAGGAGTAGAGAGGAAAAAAAAAGTACTTTTAAGAAAAAGGTGTTAGGTACGTTTTTAAGGCATTATGGGTAGGAAAAACGGAGTGTGTTTGGGAAGGAGTAATTGTTGGCGTAATAACGGCGGAAGAAAGGTAATTTGTAAAAAATGAAACTTGAGCGCGCTTAGCGGCATTTTAGGGAACTTGAAGTTGGAATTTCGAAAAAAAGGTAAGTGGTAATTTTTCCGATTTCGAGGAGCGATAGGATGCAAAAAAAAGTAAAAAAAAAAAAGAAGAAAAAAAAATTTTGTACGGTACGTTTTCCCTTGCGGTTATCCTATTTCCGGTGACAAAAATTGCGGAAAAAGTAAGTGGTTTTGTTTCTTTCCGTAAGGGGAGAGGGAGAATGTGAAATAAATTATAAAAAAAAAGAAAATTTTTTTTCTCTCCTTTAGGGAGCTTTTTCACTATTTTTGGAAAAGATGATTAGGAAGTGTTTCGGGGGTAAGGAGAAGGAGTAGAGAGCAAAAAAAAGTAATTTTTAGAAAAAGGTGTTAAGCGCGTTTTTTCAGCATTCTGGTTAGGAAAAAGGGAGTGTGTTTGGGAAGGTGTATGTGTCAGCGTAACCACGGCGGGAAAAAGGTAATTTGTAAAATATGAAACTCGAGCGCTTAGCGGCATTTTAGGGCACTTTAAGTCGGAATTTCGAAAAAAAGGTAAGTGGTAATTTTTCCGATTACGAGGAGCGGTAGGATGCAAAAAAGTAAAAACAAAAAAAAAAAAAAAGAAAAATTTTTAATGGGACATTTTCCCTTGAGGTTTTCCTATTTACGGTGACAAAAATGGCGGGAAAAAGTAGGTGTTTTTGTTTTTTTCCGTAAGGGGAGAAGGAAAATATGAAATAATTTATAAAAAAGAAAATTTACTTTTGTCTTTTTTGGGAGATTTTTTGACCATTTTTGGTCGTTAGTTTGCCCGAAAAGATTATTAGAAAGTGTTTCGGGGGTAAGGAGAAGGAGTAGAGAGGAAAAAAAAAGTACTTTTAAGAAAAAGGTTTTAGGCACGTTTTTAAGGCATTATGGGTAGGAAAAACGGAGTGTGTTTTGGAAGGTGTATGTGTTGGCGTAATAACGGCGGAAAAAAGGTAATTTGTAAAAAATGAAACTTGACCTAGCTTAGCGGTATTTTAGGGAACTTGAAGTTGGAATTTCGAAAAAAAAGGTAAGTGGTAATTTTTCCGATTAAGAGGAGCGATAGGATGCAAAAAAAAGTAAAAAAAAAAGAAAAAAAAAATTTTGTACGGTTCGTTTTCCCTTGCGGTTTTCCTATTTCCGGTGACAAAAAGGGCGGAAAAAGTAAGTGGTTTTGTTTTTTTCCGTAAGGGAAGAGGGAAAATGTGAAATAAATTATTCAAAAAAAAAAATTTTTTTCTCTTCTTTAGGGAGCTTTTTCACTATTTTTGGTCGTTAGGTTCCCGGAAAAGATGATTAGGAAGTGTTTCGGGGGTAAGGAGAAGGAGTAGAGAGCAAAAAAAAGTAATTTTTAGAAAAAGGTGTTAGGCACGTTTTTGAGGCATTGTGGTTAGGAAAAACGGAGTATGTTTGGGAAGGTGTATGTGTCCGCGTAATCACGGCGGGAAAAAGGTAATTTGTAAAATATGAAACTTGAGCGCGCTTAGCGGCATTTTAGGGCACTTGAAGTCGGAATTTCGAAAAAAAGGTAGATGGTAATTTTTCCGATTACGAGGAGCGGTAGGATGCAAAAAAGTAAAAAAAAAAAAAGAAAAAGAAAAATTTTGCATGGGACGTTTTCCCTTGAGGTTTTCCTATTTCCGGTGACAAAAAAGGCGGAAAAAGTAAGTGGTTTTGTTTTTTTCCGTAATGGGAGAGGGAAAATGTAAAATAAATTATAAAAAACAGAAAATTTATTTTTGTCCTTTTTGGGAGCTTTCTTGACCATTTTTGGTCGTTAGTTTGCCGGAAAAGATGATTAGGAAGTGTTTCGGGGGTAAGGAGAAGGAGTAGAGAGCTAAAAAAAAGTGATTTTATGAAAAAGGTGTTAGGCGCGTTTTTGAGGCATTATGGGTAGGAAAAAAGGAGTGTGTTTGGGTATGTGTATGTGTTCGCGTAATCACGGCGGGAAAAAGGTAATTGTTAAAAAATTGAAACTTGTGCGCGCTTAGCGGCATTTTAGGGTACTTTAAGTCGGAATTTCGAAAAAAAAGGTAAGTGGCAATTTTTCCGATTACGAGGAGCGGTAGGGTGCAAAAAAGTCAAAAAAAAAGAAGAAAAAAAAATTTTGTACGGGACGTTTTCCTTTGCGGTTTTCCTATTTCCGGTGATAAAAGGGCGTTAAAAGTAAGTGGTTTTGTTTTTTTTCGTAAGGGGAGAGGTAAAATGTGAAATAAATTATAAAAAAAAGAAAATTTTTTTTCTCTCCTTGAGGGAGCTTTTTCCTTATTTTTGGTCGTTAGGTTCCCGGAAAAGATGATTAGGAAGTGTTTCGGGGGTAAGGAGAAGGAGTACAGAGCAAAAAAAAAGTAATTTGTAGAAAAAGGCGTGAAGCCCGTTTTTTCAGCATTGTGGTTAGGAAAAACGGAGTGCGTTTGGGAAGGTGTATGTGTCCGCGAAATCACGGCGGGAAAAAGGTAATTTGTAAAATATGAAACTTGAGCGCGCTTAGCGGCATTTTAAGGCACTTGAAGTCGGAATTTCAAAAAAAAGGTAAGTTGTAATTTTTCCGATTACGAGGAGCGGAAGGATGCAAACAATTAAAAAAAAAAAAAAGAAAAAAGAAAAATTTTTCATGGGACGTTTTCCCTTGAGGTTTTTCTATTTTCGGTGACAAAAAAGGCGGAAAAAGTCAGTGGATTTGTTTTTTTCCGTAAGGGGAGAGGGAAAATGTGAAATAAATTATAAAAAAAAGAAAATTAATTTTTCTCCATTCCAGGAGCTTTCTTGACCATTTTTGGTTGTTAGTTTGCCGGAAAAGATGATTAGGACGTGTTTCGGGGGTAAGGAGAAGGAGTAGAGAGCAAAAAAAAGTAATTTTAAGAAAAAGGTGCTTAGCGGTTTTTTTAGGCATTATGGGTCGGATAAAAAAGGGAGTGTGTGTGGGTAGGTGTATGTGTTCGCGTAATCACGGCGGAAAAAAGGTATTTTGTAAAAAATGAAACTTGAGCGCGCTTACGGCAGTTTTGGGCACTTTAAGTCGGAATTTCGAAAAAAAAAGGTAAGTGGTAATTTTTACGATAACGCGGAGCGGTAGGATGCAAAAAAGTAAAAAAAAAAGAAGAAAAAAAATTTTTATGTGACGTTTTCCTTGTGGTTTTCCTATTTCCGTGATAAAAAGGGCGGAAAAAGTAAGTGGTTTTGTTTTTTTCCGTAAGGGGAGAGGGAAAATGTGAAATAGTTTATAAAAAAAAGAAAATTTATTTAAGTCCTTTTTGGGAGCTTTTTTAACCATTTTTGGTAGTTAGTTTGCCGGAAAAGATGATTAGGAAGTGTTTCGGGGGTAAGGAGAAGGAGTAGAGAGCAAAAAAAGTAATTTTTAGAAAAAGGTGTTAAGCGCGTTTTTTCAGCATTGTGTTTAGGAAAAACGGAGTGTGTTCGGGAAGGTGTATGTGTCCGCGTAATCACGGCGGGAAAAAGGTATTTTGTAAAATATGAAACTTGAGCGCGCTTAGCGGCATTTTAGGGCACTTGAAGTCGGAATTTCGTAAAAAAAGGTAAGTGGTAATTTTTCAGATTACAAGGAGGGGTAGGGTGCAAAAAATTCAAAAAAAAAAAGAAGAAAAAAAAATTTTGTACGGTATGTTTTCCCTTGCGGTTTTCCTATTTCCGGTGATAAAAAGGGCGGAAAAAGTAAGTTGTTTTGTTTTTTTCCGTAATTGGAGAGGGAAAATGTGAAATAAATTTAAAAAAAAAGAAAATTTTTTTTCTCCTTTAGGGAGCTTTTTTGACCATTTTTGGTCGTTAGTTTGCCGGAAAAGATGATTAGGAAGTGTTTCGGGGGTAACGAGAAGGAGTAGAGAGGGAAAAAAAAGTAATTTTAAGAAAAAGGTGTTAGGCACGTTTTTGAGGCATTATGGGTCGGAAAAACGTTATGTGTTTGGGAAGGTGTATGTGTTGGCGTAATAACGGCGGGAAAAAGGTAATTTGTAAAAAATGAAACTTGAGCGCGGTTAGCGGCATTTTAGGGCACTTTAGGTCGACATTTCGAAAAAAAGGTAAGTGGTAATTTTTCCCATTACGAGGAGCGGGTAGCGTTCAAAAAAGTGAAAAAAAAAAAAAGAAAAAAATATTTTTTAGGGGACCTTTTCCCTTGCGGTTTTCCTATTTCCGGTGACAAAAAGGGCGGAAACAGAAAGGGGTTTTTGTTTTTTTCCGTAAGGGGAGAGAGAAAATGTGAAATAACTTTTTTTCTCCTTTAGGGAGCTTTTTCACCATTTTTCGTCGTTAGTTTGCCGGAAAAGATAGTTAAGAAGTGTTTCGGGGGTAGGAGAAGGAGTAAAGAGCAAAAAAAAGTAATTTTAAGAAAAAGGTGTTAGGCACGTTTTTGAGGCATTATGGGTAGGAAAAACGGAGTGTGTTTGGGTAGGCGTTACATATGTGTTGGCGTCATCACGGCGGAAAAAAGGTAATTTGTAAAAAATGAAACTTGAGCGCGTTTAGCGCACAGCGTACCAAAATCGGCTCTCAGCGATACTTTAGTTTAGGCCTGCTTGCCTGCATATCTCCTTACCAAGGACCGTCTTCAGTGAATCAATCACTGTCAGATACGCTCTGCTGACGCTGCTAGGCAGGGTAAACCAGTGCGCCCGATATTTTGCGCACTGCACTTTGATGCGTAATAAAGTTTGTCTTTGTTTTACAAGCTATGGTCAAATTTGTTAACGAACTAGACTGGTTTCCTCTTGACTTTTGATTTATCAACTCAGTCTTGTGACTTTTGTGAAATTCCCGTGTTTTTATCTTTAAAAGGTTTTACTTTAGAGCTTCGTTTTGCTCACTCAGTTTGTTAATTAAGTTTTATAAATTTACTTCCATTGTGTCAACTTAATTAGACAATTACAGACAAACGGCTCCACAAAAATCATTTTTTCTTCTTCAACTGTTTTTTAATATCATTTCTCTTTCTGATTTAACAGGTTTCTTATCCTCAGCAACAATAGAGAATTTTTAAATAATTTTTTTACACCATTATGGAACATACTCAAGATCGGCTCTACCATTATACTTCTATTGTGTTCACTTAATAAGACAATTACTGGCAAACGCCTCCATAGAAATCATTTTTTCTTCTTCAACTGTTTTCAAATATCATTTCTCTTTCTGATTTAGCAGGTTTCTTATCCTCAGCAACAATAGAGAATTTTTAAATAATTTTTTTACACCATTATGGAACATACTCAAGATCGGCTCTACCATTATACTTCTATTGTGTTCACTTAATAAGACAATTACTGGCAAACGCCTCCATAGAAATCATTTTTTCTTCTTCAACTGTTTTCAAATATCATTTCTCTTTCTGATTTAGCAGGTTTCTTATCCTCAGCAACAATAGAGAATTTTTAAATAATTTTTGTTTACACCATTATGGAACACACTCAAGATCGGCTCTACCATTATACTTCTATTGTGTTCACTTGATAAGACAATTACTGACAAACGGCCCCATACAAACCAATTTTTTCTTCTTCAAAGGTTTTCAAATATCATTTCTCTTTCTGATTTAACAAGTTTCTTACCCTCAGCAATGATAAAGAGTTTTTGAATAATTTTTTTAAACCATTATGGAATTTACTCACGATCGTCACTATCAATATAATTATGCGAATGAAATGTGCCGCGCATGTGGCCAACTGACTTTGAATAAGAAGAGGAAAAAACAATATTAAATGAAAAATTCGTTCTCTGGCGTGGACCTTAGTGATGACATTCGCATGGTGTCTGGAATTGATCCGAAATCTGTTGCCATATAATGTAAGGCAAACATATCAGCGTGTAAAAAGAAGAGGTGTGGCAACTATAAAGTGTCTAGGTCTAGATCTATATTTATGACACAGACAACTTGAGATTTATGGTGTAACTTCGACAAACAAAATCCCTTATTAACCCATCTTTGTGATATCGTCTCTTTAACCTAGCTAAGGCATGGGAGTTTACACGAGCTCTCAAACTTAGAGAGACTCACCGAGAGAGAACTCACTGAAAGTAAAACCCACCCAGACATTCATACCAATAGCCACTTTTTAATTTTTACTGATTGATACCGCAACACTACACTACTTCTTACACCTGCACACACAATTGGAACGATGACATATAGCCATATAGATAACGAAATTAGCGTAAAACTAGTAGGTACCAGCAGGCCCAGTGATAGCATAGAGACAGATAGAGAAGATTCCCACCAGTTATATCAACATGAAAATAGAGACCTCACAGACACTTCCCCCACTAGAGACAATTAAGAAAACGAACACGTTAGATGCACCACTAGCAGACACAGACAGTGGAAGTAACGATCGACAGAGGTACAAACATAGAATATAGATCTAGAAACTTATCACAAAACATGATCAGCGCAACAGTCATAGACATGACTACCCCCATAGCTTCATCAACACCTATCAAACCCTCTGGTCAGCCACAAGTGATAATTCAAAAACACCAATGATAAAATATGTTTTATTATTCGCCATTATTCCTTGTTTGGATATTTCAACTCGATAGAGTAACATACGCTGTAGTAATAATTAAAGGGAATTATGTTTGGATCAAACTCACGGACACAATTTTTGTGCTGAGGATATGATTTTTTCGTGAATGTTTAGAAAAATGTTTGTCTTATTGACAGTAACATTTTTTTCAACTTCTGTGGAGCCGATTGTCCGCTAGCGGTCATTTAATCATGTTAATTAGCTCAGTAACCAGGTCATTTTTCCGACTTTTTAAATGACTGATATAAAAGCTTCTATCAAAGCTATTTTTATAATTTTTTTTTTTAATGACAACTTTTTTTTACTATTTTTTTATTTAGTGAAAGATCAAATGAAAAGATAATTAAATGAAGCTTGCAGGTCGTATTAAAATGAACTAATATGACAAAAGACTGGTGCATGCCCGCAGTGCGGCCGACCTTGACCTCACATTGGGTGGATAACCCCAACCCCGTGACCTATTTATCGCTTGACTGAGGGCAGTGCGGCGCAACTAAAGTATCACTAAAGTGACGCCGTGAGCGGCATTTTAGGGCACTTTGAGTCGGAATTTCGTAAGAAAAGGTAGGTGGTAATTTTTCCGATTACGAGGAGCGGTAAGGTGCAAAAAATTCAAAAAAAAAAGAAGAAAAAAAATTTTTTACGGGACGTTTTCCTTGCGGTTTTCCTATTTCCGGTGATAAAAAGGGCGGAAAGAATAAGTGGTTTTGTTTTTTTCCGTAATTGGAGAGGGAAAATGTGAAATAAATTTTAAAAAAAAGGAAATTTTTTTTCTCCTTTAGGGAGCTTTTTTGACCATTTTTGGTCGTTAGTTTGCCGGAAAAGATGATTAGGAAGTGTTTCGGGGGTAACGAGAAGTAGTGGAGAAAAAAAAATGTAATTTTAAGAAAAAGGTGTTAAGCGCGTTTTTTTAGGCATTATGGGTCGGAAAGACGGAGTATGTATGGGTAGGTATACGTTTTCGCGTAATCACGGCGGAAAAAAGGTAATTTGTAAAAAAATGAAACTTGAGAGGGGTTAGCGGCATTTTAGGGCACTTGAAGTCGCAAATTCGAAAAAAAGGTAAGTGGTAATTTTTCCGATTACGAAGAGCGGTAGGATGCAAAGAAGTAAAAAAAAAAAAAAAAAAATTTTCATGGGACGTTTTCCCTAGAGGTTTTCCTTTTTCCGGTGACAAAAAGGGCGGAAAAAGTAAGTGGTTTTGTTTTTTTCCATAAGGGGAAAGGGAAAATGTGAAATAAATTATAAAAAACAGAAAATTTATTTTTGTCCTTTTTGTGAGCTTTCTTGACCATTTTTGGTCCTTAGTTTGCCGGAAAAGTTATTTAGGAAGTGTTTCGGGGGTATGCAGAAAGAATAGAGAGCAAAAAAAAGTAATTTTATGAAAAAGGTGTTAGGCGCGTTTTTGAGGCATTATGGGTAGGAAAAACGGAGTTTGTTTTTGTTTATGTATCTGTTCGCGTAATCACGGCGGAAAAAAAGGTAATTGGTAAAAAATTGAAACTTGAGCGCGCTTAGCGGTTCTTTAGGGTACTTTAAGTCGGAATTTCGAAAAAAAAGGTAAGTGGTAATTTTTCCGATTACGAAGAGCGGTAGGATGCAAAAAAGTAAAAAAAAAAAAAAAAAAAAATTTTCATGGGACGTTTTCCCTTTAGATTTTCCTATTTCCGGTGACAAAAAGGGCGGAAAAAGTAAGTGGTTTTGTTTTTTTTCGTAAGGGGAGAGGGAAAATGTGAAATAATTTTTTTTCTCTTTTAGGGAGCTTTTTCACCATTTTTCGTCGTTAGTTTGCCGGAAAAGATGGTTAAGAAGTGTTTCAGGGGTAGGAGAAGTAGTAGAGAGCAAAAAAAAAGTAATTTTAAGAAAAATGTGTTAAGCGCGTTTTTTAGGCATTATGGGTAGGAAAAACGGAGTGTGTTTGGGTAGGTGTATGTGTTGGCGTCATCACGGCGGAAAAAAAGGTAATTTGTAAAAAATGAAACTTGCGCGCTTAGCGGCATTTTAGGGCACTTTAAGTCGGAATTTCGAAAAAAAGGTAACTGGTAATTTCTCCGATTACGAGGAGCGTTTGCGTTCAAAAAAGTCAAAAAAAAAGAAGAAAAAAAAATTTTTTTATGGGACGTTTTAAATTGCGGTTTTCCTATTTCCGTTGATAAAAAGGGCGGAAAAAATAAGAGGTTTTGTCTTTTTCCGTAATTGGAAGGGAAAATGTGAAATAAATTTTAAAAAAATAGAAATATTTTTTTTTCTTTAGGGTGCGCTTTCACAAGTATTGGTGGTTAGTTTACCGGAAAAGATGATTAGGAAGTGTTTCGGGGGTAAGGAGAAAGAGTGGAGAAAAAAAAAAGTAATTTTAAGGAAAAGGTGTTAAGCGCGTTTTTTTAGGCATTATGGGTCGGAATAACGGAGTGTGTGTGGGTAGGTGTATGTGTTCGCGTAATCACGAGGAAAAAAAGGTAATTTGAAAAAAATGAAACTTGGGCACCCTTAGCGTCATTTTTGGGCACTTTAAGTCGTATTTTCGAAAAAAAAGGTAAATTGTAATTTTTTCGATTACTTGGAGCGGTAGGATACAAAAAAGTAAAAAAAAAAAAAAATTTTTAATGGGAAGTTTTCGCTTGCGGTTTTCCTATTTGCGGTGATAAAAAGCGCCGAAAAAGTAAGTGGTTTTGTTTTTTTCCGTAAGGGGAGAGGCAAAATGTGAAATAAATTATAAAAAAAAAGAAAACTTTTTTTCTCTCCTTTAGGGAGCTTTTTCACTATTTTTGGTCGTTAGTTTGCCGAAAAAGATGATTAAGAAGTGTTTCGGGGGTAACGAGAAGGAGTGGAGAAAAAAAAAAGTAAGTTTAAGAAAAAGGTGTTAAGCGCGTTTTTTTAGGCATTATGGGTCGGAAAGACGGAGTGTGTGTGGGTAGGTGTATTTGTTCGCGTAATCACGGCGGAAAAAAGGTAATTTGTAAAATATGAAACTTGAGCGCGCTTAGCGGCATTTTTGGGCATTTTAAGTCGGAATTTCGAAAAAAAAGGTAAGTGGTAATTTTTCCGATTACGAGGAGCGGTAGGGTGCAAAAAATTAAAAAAAAAACAAAAAAAAAGAAGAAAAAAATTTTTGTACGGGACGTTTTCCCTTGCGGTTAACCTATTTCCGGTAACAAAAAGGGCGGAAAAAGTAAGTGGTTTTGTTTTTTTCCGTAAGGGAAGAGGGAAAATGTGAAATAAATTATAAAAAACAGAAAATTTTTTTTTGTCCTTTTTGGGAGCTTTCTTGACCATTTTTGGTCGTTAGTTTTCCGGAAAAGATGATTAGGAAGTGTTTCGGGGGTCAGGAGAAGGAGTAGAGAGGAAAAAAAAAGTAATTTTAAGTAAAAGGTGTTAGGCACGTTTTTGAGGCATTATGGGTAGGAAAAACGGAGTGTGTTTGGGAAGGTGTATGTGTTGGCGTAATAACGGCGGAAAAAAGGTAATTTGTAAAAAATGAAACTTGAGGGCGCTTAGCGGCATTTTAGGGCATTTGAAGTCGGAATTTCGAAAAAAAAGTAAGTGGTAATTTTTCCGATTACGAGGAGCGGTAGGGTGCAAAAAAGTAAAAAAAAAAAAAGAAAAAAGAAAAACTTTTCATGGGACGTTTTCCCTTCAGGTTTTCCTATTTCCGGTGATAAAAAGGGCGGAAAAAGTAAGTGGTTTTGTTTTTTTCCTTAATTGGAGAGGGAAAATGTGAAATAAATTTTAAAAAAAAGAATTTTTTTTTCTCCTTTAGGGAGCTTTTTTGACCATTTTTGGTCGTTCGTTTGCCGGAAAAGATTATTAGGAAGTGTTTCGGGGGTAAGGAGAAGGAGTAGAGAGCAAAAAAAGAAGTAAATTTAAGAAAAGGTGTTAGGCACGTTTTTGAGGCATTATGGGTAGGAAAAACGGAGTGTGTTTGGCACAGCGTAGAATTTCGCCCTAAAAGCTTCATTTTAGTTCTGAACAATGCGGGGATAGGCCCGAAAGGTAGTTTGAACTTAGGCGACGAAAGCTTTGTTACAGCGGGCCGGGCTCAGGTAACGTCATCAATCACTGTCAGAGTCAGGCCCGCCCATGACCGCAGATAATTGCTGTCTGCTTAAGCCAGTGCTCAGATCTGCTGAATTTTATGTAATAAATTAGAAAATTTCTCTTTTTTAACTAACAATATCTTCAGAACTACTCATAATACAAACATCGTTCAACTTTCAACAGTTTCTTCTACATCTAATTTGAAACCCGGTATTACTTTGATATTTCTATCATCATATTTGTGAGTGTGGTTACTGCGTTTTCATAGTCCATGTTTTTATCTAAAATTTTACCTGCAATTCGCTCCTGTTAGATGTAATTGCTAATTAATTGAAAAGTACACGCTAGATTATCACTTTTCAATACTTATCTGAAAGAAAGGAAACCCTAGATTAAAATGATATAAGTTTTATTGTGTTAGATGGGGTCAAAGCGCGTCTATGCTCGTTTGCATCATTGTATTTTTTTCCTGTTCAGTTCTAGATAATTATCCTGAGTTGAGTCAATCAAAATATGGAACATTCTATTGAATCCCACACACGTCGTGTAAACGATTTGTGCATTATTTGAGGCAGACTTCGTGCTATAACACCTAAACAGAAAAAAGAACGTTTACACAGATCTTATAGAAACAATCATCAAACAAACACAAACCCTTACCAAACAATCTATTCCTCACAGACAAAGCACATACAATACAGATAATTTTTAACGATCTCAACAGCGCATTCAGGACAGTTCACAAGTTTATATCGCACACAGCACCTATAGATGACAGCTCTTTACCAGATATTCAAAAAGCAGTAGACAATTACATGACAACTTACAGAAGAAACTCGAGCTAGATCTAGGTTTGTGGTTGATTTTCCTATATTAATTATTTTTTTTTTTTTTTTTTTTTGCAGTCACTTTCATCTTAAAATCCTTGGATCTAGCTTCGTCTGCCTCAGCCTCTAACTTTGTTTGAGTGCTTAATTTATTTCTATATTTATTCATTTATGTCTTTCAGTCAAATGTGCATCTTTCTAAGATCCGTTAGAGGCTAGTTTGTTTATGTTCTAAATGGACTTGATCGTTCTTAGCGATTCAGCTTCTTTGTTCAAGCCAGCATGAAAGTCACTGTCCATGGAGCATTTTATTTTTTGTAGATGCGGATAGCTCAGTGGTTAAGTGCCTGCTCTTGTCTAGGCAAGGCCATGGGTACCGCATCGAGGTGCAGGTTCGATCCCTGTTCATTCCATCTGTTGTAATGTTTTCACATCTTTCTTCTTATTTGTCGGTCTCGAGCTAAATCTAGGTTTGTGGTTGACATTTCTATACTAATTATTTCTTTAGTTGCAGTCACTCGCATCTTTAGATCCTAGATCTAGCTTCCTCTGTCTCAGCCTCTAACGTTCCTTGACTGCTTTCTTTCTTTCTATATAATATAGCCCTAGCAGAGTAATATAAAGCTCGCTCAAGACAGAGACATGTCCAAAAAATCCGTCTCCAGCAAAAACTATTCCATCTAACATAAAAAATTTCGTGAGTAGTTTATTCAAAACTGATAAGTTCTATATGTGAAAATTTTAAAAAAATTCCACGTTGCGTTTAGTTGTTACGACCTTCTGAAAATCACTCTATTGTTTTCTAATATACTACAAAAAATGTACTTTTTATGGCCTTGTAACAAAAAAGTATTTGAGCTAGAGTTTTCATTCGTGCTTGTGTCAATAGTCTGTTTTATTTATTTTTAAATGATTATCATTATTATGGTTATAAATTACAGTAAAATATCGAAAAAAACAGTGCTGTGCAGGCACAGAGCCGCCCGAGTCTACCTGAGTTGACAACTAGGTCACGGGGTCAGTTCATTGACACCGTGTGGGCCTCGGCAACTAAAGTAGCGCTTATGCGACGCCGTGTTGGGAAGGTGTATGTGTTGGCGTAATATCAGCGGAAAAAAGGTAATTTGTAAAATATGAAACTCGAGCGCGCTTAGCGGCATTTTAGGGCACTTGAAGTCGGAATTTCGAAAAAAAGGTAAGTGGCAATTTTTCCGATTACGAGGAGCGGTAGGGTGCAAAAAAGTCAAAAAAAAAGAACAAAAAAAAATTTTGTACAGGACGTTTTCCTTTGCGGTTTTCCTATTTCCGGTGATTAAAGGGCTGAAAAAGTAAGTGGTTTTTTTTTTTTCCGTAATTGGAGAGAGAAAATGTGAAATAAATTTAAAAAAAAAAGAAAATCTTTTTTCTCCTTTAGGGAGATTTTATGACCATTTTTGGTCGTTTGTTTGCCGGAAAAGATGATTAGGAAGTGTTTCGGGGGTAACGAGAAGGAGTGGAGAAAAAAAAGTAAGTTTAAGAAAAAGATGTTAAGGGCGTTTTTTAGGCATTATGGGTCGGAAAAACGGAGTGTGTGTGGGTAGGTGTATTTGTTCGCGTAATCACGGCGGAAAAAAGGTAATTTGTAAAAAATTAAATTTGAGCGCGGTTTGCGGAATTTTTGGGCCATTTAAGTCGTAATTTAAAAAAAAAAGGTAATTGGTAATTTTTCCTTTTACTTAGCGCGTTTGGGTGTAAAAAATTAAAAAAAAAAAAAAAAAAAGAAGAAAAAATTTTTTGTACGGGACGTTTTCCCTTGCGGTTAACCTATTTCCGGTAACAAAAAGGGCGGAAAAAGTAAGTGGTTTTGTTTTTTTCCGTAAGGGAAGAGGGAAAATGTGAAATAAATTATAAAAAACAGAAAATTTTTTTTTGTCCTTTTTGGGAGCTTTCTTGACCATTTTTGGTCGTTAGTTTTCCGGAAAAGATGATTAGGAAGTGTTTCGGGGGTCAGGAGAAGGAGTAGAGAGGAAAAAAAAAGTAATTTTAAGTAAAAGGTGTTAGGCACGTTTTTGAGGCATTATGGGTAGGAAAAACGGAGTGTGTTTGGGAAGGTGTATGTGTTGGCGTAATAACGGCGGAAAAAAGGTAATTTGTAAAAAATGAAACTTGAGGGCGCTTAGCGGCATTTTAGGGCATTTGAAGTCGGAATTTCGAAAAAAAAGTAAGTGGTAATTTTTCCGATTACGAGGAGCGGTAGGGTGCAAAAAAGTAAAAAAAAAAAAAAAGAAAAAAGAAAAACTTTTCATGGGACGTTTTCCCTTCAGGTTTTCCTATTTCCGGTGATAAAAAGGGCGGAAAAAGTAAGTGGTTTTGTTTTTTTCCTTAATTGGAGAGGGAAAATGTGAAATAAATTTTAAAAAAAAGAATTTTTTTTTCTCCTTTAGGGAGCTTTTTTGACCATTTTTGGTCGTTCGTTTGCCGGAAAAGATTATTAGGAAGTGTTTCGGGGGTAAGGAGAAGGAGTAGAGAGCAAAAAAAGAAGTAAATTTAAGAAAAGGTGTTAGGCACGTTTTTGAGGCATTATGGGTAGGAAAAACGGAGTGTGTTTGGCACAGCGTAGAATTTCGCCCTAAAAGCTTCATTTTAGTTCTGAACAATGCGGGGATAGGCCCGAAAGGTAGTTTGAACTTAGGCGACGAAAGCTTTGTTACAGCGGGCCGGGCTCAGGTAACGTCATCAATCACTGTCAGAGTCAGGCCCGCCCATGACCGCAGATAATTGCTGTCTGCTTAAGCCAGTGCTCAGATCTGCTGAATTTTATGTAATAAATTAGAAAATTTCTCTTTTTTAACTAACAATATCTTCAGAACTACTCATAATACAAACATCGTTCAACTTTCAACAGTTTCTTCTACATCTAATTTGAAACCCGGTATTACTTTGATATTTCTATCATCATATTTGTGAGTGTGGTTACTGCGTTTTCATAGTCCATGTTTTTATCTAAAATTTTACCTGCAATTCGCTCCTGTTAGATGTAATTGCTAATTAATTGAAAAGTACACGCTAGATTATCACTTTTCAATACTTATCTGAAAGAAAGGAAACCCTAGATTAAAATGATATAAGTTTTATTGTGTTAGATGGGGTCAAAGCGCGTCTATGCTCGTTTGCATCATTGTATTTTTTTCCTGTTCAGTTCTAGATAATTATCCTGAGTTGAGTCAATCAAAATATGGAACATTCTATTGAATCCCACACACGTCGTGTAAACGATTTGTGCATTATTTGAGGCAGACTTCGTGCTATAACACCTAAACAGAAAAAAGAACGTTTACACAGATCTTATAGAAACAATCATCAAACAAACACAAACCCTTACCAAACAATCTATTCCTCACAGACAAAGCACATACAATACAGATAATTTTTAACGATCTCAACAGCGCATTCAGGACAGTTCACAAGTTTATATCGCACACAGCACCTATAGATGACAGCTCTTTACCAGATATTCAAAAAGCAGTAGACAATTACATGACAACTTACAGAAGAAACTCGAGCTAGATCTAGGTTTGTGGTTGATTTTCCTATATTAATTATTTTTTTTTTTTTTTTTTGCAGTCACTTTCATCTTAAAATCCTTGGATCTAGCTTCGTCTGCCTCAGCCTCTAACTTTGTTTGAGTGCTTAATTTATTTCTATATTTATTCATTTATGTCTTTCAGTCAAATGTGCATCTTTCTAAGATCCGTTAGAGGCTAGTTTGTTTATGTTCTAAATGGACTTGATCGTTCTTAGCGATTCAGCTTCTTTGTTCAAGCCAGCATGAAAGTCACTGTCCATGGAGCATTTTATTTTTTGTAGATGCGGATAGCTCAGTGGTTAAGTGCCTGCTCTTGTCTAGGCAAGGCCATGGGTACCGCATCGAGGTGCAGGTTCGATCCCTGTTCATTCCATCTGTTGTAATGTTTTCACATCTTTCTTCTTATTTGTCGGTCTCGAGCTAAATCTAGGTTTGTGGTTGACATTTCTATACTAATTATTTCTTTAGTTGCAGTCACTCGCATCTTTAGATCCTAGATCTAGCTTCCTCTGTCTCAGCCTCTAACGTTCCTTGACTGCTTTCTTTCTTTCTATATAATATAGCCCTAGCAGAGTAATATAAAGCTCGCTCAAGACAGAGACATGTCCAAAAAATCCGTCTCCAGCAAAAACTATTCCATCTAACATAAAAAAAATTTCGTGAGTAGTTTATTCAAAACTGATAAGTTCTATATGTGAAATTTTTAAAAAATTCCACGTTGCGTTTAGTTGTTACGACCTTCTGAAAATCACTCTATTGTTTTCTAATATACTACAAAAAATGTACTTTTTATGGCCTTGTAACAAAAAAAGTATTTGAGCTAGAGTTTTCATTCGTGCTTGTGTCAATAGTCTGTTTTATTTATTTTTAAATGATTATCATTATTATGGTTATAAATTACAGTAAAATATCGAAAAAAACAGTGCTGTGCAGGCACAGAGCCGCCCGAGTCTACCTGAGTTGACAACTAGGTCACGGGGTCAGTTCATTGACACCGTGTGGGCCTCGGCAACTAAAGTAGCGCTTATGCGACGCCGTGTTGGGAAGGTGTATGTGTTGGCGTAATATCAGCGGAAAAAAGGTAATTTGTAAAATATGAAACTCGAGCGCGCTTAGCGGCATTTTAGGGCACTTGAAGTCGGAATTTCGAAAAAAAGGTAAGTGGCAATTTTTCCGATTACGAGGAGCGGTAGGGTGCAAAAAAGTCAAAAAAAAAGAACAAAAAAAAATTTTGTACAGGACGTTTTCCTTTGCGGTTTTCCTATTTCCGGTGATTAAAGGGCGGAAAAAGTAAGTGGTTTTGTTTTTTTCCGTAATTGGAGAGAGAAAATGTGAAATAAATTTAAAAAAAAAAAGAAAATCTTTTTTTCTCCTTTAGGGAGATTTTATGACCATTTTTGGTCGTTTGTTTGCCGGAAAAGATGATTAGGAAGTGTTTCGGGGGTAACGAGAAGGAGTGGAGAAAAAAAAAAGTAAGTTTAAGAAAAAGGTGTTAAGCGCGTTTTTTTAGGCATTATGGGTCGGAAAGACGGAGTGTGTGTGGGTAGGTGTATTTGTTCGCGTAATCACGGCGGGAAAAAGGTAATTTGTAAAATATGAAACTTGAGCGCGCTTAGCGGCATTTTAGGGCACTTTAAGTCGGCATTTCGAAAAAAAAGGTAAGTGGCAATTTTTCCGATTACGAGGAGCGGTAGGGTGCAAAAAAGTCAAAAAAAAAAAGAAGAAAAAAAAAATTTATACGGGACGTTTTCCTTTAAGGTTTTCCTATTTCCGGTGATTAAAGGGCGGAAAAAGTAAGTGGTTTTGTTTTTTTCCGTAATTGGAGAGAGAAAATGTGAAATAAAATTTAAAAAAAAAAGAAAAATTTTTTTTCTCCTTTAGGGAGCTTTTTTGACCATTTTTGGTCGTTTGTTTGCCGGAAAAGATGATTAGGAAGTGTTTCGAGGGTAACGAGAAGGAGTGGAGACAAAAAAATGTATTTTTAATAAAAAAAAGGGTGTTAAGCGCGTTTTTTTAGGCATTATGAGTCGGAAAGACGGAGTGTGTGTGGGTACGTTTATGTGTTCGCGTAATCACGGGGAAAAAAAGGTAATTTGAAAAAAATGAAACTTGCGCACCTTTAGCGTCAGTTTTGGTCACTTTAAGTCGTAATTTGGAAAAAAAAGGTAAGTGGTATTTTTCCCATTACGAGGAGCGGCAGGATGCAAAAAAGTAGAGGAAAAATAAAATTGTACGAGACGTTTTCCCTTGCGGATCTTCTTTCCGATGATATAAAAAGGGCGGAAAAAGCAAGTGGTTTTCTTTTTTTCCGTAAGGGGAGAAGGAAAGTATGAAATAATTTTTAAAAAAAGAAAATTTATTTTTGTCCTTTTTGGGAGTTTTTTTTACCATTTTTGGTCGTTAGTTTGCCGAAAAAGATGATTAGGAAGTGTTTCGGGGGTAAGAAGAAGGAGTAGAGAGTAAAAAAAAGTAATTTTAAGTAAAAGGTGTTAGGCACGTTTCTGAGGCATTATGGGTAGGAAAAATGGAGTGTGTGTGGGTAGGTGTATGTGTTGGCATAATAACGGCGGAAAAAAGGTAATTTGTAAAAAATGAAACTTGAGCGCGCTTAGCGGCATTTTAGGGCACTTGAAGTCGGAATATCGAAAAAAAGGTAAGTGGTAATTTTTCCGATTACGCGGAGCGGTAGGATGCAAAAAAGTAAAAAAAAAAAAAAAAAAAGAAAAATTTTTCATGGGACGTTTTCCCTTGAGGTTTTCCTATTTCCGGTGACAAAAAGGGCGGAAAAAGTAAGTGGTTTTGTTTTTTTCCGTAAGGGGAGAGGGAAAATGTGAAATAAATAAAAAGAAAAAGAAAATTTTTTTTTCTCTTTAGGAAGCTTTTTTCACCATTTTTGGTCGTTAGTTTGCCGGAAAAGATAATTAGGAAGTGTTTCAGGGGTAGGAGAAGTAGTAGAGAGCAAAAAAAAAGTAATTTTAAGAAAAATGTGTTAAGCGCGTTTTTTAGGCATTATGGGTAGGAAAAACGGAGTGTGTTTGGGTAGGTGTATGTGTTGGCGTCATCACGGCGGAAAAAAAAGGTAATTTGTAAAAAAAGAAACTTGAGCGCGCTTAGCGGCATTTTAGGGCACTTGAAGTCGGAATTTCGAAAAAAAAGGTAAGTGGTAATTTTTTCGATTACGAGGAGCGGTAGGATGCAAAAAAATAAAAAAAAAAAAAAGGAAAAATTTTTAATGGGACGTTTTCCCTTCCAGTTTTCCTATTTCCGGTGACTAAAAGGGCGGAAAAAGTAAGTGGTTTTGTTTTTTTCCGTAAGGGGAAAGGGAAAATGTGAAATAAATTATAAAAAACAGAAAACTTATTTTTGTCCTTTTTGGGAGCTTTTTCACTATTTTTTGGTCGTTAGGTTCCCGGAAAAGATGATTAGGAAGTGTTTCGGGGGTAAGGAGAAGGAGTAAAGAGCAAAAAAAGTAATTTTTAGAAAAAGGTGTTAAGCGCGTTTTTTCAGCATTGTGGTTAGGAAAAACGGAGTGTGTTTGGGAAGGTGTATGTGTTGGCGTAATAACGGCGGAAAAAAGGTAATTTGTAAAAAATGAAACTTGAGCGCGCTTAGCGGCATTTTAGGGCACTTTAAGTCGGAATTTCGAAAGAAAAGGTAAGTGGCAATTTTTCCGATTACGAGGAGCGGTAGGGTGCAAAAAAGTCAGTAAAAAGAAGAAAAAAAAATTTTTAATGGGACGTTTTCCTTTGCGGTTTTCCTATTTCCGGTGATAAAAAGGGCGGAAAAAGTAAGTCGTTTTGTTTTTTTCCTTAAGTGGAGTGGGAAAATGTGAAATAAATTATAAAAAAAAAGAAAATTTTTTTTGTCCTTTTTGGGACCTTTCTTGGCCATTTTTGGTCGTTAGTTTGCCGGAAAACATGATTAGGAAGTGTTTCGGGGGTAAGGAGAAGGAGTAAAAAGCAAAAAAAAGTAATTTTTATGAAAAAGGTGTTAGGCGCGTTATTTTAGGCATTATGGGTCGGAAAGACGGAGTGTTTGTGGGTAGGTGTATGTGTTCGCGTAATCACGGCGCAAAAAAAAAGGTAATTTGTAAAAAATGAAACTTGACCGCGCTTAGCGTTAGTTTTGGGCACTTTAAGTCGGAATTTCGAAAAAAAAGGTAAGTGGTAATTTTTTCGATTACGCGGAGCGGTAGGGTGCAAAAAAGTCAAAAAAAAAGAAGAAAAAAAAATTTTGTACGGGACGTTTTCCTTTGCGGTTTTCCTATTTCCGGTGATAAAAGGGCGGAAAAAGTAAGTGGTTTTGTTTTTTTCCGTAAGGGGAGAGGGAAAATTTGAAATAAATTATAAAAAACACAAAATTTTTTTTCTCTCATTTAGGGAGCTTTTTCACTATTTTTGGTCGTTAGGTTCCCGGAAAAGATGATTAGGAAGTGTTTCGGGGGTAAGTTGAAGGAGTAGAGAGCAAAAAAAGTAATTTTTAGAAAAAGGTGTTAAGCGCGTTTTTTCAGCATTGTGGTTAGGAAAAACGGAGTGTGTTTGGGAAGGTGTATGTGTTGGCGTAATAACGGCGGAAAAAAGGTAATTTGTAAAAAATGAAACTTGAGCGCGCTTAGCGGCATTTTAGGGCACTTTAAGTCGGAATTTCGAAAAAAAAGAGAAGTGGCAATTTTTCCGATTACGAGGAGCGGTACGGTGCAAAAAAGTCAAAAAAAAAAAAAAGGAAAAAAAATTTTGTACGGGACGTTTTCCTTTGCGGTTTTCCTATTTCCGGTGATAAAAAGGACGGAAAAAGTAAGTGGTTTTGACTTTTTCCGTAATTGGAGAGGGAAAATGTGAAACAAATTTAAAAAAAAAAGAAATTTTTTTTTGTCCTTTAGGGAGCTTTTTGACCATTTTTGGTCGTTAGTTTCCCGTAAAAGATGATTAGGAAGTGTTTCGGGGGTAAGGACAAAGAGTAGAGAGCAAAAAAGAGTAATTTTTAGAAAAAGGTGTTGAGCGCATTTTTTCAGCATTGTGGTTAGGAATAACGGAGTGTGTTTGGGAAGGTGTATGTGTTCGCGTAATCACGGCGGGAAAAAGGTTATTTGTAAAATATGAAACTTGAGCGCGCTTAGCGGCATTTTAGGGCACTTTAAGTCGGAATTTCGAAAAAAAAGGTAAGTGGTAATTTTTCCGATTACGAGGAGCGGTAGGGTGCAAAAATTTTAAAAAAAAAAAGAAGAAAAAAAAATTTTGTACGGGACATTTTCCCTTGCGGTTTTCCCATTTCCGGTGATAAAAAGGGCGGAAAAAGTAAGTGGTTTTTTTTCTTCCGTAATTGGAGAGGAAAAATGTCAAATAAATTTAAAAAAAAGGAAATTTTTTTTTTCTTCTTTAGGGAGCTTTTTCACCATATTTGGTCGTTAGTTTGCCGAAAAAACAGGATTAGGAAGTGTTTGGAAGGAAACCAAAAGGAGTAGAGAGCAAAAAAAAAAGTAATTTTTAAGAAAAAAGTGTTCAGCGCCTTTTTGAGGCATTATGGGTCGGAAAAACGGAGTGTGTGAGGGTAGGTGTATGTGTTCGCGTAATCACGGGGAAAAAAAGGTAATTTGAAAAAAATGAAACTTGCGCACCCTTAGCGTCAGTTTTGGGCACTTTAAGTCGTAATCTGAAAAGAAAAAAGGTAAGTGGTAATTTTTCCGATTACGAGGAGGGATAGGATGCAAAAAAGTAGAAAAAAAAAAAAGAAAAAAAAATTTTTTATGGGACGTTTTCCCTTGCGGTTTTCCTATTTCCGATGATAAAAAGGGCGGAAAAAGTAAGTGGTTTTCTTTTTTTCCGTAAGGGGAGAAGGAAAATATGAAATAATTTATAAAAAAAAGAAAATTTATTTTTGTCCTTTAGTGAGCTTTTTTGAACATTTTTTGTCGTTAGTTTGCCGGAAAAAATCATTTGGAAGTGTTTCGGGGGAAGGAGAAGGAGTGGAGAAAAAAAAAGGTAATTTTAAGAAAAAGATGTTAAGCGCGTTTTTTTAGGCATAATGGATCGGAAAGACTGAGTGTGTGTGGGTAGGTGTATGTGTTCGCGTAATCACGGCGGGAAAAAGGTAATTTGTAAAAAATGAAACTTGAGCGCGCTTAGCGACAGTTTTGGGCACTTTAAGTTGGAATTTCGAAAAAAAAGGTAAGTGGTAATTTTTCCGATTAGGAGGAGCGGTAGGGTGCAAAAAAATTAAAAAAAAAAAAAAAAGAAAAAAAAATTTTGTACGGGACGTTTTCTCTTGCGGTTTTCCTATTTCCGGTGATAAAAAGGGCGGAAAGAGTAAGTGGTTTTGTTTTTTTCCGTAATTGGAGAGGGAAAATGTGAAATAAATTTAAAAAAAAAGACAATTTTTTTGTCCATTAGGGAGCTTTTTTGACCATTTTTGTTCGTTAGTTTTCCGGAAAAGATGAGTAGGAAGTGTTTCGGGTGTAACGAGAAGGAGTAGAGAGGAAAAAAAAAGTAATTTTAAGAAAAAGGTGTTAGGCACGTTTTTGAGGCATTATGGCTCGGAAAAACGTTATGTGTTTGGGAAGGTGTATGTGTTGGCGTAATAACGGCGGGAAAAAGGTAATTTTTAAAAAATGAAACTTGAGCGCGGTTAGCGGCATTTTAGGGCACTTTAGTTCGACATTTCGAAAAAAAGGTAAGTGGTAATTTTTTCCGATTACGAGGAGCGGTAGCGTTCAAAAAAGTGAAAAAAAAAAAAAGAAAAAAATATTTTTTAGGGGACGTTTTCCCTTGCGGTTTTCCTATTTCCGGTGATAAAAAGGGCGGAAAAAGTAAGCGCGTTTTTTACACATTATTGGTCGGAAAAACGGAGTGTGTGTGGGTAGGTGATGTGTTCGCGTAATCACAGCGGAAAAAAGGTAATTTGTAAAAAATGAAACTTGAGCGCGCTTACTCCAGTTCTTAGTCTAGAGTTGTGCAAATTTAAGTAAATGCAGTTATTTCTTGCTTATGAAATGTTTTACTAATTATTGAGAAAAGATCGAGAGATTTCAATTAATTAGCCTTTCCCCGGCGACGGTGTATACACCTGAAAGCTCGGTTATCGAGTAATAGCAAAATTACGGATTTGATTTGTTGTTTGATTCAAAGTTCATATTATCTTCAAACTTATTGCTGTGCATCATGTAATGTGTTGCAAATTATTATTCTAGGAATATAGTGTATTTTTCGAAGGGTTGATTTATTTTTCTATAGTCCACGGCAACTGTGTGTATTACACCCGTACACGCTTTGAGAGACATTTTATGAAACAAATTCTTTAACAATGTAGGTATTTTACAAAGAAGCTTGTAATTTACTATAAATGTAGGTCTTTTCTTAGCACAACTATAAAGACTTTTGTGCAATTTGATTTACTTTACACATGTCCATCGTATAAACATGCGCGCAGTCTCATTACAATATTACATACACAGAAAATAAATGAATAAGCATTCGAATTTTACATCTAATACTCATAACTAGAAAACCATGTGAAAAAGAGTCACAAAAGCTTATGAGGAGCAATGTGGACATGTGAGGACCGAATGTTCCTGGCAAATGTGTCTTGCACAGGTGCTGCAGGATGATCTTTTTCTTTTTTTTTTCTACGGACAGATCTTTTCTGTTTTATAGTGGCTTTGTGATCTCTTTCTTTTTTCTTGGCTGAATGCTCTTTCTTGTGTCGGCTCAGGTGCTGGCTGGAGGGAATGGAGAGCGATGGTGATGTTTTGGCGGACAGGCTCTTGAAGTGTAGGACAGCAGCACGACGCATGATCTGGGGAAGAGCTAGTGATCGCCCTATGTCCACGTTGAACTGTCTGTTTGTCTTCATGGGAAACAGGGCTCAGAGGAAGCTTCAACATGAACACGACGCATGTTGAAATCACCATGGGCCAACATTTGGTCTTTCTCTTTGTTGTGAAGGCGTGGGCCATCTGGTCCATTGCATCAACCCCAATCTTTGTCTTATTGTAAGGCTTGTTGTTCTTCTCAGCTTTGCTTGTAGGCTTGTTGTTCTTCTCAGCTTTGCTGGTGTTAAGTAATAAGACATTTTTTTGTCTTTTGCTTTTGTAGGATAACAGTAGTTTCACTTCTAAACAGGAACTTTGATTCCCCCAAGGGAATAGCCTTTTTCTTTTGAAAATCCATAGGGAGAATTGTTTTGTTTCTTTTCATTGTTCCGATCATTGTCAGTTTGGTTTTGGCCTGAGACTGCGTTTTAGATGTGTGAAGTAACAGGTAAGAAACATTCCGTCCACTTCCTTGGAAATATACTCTGTCAAGGACATTACAATGCCTGCAGCAGTTCTAATATTTCTCTCGGCAGGCCTGGCACTTGTTGACTGCTTGCCAAGATATGGGGAGCCTCTCAGGGGTTAGCTGGTTGATGAATCGCATGCCCAAAAAAATTTGATTCTATACTTATGAGGCTTGCTTGGAATGTACTGAAAGGCACCAGTTGCTCATCCACAGTTATGTTCTCTTCAGGCAAGGTTTGTGTGGAATGTGTCCCAGAGGTCTCGAATGGGAGCACGGCGAAAAGAACGAATTGACATGTCAAAAGGTATAATTCAATAGATTACTGAAGCGTTTCATAGTGAAGGCAGAACGTACAAGGGATTTTCCATCCACAGGACAAAAGAAGCTCAACAGAGATGCCATGCTGATGGGGCTCCAGTATGGATCCGATGATGGCCTTCATATCAATAAAGTCAATTTCCTTCCACAGTGCACCCCTTTTCTCTGGCACCTATGATTGTACAGTGTACTAAAGTCTGGATGATGGTGTTATGTATATAAAAGAAAAGTTTCAAGTGGCGAAGTCATATTGTTTGTAGATGGAGTCCTCTGCTTTGGAATTTTGAGGATGTTTTTACTTGGGGTGCGGGATTCAGAAAAGGGATGAGTCATCCATGCTATTTGTTTGCCTTTTCCAAGAAGTTTCATTTCTGATTCCTACAATGGCTACGTCATGTCCGGAACTTGAACGTGCTTCAGTTGTAGGATCAGCGTTTGTTCCACTCACAACATTGTTTTCCTCTCCGTTGCTTGTAAACGATGGATTGCCGACTGTCACTACTGGTACAAGATATGCATAAGTTAAGCTTTCTTCGTCACTGCTATCATATTCTAAGATAGTATACAAATAAAATAATTTTCCTTTTTTAAATACTTTTTAAATATTTTTAAATAATATTACACCCAGTTGCCGGGAATCAGGCAGTTTATTTTTTCCTATATGAAAAGTGTACGGGTGTAACACACGCAGTTGCCGGGAATCAGGTGTGAAATATGTTGCCGGGGAAAAGGGTCAGCCTAGGTCTAGATTCAAATAAAGAATTCGGTACATAATTGAGTACTGGATCTTGAATTTCAAGCAAACTCCTTTTTATAGACTATAAACTGTACTTTTTAGTGTAATTTAACTAAGTCTATCATCCATTTCAGTGATGAGTCTGTATCTACTTTACATTCAGTTGTTTGCGTCAACAATGCGGCATGCTACTTAAACATTTGTGGTTTTTTTTTTCTTTTGTAGCGGACGGATAACATCACTTTTTACTTGATATACACCTATGTTTAAAAAGTGTGTGCTTTCATAAAAAATTAAACGTTATACTGAACCTTGAGGTGTTGAAGACAAACACTACACTGTTTCTTCCACCCCCTCTACTCTTATTGCGGACCGGTTTAACTCAAAATCCCCCTCTTCAATGCTCATCTCTCGCTCTCTTCAGCCCCAAATGCTTTCTCTTCTCGTGCTTACTCAGGAGCATGGTTCAGACTCCCTGCCCCCCCTTTTTTTTTCAAATGATTGTAGGTGCAGATCTTAGGTTTGGTGCATATTTAGAGGTCGTCATCATTTTTTAAGTGCTGTCGAATGTGCATTGATTGTTGATAACAATTTTCAAATTCACTCTTTTTTCCATCCTCGTTCCCTTTTTCCTCATTTCTCAAACTCTAGGACGAGAAAAATGGCGAAAAGGCTTCCAGTACCCTTACTGTGATGACACAGTACAACCAGATAACGTGTAATTACACTGAACTTATTGGGACCTGCAAAATGTTTCAAAATGCGTTCATTTCACATGTCACTAGAAACATTTTGTTTCACCGCCATAAATAATATTTCCTTTTTTTTTTCTTTTTAATATTTTGCTTACAACTTATAAACCTGCATCGTTATGCTTGTGCAATTCTCTTTGCCTTTAATTTGTGTACTGGTGTTCCACTTACTCATAAATTACTTTTCACATAACTTTAGTGTCTTTACTTCTTTATCAAAATATTGGAAAATATTACCATGTTCTTAAGTATGTTTATGATATACATGTAAAATATTACAGTTGATCGAGATCAATGTCGGTAGTGAAAACTTTCATGAAAGTTAAGAGCCAAATTAATGAAGCTTGGGTTTACAACAGTAGATGGGTACTGTAAATAGTTAAATAATTTTCTAACTGTTTATGCAATGAATAGATTGAAATGTTAGATCATGTTCTGAGCAGAGCCTACGAAGACCTTGTCTTCAGTACCAATCAATTGTCATTTTGGTGATGTATTTTGTTCCTTTTATCATGTTTTTGATTAGTATTCATGTGAAGAATAATGCTAATTTGTTTACTACTAGTACTATGGATTGAATGACAAATGTTAAATTCTTATTTTGTAATTTGTTTCAATATTGGAGACCTGAATTTTTAGTAAAAATAAAATTCATTCCATTTAATGTCTGCTTGAGATGAAATTAAATAATTTTTCTTTAAAATCCCTAGTTTCTAGATGATATAAACGATGGTTTTTGTATTTTAAAATTTGTATAACTTTTCAGCTCTTCTTTGAATGTCAAAATCATTCCTAATATAATAATAAGGTTTATATTTTTGAGTGTTATAATTTTACAGCAATACTTAATATTCTATTCACAACCATGTAGCAAACTAGCACGTTACTCATACTTTTATGTTATGAACATAATTAATATAATAATATAAACATAAGCAGTGAAACCATATTCAGTTTTTAATATTTCTTTATTTCTTTGACATGGTTTAAAAGTGGTTGCGGAAAATTTAAACCAAACTTTAACGTAGCATTTCTTACTTATTTTCACGTTTAAAGTAGCAAAAGTCTTGACTTTCCAACAAAGCAGTCGCTAAACAAAATGATATACCTCACAGCTAAAGTTGATTCATGGTATCTTAAGATTTGATACTTGGAAGCTGATAGGCGTTTCTCATGAAAATAGTGATATCAGGGGCAATAACACATGTTTTTAGTATTATATCTCAGACTGTGACATCCATTTTAGATCATCATGACTTTTTCTTTTATTCAACACAACTCAAAATATGCATACACAAACATATAGTTTACTTTAACGAAAAGAACGATAACTAAAAATCCAGGGCAATAACTCTGTCAATACTTTTGTGACGGGCAAGAAATTATTTTCAGTAATGCTCACAAAACGACTAACAACTTTAGAATATGTTTCACAGCAGACAGTGGAAATTGGGTTCCTATGTTAATTGACATGTAAACAATCAAAATGCAGGTCCCTATAGCATCTCTTTGCAAAATGTGCATTTAATGTCATGTAATAATAATTGATATTAGACAAACCCAAATGATAGGATAATTTAGACATATTACACTATAGCTCATCTCAGCACCAAATAATTGTATCAGACTGTCCACTGCAGAGGAGTAGATAGCAATAAATGATACAGGACAATTTGCCTTGAACCCAGGGCAAATAAGTTTTTGGTTGCAAAATACACATTTAAGGTTTTGCTATCTAGAACTTTGCTTTGAAAAAGATTAAAGTTTTTTATTGTGAAGACATCTTAATTTGATCCAAAGATGTGAAATTTAAAAGTGTTTTCAAACAAAGAAAAAGAGGCAAAAATATGACTTTAAAAATTACATTAGCGCAGAATGCATGCAAAGAGTAATCTATAAAACCATTTACCAAAAAAGCAACAAAAAAAAAGGCAGAGCAATTTTAAAGACTTTATTATTTATTAAACAAAACAAGTGTCATAGACATGAGATCAAATAACAACATAAATGAGTGTCATACACAAGAAATCAGATGGTAGTATAAACTTAAGTCTAAAATTGATACGGTACATTATAATTATAGTATTATATAAAACCCTTTTGCAAAAAATGCTTGGTTTCACTTGTGTTAGAAAAGATCAATTAAGTTTTTTTAAGTGTTCATGAACATCAAGTGTGATTTAAAAGATACCTTTTTTTTTTTTTTTATATAGAGAGGAAAATAAGTCCTATCCTGCTCCATTTCTTTCCCTTTAAACAGTTACAGCCTTTATCAATTTATTCCTGTATATCAATATAACATAATAATCAAAGGAGCTGATACAACAAAGAATGATACAAAAATTAACCAGATCAATGTATTTTAAAGATAATTTTTTCTTTAGTATACAGGGAATGGGGCTGCAATTTTTTTTTAAGATTAGTACTGAAGTATAATGAACAGTGTCAAAATTTACATATATAACATAGTTTGACTTTGAGGTTCAAATCAGAACATCCTTGAAAATATGATACTTCTTGCATCAGCCATCATAATTGGAGCATATTTATAATGATTATTTAAAAAAAAAAAAAAAAAAGAAACACCAACATATGTCTCAGGACCAGTCCTAATTAGTCGGATATCGCATTTTTACATTTTAAGGTATTCATGTTTAGACCAGAGCATTTACCTGAGCTTCGCAATGGTGAAAATTGCATGAAAATAACACAAATCTCCCAGCATAATTATATGCAATATTTTTATCTGATGAAATAGATAAAGAAGAATATATTGACTTTTAATGCCTTTCTCCAAAATGTATATTTCTGACATCCGACTCATTAGGACTGGTCGTGAGACATATGCAACCCTGAATGTAGTGTTATAGCTCTTGGATAAAGCAAAAAAAATCAAATTAGAGCACATATCTGCCCATTATAAATAATTTCAAGGACATCAATTTGTACTTCACAGATTATTTCAAGACAAAAGTATTGATTACTTGATAATTTTCTTGAACTCAAGTCCCCTGTACATGTACTTTCTATGTCTATTATAATTAATAGTAAATTTCAATAGCTCTCCCATACTCATCTTGATGTAAGTAAAAAATAAGGTAATATATATTATACGACCACTTTCTACTCCATCCTACTTCTCCCTTTCACCTTTTAAAATGATGTGCAAAATACAAAGTGAAACTCCTTTTTAATTCTATTCCTAACAATCAAGTTTTAGTGTTGGAAGTAAAAAATACCGCTGTCATTAGACCCAAATGATGTTGTCCAGAAAGTCTATTCCTCTTTATTTGTGCCTATTCTTTTTTACTAAATTGTACACAAAATCTTTTGACATTTTTCCATGTCCTGTTATGCAAAGCATGTTCCATCTGTATAGCTTTCAGAGCTTCATCTTTTTGTGAGTACACAAGTATTAAGTTGTCTTCTGATAGCACCAACCTCCTCTTCCGTCCATGCTTTTCTTCTGAATTTTTTTTTTCTGTGCTACTCCAGATATCTCAGGTTCATCTTCATGCCCTGTAAATCTTTTTGTAAAGCTTTGTTTTTTTTCTTATACTCATAGCGTGAATGTCAGCTCTTTCACTCTGTGTTGCCCCTCGTTTACTTGCAGTGTCAGCAGTTGCATCTGTCGTTGTATCCATGTCATTCTCCTCACCAGAGCTGTTCCCGCCGTCTTCATCATCCACAACCCAAGGCTTTCTTTAGAAATTGTAATTCCTTTGTTCACCGATAACAGAATCTTGGCAACCTTGGCTCTATCCATCACCTCAATAGGTTGCCTGTAGACGGATCTTATGTCATGCCCTAAAAATGTTGCAAGTTGGTCTTGCTCCCACTTTGAAATATGAAGTGTCTGTGACAATGTTGCCACCTGCTTCCTTAATTGAGTAAAGGTGAAAATTGATCCATCAGTAACTCCAGCTTCTTTGGCATATTCTTTAATCACATCAGAGCCTCTGTAGGGTCTTTCACCACTTCAAGATGCAAACAAATAAGGACTCTCAATTGGAGGCTGTAGCTCTATTCTGAGCTGAAAGATGTGTTGAATACTATGTGTCATCTGAGCTGTCAACAATACAGGGACATTCCTATTGAACTTTCCACGTATTTCAATATGTTTAAAGTGGTTTATTTGCTTTTTTCAGTTTCTGTGAGGCCTTGCAACATTTCTGAGTTAGTAAGAACGCCACACTTTAATCCACCATGGAAATCCTCAACCTTCATTCTCTGAACTTCACCACCACTTTTCCTATTAAACAATGAGATTGAGCAAAGTGTTGCCTTTGCTAAAGTGGCATAATCTTTTGCTCCTACTTTCTCCTTGAGCAAATGGTGTACTTTTTCTATATCAGCAAAGGCTGGAACAAGATGAGGTTTGTTTTGTCTAGCTCTATGAATTGAATGACCTGCAGTTGCACTGATGTAATCACACCAATTCCCACTGAATAGTTTTTCAAATGCCTCTGCCTGCTTTCTCAAGCCATCATCATCTTTTTTTTATTGCTTCTGCTTGTAAAATCCTCCCACATTTCTTTAAAGAATAACCAAGTTTTAGAGCCAGTGTGCCTTTCTTGAACTGGTGTGTTTCTTCATTAAATTTGGCAACTTTTCTCACACAAGACAGCAAAAAGTCAAAATTTGCAACATTTAGTGCCTGTGTTAAAGATGAAACCCTCATTTGTGTGTCCTCCCTCAAGCATTCTACAAGATGTGCTAATTCTCTCATGCGACCACTTATGTGATCTGCAGTGTGTTCTTCTAAATCTTTCTTATAATACATTCTTTCTCCAAAGCGAAGAATAAGATCATCATTCATAACGGTCTTAGAATATTATCTTTCTTCATGTTCGAGAGGACTTTCTTGTAGAAGGTCTCAGAAATGTTTTTGGCACAGGCATCAATAGTCTCCCTTGTTTGAGAGCACCATTTCTTGTTTGAACAGCTCTTGCTACATTTTGGGGACAACTTTTCACATGCAAATGTAGGAGTTTGCTTCCTACATTCCTTTGCAGTATGGACAAGCCACATATGTGTCCACATTACGGTTTCTTGATATATATTTTGTTATAATGTGTTGGATGTTATGTACCAGCCCTGACTACCTCAACATTGTGTTCGAAATCCCCTTCATTCAACAACATTCCCCTTGATTTTCTTCTTTCCTGTGACCCCTTAAAGTACATCAAATTCACTATTGTGGACATTTTCAAGGTGTTTACTCATTTTTATAATTTTTTTTTTTTACAGTTCATACAACAATGTTTTTTATCCCACTTTTTTCGAACAACTCCATCTGAGATACTAGAGACTTGACATTCCTCATTCAGCATTGAATAGTCACTCAGCATAGGGTATTCAACACTGGAGTTCTCTACAAGGTCAGCCACAAATGAAGGTTCCATTCTGGACATTCATAAAAAAGATAGATAAAAAAAAACATAAATGGGGACAGAAAGAGCACACTGTAAACTAAGGTGCATTTGTAATATTTTGACAGATTGAGAGTAGAACAATTATACCAAGAGATAACAGTCCAAGCTGTTGCAAACTTATCTTTTAAAACCAGCCAGACTTACAGTAATCAAATATCTTCAACATCCAAAGGAACTGGAGGCTCTGGGTAAATATTCTGTAGCCTGTCATATTTCAGCTGTGTACATACATTAAGTTGAGAGGAGTAAAAAAATGATGTTTAAATACTGCTTTCGTTTGCATGCACTTCTTTTTGTTTGCTTGTTTGAGGATTCAATGTCAGTCATCAGCAACTATAAAAGCTATACCGGTACATGTATTATGGACAGGCACCAAGACTAAGGCCTGACAATTTCACTTGCTGCCACACAGAGACTGGGCAGGGTTGGCATTTATATAATTTCTCTCTCACTGATCACATTATACGGACACCGGCCCAACCAGTAGGGATCCATACCGTGCAATCACGATTTGAACCCCACGCACTCCAACAACGGCTACATGAAAGGCAAACACTCAACTGACTTAGACACCAATCTCCACAGTACCCATTATTTTCAAAAGAGTTTTTTCTTTGCTAGGTACAGAGATGATTTTTTTTTCAAAAAACATGAAATCATACTTAATTAGGTTTTTATATAAAATAAGTGTTTCAGTAATACTATTTAATTACATAGTCTAATTAGTGCCAGTTGAAGACTGTGGCAATCACCAAAACCAAGGTATATGTACGTGTAAATTTAAATAAAAGCTAAAGATCTTAAAAAAGGGAAACATATCTAAAAAAAACATCAAACTTTTTTTACCTCAATTAAAATCAACAAAAACCTTTTTGTTGAGAACAAAATCACCTCAATTTTGAAAACAAATTTGACATTTCAGTATAAACTGAAGAAAAGAATCACCGATGTAACAAAGAACAGTTTTGCGGGGCTACCATTATGATATGAATAAATAAAAGAGACACTATGAAACATAAATTAACGCTGGCTAGTTAAATAAAAACAATATTTAAAAGTCAACACTGACCGGTACTGCAGCTTTTGAGGGAGATCATCCTCAATCTCCAAGAAACTTTCATCTGAGGTGTAGGATGGTTTATACTCTTCACCAGAGGAGAATCCATTTTCCGAATTAGAACCTTGTTCTCTAGGGTTCAGAAAAAAAAGTGTTTCCTTAAATCAAGATCTATATTAGACAAAATTTACTTTAATGTTAAACCACACAAAAACAAATAAACAAAATTCATACATGGATTGAAACAAACCTTCAGATTCTATCAGAATAAACAGTCAGAATTATACTAGCAATAGATCAATGAAGTTATAAATAGCAACTAAGAATACAAATCCATGCACAGTTCAGTACAAAAATGTCAAATCATTTGTATCACCTTTCAGGAATAAGAAAAAATTAAATACACATTCTCAGTTGACTTCTTCATTGTATTTTGTTCTCTATAACTGACAACTTAAAAATGGGACAGGTCGGACAAACATGTTAAAAAGTGGTCCTGTAAATCTTTTCACACAAAAAAAAGGAAAACAATTTTTGTCCACAATAACACAGAAGGAAGACTGCAGTTCTTTTACAATTATAGACATTATAATTTTAAGTTAAACACTAACTGAATAAGGTTTTAAGGAATATACTCTTCAATCTCCCTGGAACTTTCATCTAAGACAAGGGATGGTTTAAGGTGTTCACTTGAGGAGTTTTCATCTTGTCCTCTACTGTTCAGAAGAAATAAAAGCACACGCCAGTAAATGAAGATGTCATACTCAAATTTCTAACTAATAATCACAGAAAATTTGAAGGCCTCTCTTACCCAAGTATGAAATTAATACACCAAATAGGCCTACCATCTCAAATTCTTCTATCACAGCATTGATTTCGTTTGCGTTGAAGCAAATACTCCCATAATCCAGTTAGCTGTACTATAGAGTTTGAAAAGAACTGAGCAAGCTGTGCAATATGACATAATAAAGAAAAAAAATGAAATCGGTTTTACATCCTTTTAAAGTTCAATGATAATTGATACTAGTCTTCATATATTTTTTTACCAAGTCCATGTAACAACTTGTGGGAGAGGTAGTATAAAATAGAAAGGAAAAATTGTATACAATATGCCCGAAATATGGATAAAAAAAAAAAATGAAGTAACTCTGATCACGCACCACGCATCTAAAACAAATTGTGTAAACACTGACCTGTGCTGCTGCTTTTTAGGAACATAATATACAGAGGAACATTCATCCGACTCTGAGACATGAGTGTGAGATGATTTCTACTCTTCACCACAGTAGTCTTTGTGATTGTCTCAGGAGGGATGACCCTGTCCCCTAAAATGAAAAAAAGTGCTTCAGTAAATCAAGATATATAAAAAAGTTATTGCAGTATCACAGCTGTTATTACATCATTAGCATAAAAATACAGGTAGTGAGCTAAAAATGCATTTACTTGGGAAAATTTAAGACAGCATCTTGGTTTCAATTTGAAAAGTTCTACACTTTTACACTGTTTAAGGTTTTGTTGCCAACAGATAAAGTAACTCGTTAGGCCTATATATAGATCTATGGCCCAATCTTTATGCTAGGATCGCCATTACTCATCAACTTTATAATAAATCTCAAATCACAGCATAGAGTTTCGCCCTAAAAGCTGCATTTTAGTTCTGAACAATGGAGGGATAGGCCCGAAAGCTAGTTTGAACTTAGGCGACTCAAGCTTTGTTATAGCGCTAGCAGGCTGGGCTCAGGTAACGTTATCAATCACTGTCAGGGTCAAGCCCGCCCATGACCGTAGGTAATCGATGTCTGCACAAGCCAGTGCACAGATCTGTAATAAAATAGAAAATTCCTCTTTTTTAACTCACAATATCTTCAAAACTACTCACAGTGCAGACATCTTTCAACTTTCAAAAGTTTCTTCTAAATCTAATTTGAAACCCAGTGTTACTTTGATGTTTCTATTATATTTGTGAGTGTGGTTACTTAGTTTTCATAGTCAATGTTTTTATCTGAAATTTTACCTCCAATTCGCTCCTATTAGACTTAATTGCTAATTAATTAAAAAGTATACTTATCTGAAAGAACGGAAACCATTTAGAAGAACGATATAAGTTTTGTTGTATTAGATGAGTTCAAAGCGCATCTATGCCCGTTTTCATCATTGTATTTTTTCCCATTCAGTTCTAGATAATTATCCTGAGTTGAGTAAATCAAAAGAAAGAACATTCTATTGAATCCCACACACGTAGTGTAAACGATTTGTGCAGAATTTATGGCAGACTTTGTGCTGTAACACCTAAACAGAAAAAGAACGTTTAGAGAGATCTTACAGAAACAATCATCAAACAAACAAACCCTTACAAACAATCCATTCCTCATAGACAAAGCACATACAATACAGATAACATTCAACGATCTCAATAGCGCATACAGGACAGTTCACAAGTTTATATCCCACGCAGCACCTATGGATGACAGCTCTTTTCCAGACATTCAAACAACAATAGACAATTACATGACAACTTACAGAAGAATCTCGAACTAGATCCAGATTTGTGGATGATTTTTCTATACTAATTATATATTTCTTTGTTTGCAGTCACTTGCATCTTTAAATCCTTAGATCTAGCTTTGTCTGCCTCAGCCTCTAACGTTGTTTGACTGCTTTCTTTTTTTCTATATTCATTTATGTCTTTCAGTCAAATGTGCATTTTTCTAAGATCCGTTAGTGGCTAGATCTAGTTTGTTTATGTTCTGTAAAAAAATGGACTTGATCGTTATTACCGATTCAACTTCTTGGTCTATTCAAGCCAGCATGAAAGTCACTGTCCCTGAAGCAATTATTTTTGTAGATGCGGATGGATCAGTGGTTAAGTGCTTGGTCTTGTCTCGGCAAGGCGATGGGTGCCGCATTGAGGTGCAGGTCCAATCCCTGTTCATTCCATCTGTTATTATGTTTCCACGCCTTTCGTCTTATTTGTCGGTCTTGAGCTAGATCTAGGTTTGTGGTTAATTTTTCTATACTAATTATTTCTTTATTTGCAGTCACTTGCACCTTTAGAAGTTAGATCTAACTTCCTCTGTCTCAGCCTCTAACGTTTTTGACTTCTTTCTTTATTTCTGTATTTAGCTGAGTAATATAAAGCTCACTCAAGACAGAGACATGTACAAAAAAATATTCCATCTAACATAAAAAAATTTCATGAGTAGTTTATTCAAAACTGATAAGTTCTGTATGTGAAATTTAAAAAAAAATTGCACGTTGAATTTAGTTGTTACGACCTTCTAAAAATCACTCTATTGTTTTCTAATATACAACAATTAATGCACTGTTTATGGCCATGCAACAAAAAAGGTATTATGAGCTAGAGTTTTTGTTTTTGCTTGTGTATATAGATTCTAGCTTGTTTTATTTATTTTTCAATGCAAACTTTCAAATAAAAGATAATTATCATTATTGTGGTTAGAATTGCAGTAAAATACCTAAAAAAAAAAAAAACATAAGGTGCCGCGCAGGCCCAGAGCCGCCCGAGTCTACCTGAGTTGACATCTAGATCACGGGTCAGGTCATTGACACCGTGCGGGCCTCGGCAACTAAAGTAGCGTCACTGTGAAATAAACTATCTAATTAGTACAGAATGGATTTCAATCAAGCTGATACAAAACATGATTTTTCTAGATCTAGATCTGTATTTCTAGATCCAGATTATTATTTCTAGATATCTAGAACTAGATTTCTAGATCTGCTTCTGAGCCTGAGCGAGAGGATTCAAGTTCCTAATCTGGATCTAGATCTAGAATCTGGCTAATCTAGATCTGTATTTAGAACAGTCACTTAATCAGTTTAAATCCACAACCAATCTTACCTTATAAAAACTGCAGCAAATGCCTCCTTAAATGAGGTAATTCGTTTGCTGGTGGGAGCATGGTCTATGGGTATTTTTTTACCTGTACACCCCAAACGCATCGGCATTCAAAATGATGTTTTTCTGATAGATTTTGATGTGCTGAAGATGCATCTGAAGGTTTTTTTCGCCGCAAATAAATAGTTTTTGAAATATTTTACTTTTTAATATGGATTATTTCTTCTTTATTAACCTACTTTGCCGTACTGATTTGCTCGAGGTAGGTGCCTTTTTGCATATTAACTACTTCCGTCTTTCGCGCATGCGTATTACTTTCTTTTTAGTTACTCTTTGCGCATGCGCAACCGTTAATTGGCATGCGCAATTAAGGGCGCGTCTTTTCATCGATCGCGTCTCTTGATTCTGTCATTTCATTGTCTTTACTCAGAGGCTCAACAGCTAATGTGTATTGATCGTGATTGTGACTTACTTCATGGCTCCTTGTGATAAGTGTTCTTTAGATTATTTTCAAGCTATTGCTGAATTTTACAATAACGACGCTAGAGCTTTAACATATTTAAGAGATCATAGTGTTTTACCATCAGAAGTGATTTGTCCACATTGTTCTTCTCAGTGTAGTTACCGTGAGGATCAGCGTGTTTGGCGCTGTAGGAAGTCTAGTGTTATTCCTAAATCTAGTAAGCGACGGCTTTGTGGTTTTGCCGTAAGGTAAGAGCTGTAGGTCAAGGTCAAGGTCGACCGGAAAGACAAGAAACAGCACTCTGCGTAGAGTGGGTGTAGAAGTAAAAAATTACCGGTCTATGATGGTGTCATCGACTGATCGGCAGTGATCGCTTTATAGTCTATTTCACCTTTCATGAATGGAAAACGAAAGAACGAATTTCGCGAGCGGAGGCCCGAGGGTACTTTCAGTACGACATCGCTGATTTGACAATGTGTAACTCTAATATCCAATCAGAGTCGATGTCTTATAACGTCGTATGACTTAGTTGCGTATTAATGACTTTTAAAACACAGAGATCACAGCGTGTTGAACTCAAACACAAATATCGACAAAATATCGAAAGTGGGGATTTTGCTTTCCCGCCACTCAGATACCCATTTTAGTCATTTCGCGAGTCCCTATACGGCTAAAAAAAACTGGGGTCCAAAATTTTCGCCCCAATTTTTTTGAGACCCCATTTACGCTGACGTGAAGCCCAATTTTCGCAGTTATTCAGACACACACACACATACTACATGCATACACACATACATACGTACATATATATACACATACATGTTATGTAGCCCATTTGTAATATCTTGATACCTATATACCTATATCTTTCGAGCATCTTTTTTCAGCGCCTAGTAGTTGAACAAAAAAAGAAAAGACTAGAGACACCATCATAGAGTACGAAACACATGTTGGCCGACACATAATACTAAAGCACAAGCGATGAAATAATAATAATAATAATAATAATAATAATAATAATAATAATAATAATAATAATAATAATAATAATAATAATAATAATAATAATAATTAAGAGCTGTTCGAAAGATATCTAACAAAGCAATTTAATATATATACATATATATATATATACTCTTGCACTACCGGAGATGTGGGGACCGTATGTTTTTTCAAGCGCAATGTGGGAACTTTGATTTTTTTTTGGGAACCCAAAAAGTTCCCATAAACCATTTGGCTGAAATTTTGTCAGAATGACCTATGGGGTATAATCGATGCACAGCCAAAAGTTCCCAAAAAAGGTTAAAATTAATGCGGTTACCTCCCTTCACAGTATTTTAATTATCAGTGTCTATTTTTAGAATGAGGCCAAGACTTGCGATCAGCCGCTTTCTGACAGGTTCGTCTCCTGAAGCGGAGGTCATAGGTCGTAGTTGGCTTGGGACTTCCAACTATGAGCTCCGCCTAGGCGCCTACAAGTCATTTCCGGTTTCCGTTTATTTAGTACAAATACGTACGAATGCTCACGCTGAACCAAACTTATTGGAGAAATGGTAAGTAATGTAAGAGATATTTTTATGCGATTGTCATTGAACTTTCGTTTAAAAAGTATTTTAAAGTGCGATTAACGGGTTTTAAAAGCATGCATGTGTTTTAGCAATTTCATACACTAATACTCTTTCGAAGACTGTAGTGTTAGAAATCTCGAGATCTAGATCTAATTTAATCTAATCTAGATCTAAGTTTAGATCTAGTAGATCTAGATTTAGATCTAGCAGACCTAGATTTAGATCGAGATCTAGGCTTGCCTAAAATCTTTGTCTAGCTATTATCTAGATCTAGATCTAGATCTAGATCTAGAATCTTTTCATCCAGTATATTATAAAAATGACTTTTTTCAGCAAATTTTTAAGTAGCTTTCACGGTAGCATAATTACTCTAGATCTAGTCCCAAAGTTATTTAAGGATGGTGGACCTCTCAACTATAGCATGAACAAAGACCCACACCAAACAGTGCGGTCCCGGCTCTTTTGTTTACATGACAGCCATATTGCCGGATACGATACTGGAAAAAAGCAAAACAATTTGAATAATTAAAAGGCTGCTTCTTTGTTGTTTTTTCTTCAATACATGTTATATATTTTTGACTCCTGCTTTTTTCCTTTGAGTTGAGTATTCAAGACCGGTCGATAATCATGCTAATGCGTCCAGTATCCAATATGACTGATATGTAAACAAAAACTGCACTACTGATAAAGAATTCTAGATGGTGTGGGTTCCTGTTACAGTCAAGAGGCGAATTCATTAATCCATTTGAGTTATGGAAAGATAATGTGATCCTCTATGATTTTGGGTTAACAATTCTGGGGTAGAGCAACAGTAGAAAGGCAATAAATAATTAAATAAGAACTTAATTATAGTGATAGGGAATTTAACATTCTTGACACATTTAAACTGTGCCTCACAAGGGAAATAATGTTCTTTTTATACAAAGCCCCATGCTCAAGTTAAATATTCTAACGCAATATCTCAATCAACGAATTGTTTTCTACAAACATGAAATTGAAAACCATGTGTAACATCAACAATAAACAACACCCCCCTCTCCCCCCCCCCCCCCCCCTTGCACACACACACGGGCATACAGACATGTATACTCACTTTCTTGATTTCACATTTTTTTCTTTCCTGGCTGACTAGCATTAGGCTAAGCTTTGTAGACGGGGCCGAGTTAAACAAAAGACTCTTCAATCATTATTTTACAAGCCCCTTTGCATGCATCAACTAAATAGTGTTAAAGATAACCTTAGCTCACTTAATGTAATAAGGTAGGATTCAAAAAGTTATACAACACTGGCTATCACTGCCACCGTAGTGAGGCATGTGATAAACATCTATAACAGCACTGCCTCCTGAATAATCCATTTGAATAGATTGGTTTGTTGAACCAAAAACTCAGCAATTGAAAATAGCCAATCATGTTATCAGACCTTGAAATGATCCATCACCTAGAGAAAAAAGTTTGAAGCAACTTACTTCTCCCACAGTATACTGACATTGATTCAACTCATATAGCTTTTCTTTAATTCTTTGAATCAGTGCTTATGTCACTTAAACCTCTATACAATTGTTGAGATTCTGGGGTAAGGGGATGGAGATCGACTCATATTCACATCCAGGTAGTCAGTGTTTTCAGTGAATTCTTTAAGTCAGACTGGTAAATTACATACATGAAACAGACAGGTAGAGTAAATGCTTTGCATGCACAACACACCTGTTATATACTTGGTCCATATTAGTCTTTAAAAAGCCTTAACTTTTTTCAAGGCCGGAAACCAATTCCTCTAAAATCAGTAAATACGGCATAGATAGGCCTGTTTTAATGACATTTCATATAATAACTTCTAAGAAGATGCAAAAAAAGTAAGTGAATTTTGTGAGAATAAAGGAATTTAAGAATTGTGTTATTTGCTTTCAGGCTGCCTCAGCTTTGTTGGAGGATGAAGTTTCTCAAGAGTAACCATTCAAACAAGCCTATATCTGTGAGTAGTGAAAAAGATATAATCAAACTTGCTACAGATAGTATTGGGTAATAAAAATGATTTTGATGAAATAAAAAAAGTATAAATATAAGGAATTACTCCAGACCATATCATATTGTGATTATGTAGTTAAACAGACATGTGAGTAAGAAACCAAAAGGAGAGTTATTATTATTTCAGTTATAGAACATTTGTCTTTAACATAACTGAAGTGCTGTTCTCTCCTTCATTAAAGCTTTAAGTATTAGTAGGTTACTTTGTTTCTTATATTTTTAAGAGCTTATTGTTTATAATACTCATGTGCACTGCACTTAAAGTCTGAAGACAAAGAAACTTTTTAAATATATCCTTTTTTTGAAGTTTTATTAGGAGAGTGCTTTTGCAGACTACAAAAGTGCTGTATATTACACATGCTAACATGAAGGACCAAGATTTGAGTTATGATAGGGGTCTGTGAAATTCACTTAATTTTCCATTAATCTTACTTTATTAAAATATGAATTGTCTTCAACACATGTGTTATTTTTTACTGTCTTGAAAAGCAAAACAATTGAAAATCATGCTGCCCCATAAATCTCATCTATGAATTTGGGAGTTAAGTAGATCTTGAAATGCAGATTATGGTTCAGATACATGTCTCTTTAAGTTTGTTCTTTTTATGCTATTTTGCATATAATGTCGTTAAGATGCATTACTCCGATTATTCTTATTTCTTAGGTATCCACTGTGCCGACTGTGAGAAGAGCTGCACCAGGCAAATTAGACAAACAACAGTTCTGCTTCTACTGCAAGACTCCTGTTTTAAAAATTGCAAGACATCTAACAGTCAGACATTCTTCAGAACCAGAAGTGGCCACGTTATTGTCTTGCAAAGAATCGCAAACAAAGTATAAAGATCATTTGACAGGAATCCTCAAATTGAAAAAATAAGAGAAATTTTTTACACAATGTAGAAGAGCTTCAAGCTGGTGGATGCAACATTATTGTTTCAAAAACACCAAGCAAAGCAAGGCCTGATACTGATTTTTTATCTTACATGCACTGCTATGGATTTTTTGTCGGAGAAGAATTGTGGAAGCATGTGAACAAATGTGAATTAAGAGAGAGTGGTGAGAGCTATGAGC
>JAWDGP010003951.1:0-10530 GCA_033675545.1 Elysia crispata | reverse complement strand
TACGTATTTGCTACATATCTGTCTTTGTTGTTTTTTATATTGTTCCTGTTTTTTAATACCTTCCACATTCAATACATTGAGAGTTTAAACCCAAAAGGTTTTCCGTATGTGTTTAAGGTATTTATCAAGTGATTTCAATTCATTGCAATTTGCACTTGAAGTTTAAGATCCGTCAGTTTTATACGAAAGAAATATTGAACTCCATATAAAGTAATAGAAACATACAACTGCCTGCCAGATAGATGGTGAATCAATATTCACCAATGAAAAGGGAGTTGAGAAAATACTTCAATACTTTTATCTCTATAAACAAGCATAATAACAAAATATCATTACAATAGAATAGATATCGAAATAAAAAATATAAACGGTAGAATCGATTTCGATTTTTTCTTTCTCTATACTAATAATACAATACCAATGCTGTAGAATCGAAATGATTTCTATAAATCATAAAAACAATACCATATTATCAATGTGGCCGCCAGTTGATTCTATTTTGGCATTCTCTATAATTAGCATAAATCCAATATAGCCGCCGATTAATTCTATTTTGGCCATCTCTATAATTAGCATAATTCGATTTTCATTCTGGTAATCTATATAAATACAATAAATCCAATATGGCCGCCGATTAATTCTATTTTGGCCATCTCTATAATTAGCATAAATTCAATATGGCCGCCGGTTAATTTCATCTTGGTAATCTCTATAACAAGCATAATTTTAATGTGGCCGCCAGTTGATTCTATTTTGGCCATCTCTACAATTAGCATAAATCCAATATAGACGCCGGTTAATTTCTATTTTGGCCATCTCTATAATTAGCATAAATTCAATATGGCCGCCGGTTAATTTCTATTTTGGCCATCTCTACAATTAGCATAAATCCAATATGGCCGCCGGTTAATTTTATCTTGTCAATCTCTATAACAAGTATATTTTTATGTGGCCGCCAGTTGATTCTATTTTGGCCATCTCTACAATTAGATAAATACAATATAGACGCCGGTTAATTTCTATTTTGGCCATCTCTATAATTAGCATAAATTAGATGTGGCCGCCGGTTAATTTTATCTTGGTAATCTCTATAACAAGCATAATTTTAATGTGGCCGCCAGTTGAATCTATTTTGCCCATCTCTACAATTAGCATAAATCCAATATAGACGCCGGGTAATTTCTATTTTGGCCATCTCTATAATTAGCATAAATTCAATATGGCCGCCAGATAATATCTATTTTGGCCATCTCTATAATTAGCATAAATTCAATATGGCCGCCGGTTAATTTCTATTTTGGCCATCTCTATAATTAGCATAAATGCAATATTGACGCCGGTTAATTTCTATTTTAGCCATCTCTATAATTAGCATAAATTCAATATGGCCGCCGGTTAATTTCTATTTTGGCCATCTCTATAATTAGCATAAATTCAATATGGCCGCCGGTTAATTTTATCTTGGTAATCTCTATAAAAAGCATAATTTTAATGTGGCCGCCAGTTGATTCTATTTTGGCCATCTCTACAATTAGCATAAATTCAATATGGCCGCCGGTTAATTTCTATTTTGGCCATCTCTATAATTAGCATAAATTCAATATGGCCGCCGGTTAATTTTATCTTGGTAATATCTATAACAAGCATAATTTTAATGTGGCCGCCAGTTGATTCTATTTTGGCCATCTCTATAATTAGCATAAATCCAATATAGCCTTCGATTAATTCTATTTTAGCCATCTCTATAATTAGCATAATTCGATTTTCATTCTGGTAACTATATAAATACAATAAATCCAATATGGCCGCCGGTTAATTCTATTTTGGCCATCTCTATAATTAGCATAAATTCAATATGGCCGCCGGTTAATTTTATCTTGGTAATCTCTATAACAAGCATAATTTTAATGTGGCCGCCAGTTGATTCTATTTTGGCCATCTCTACAAGTAGCATAAATCCAATATAGACGCCGGTTAATTTCTATTTAAGCCATCTCTATAATTAGCATAAATTCAATATGGCCGCCGGTTAATTTCTATTTTGGCCAATCTTTACAATTAGCATAAATTTAATATTGACGCCGGTTAATTTCTATTTTAGCCATCTCTATAATTAGCATAAATTCAATATGGCTGCTGGTTAATTTCTATTTTGGCCATCTCTATAATTAGCATAAATTCAATTTGGCCGCCGGTTAGTTTTATCTTGGTAATCTCTATAACAAGCATAATTTTAATGCGGCCGCCAGTTGATTTTATTTTGGCCATCTCCACAATTAGCATAAATCCAATATTGCCGCCGGTTAATTTCTATTTTGGCCATCTCTATAATTAGCATAAATTCAATATGGCTGCCGTTTAATTTTTATCTTGGTAATCACTATAACAAGCATAATTTTAATGTAGCCGCCAGTTGATTCTATTTTCGCCATCTCTACAATTAGCATAAATCCAATATAGCCACCGATCAATTCTATTTTGGCCATCTCTATAATTAGCATAATTCGATTTTCATTCTGGTAATCTATATAAATACAATAAATCCAATATGGCCGCCGATTAATTTCTATTTTGGCCATCTCTATAATTAGCATAAATTCAATATGGCCGCCGGTTAATTTCATCTTGGTAATCTCTATAACAAGCATAATTTTAATGTGGCCGCCAGTTGATTCTATTTTGGCCATCTCTACAATTAGCATAAATCCAATATAGACGCCGGTTAATTTCTATTTAAGCCATCTCTATAATTAGCATAAATTCAATATGGCCGCCGGTTAATTTCTATTTTGGCCATCTCTATAATTAGCATAAATTCAATATGGCCGCCGGTTAATTTCTATTTTGGCCATCTCTATAATTAGCATAAATCCAATACGGCCGCCGGTTAATTTCTATTTTGGCCATCTCTATAATTAGCATAAATTCAATATGGCCGCCGGTTAATTTTATCTTGGTAATCTCTATAACAAGCATAATTTTAATGTGGCCGCCAGTTGATTCTATTTTGCCCATCTCTACAATTAGCATAAATCCAATATAAACGCCGGTTAATTTCTATTTTGGCCATCTCTATAATTAGCATAAATTCAATATGGCCGCCGGTTAATTTCTATTTTGGCCATCTCTATAATTAGCATAAATTGAATATGGCCGCCAGTTGAATCTATTTTGCCCATCTCTACAATTAGCATAAATCCAATATAAACGCCGGGTAATTTCTATTTTGGCCATCTCTATAATTAGCATTAATTTTATATGGCCGCCGGTTAATTTCTATTTTGGCCATCTCTATAATTAGCATAAATTCAATATGGCCGCCAGTTAAATTCTATTTTGGCCATCTCTATAATTAGCATAAATTCAATATGGCCGCCGGTTAATTTCTATTTTGGCCATCTCTTTAATTAGCATAAATTCAATATGGCCGCCGGTTAATTTTATCTTGGTAATCTCTATAACAAGCATAATTTTAATGTGGCCGCCAGTTGATTTTATTTTGGCCATCTCTACAATTAGCATAAATCCAATATTGACGCCGGTTAATTTCTATTTTAGCCATCTCTATAATTAGCATAAATTCAATATGGTCGCCGGTTAATTTCTATTTTGGCCATCTCTATAATTAGCATAAATTCAATATGGCCGCCGGTTAATTTTATCTTGGTAATCTCTATAAAAAGCATAATTTTAATGTGGCCGCCAGTTGATTCTATTTTGGCCATCTCTACAATTAGATAAATACAATATAGACGCCGGTTAATTTCTGTTTTGGCCATCTCTATAATTAGATTAAATTAGATGTGGCCGCCGGTTAATTTTATCTTGGTAATCTCTATAACAAGCATAATTTTAATGTGGCCGCCAGTTGAATCTATTTTGCCCATCTCTACAATTAGCATAAATCCAATATAGACGCCGGGTAATTTCTATTTTGGCCATCTCTATAATTAGCATAAATTCAATATGGCCGCCGGTTAATTTCTATTTTAGCCATCTCTTTAATTAGCATAAATTCAATATGGCCGCCGGTTAATTTCTATTTTGCCCAATCTTTACAATTAGCATAAAGGCAATATTGACGCCGGTTAATTTCTATTTTAGCCATCTCTATAATTAGCATAAATTCAATATGGCCGCCGGTTAATTTCTATTTTGGCCATCTCTATAATTAGCATAAATTCAATATGGCCGCCGGTTAATTTTATCTTGGTAATCTCTATAAAAAGCATAATTTTAATGTGGCCGCCAGTTGATTCTATTTTGGCCATCTCTACAATTAGATAAATACAATATAAACGCCGGTTATTTTCTATTTTGGCCATCTCTATAATTAGCATAAATTCAATATGGCCGCCGGTTAATTTTATCTTGGTTAATTTCTATTTTTGCCATCTCTACAATTAGCATAAATTCAATATGGCCGCCGGTTAATATCTATTTTGGCCATCTCTATAATTAGCATAAATTCAATATGGCGGCCGGTTAATTTTATCTTGGTAATCTCTATAAAAAGCATAATTCTAATGTGGCCGCCAGTTGATTCTATTTTGGCCATCTCTTTAATAAGCATAAATTCAATATGGCCGCCGGTTAATTTCTATTTTGGCCATCTCTATAATTAGCATAAATTCAATATGGCCACCGGTTAATTTCTATTTTGGCCATCTCTATAATTAGCATAAATTCAATATGGCCGCCGGTTAATTTTATCTTGGTAATCTCTATAACAAGCATAATTTTAATGTGGCCGCCAGTTGATTCTATTTTGGCCATCTCTTTAATAAGCATAAATTCAATATGGCCGCCGGTTAATTTCTATTTTAGCCATCTCTATAATTAGCATAAATTCAATATGGCCGCCGGTTAATTTCTATTTTAGCATCTCTATAATTAGCATAAATTCAATATGGCCGCCGGTTAATATCTATTTTGGCCATCTCTATAATTAGCATAAATTCAATATGGCCGCCGGTTAATTTCTATTTTGGCCATGTCTATAATTAGCATAAATTCAATATGGCCGCCGGTTAATTTCTATTTTGGCCATCTCTATAATTAGCATAAATTCAATATGGCCGCCGGTTAATTTCTATTTTGGCCATCTCTATAATTAGCATAAATCCAATATGGCCGCCGGTTAATTTCTATTTTGGCCATCTCTTTAATTAGCATAAAATCAATATGGCCGCTGGTTAATTTTATCTTGGTAATCTCTATAACAAGCATAATTTTAATGTGGCCGCCAGTTGATTCTATTTTGGCCATCTCTACAATTAGCATAAATCCAATATAGACGCCGGTAAATTTCTATTTTGGCCATCTCTATAATTAGCATAAATTCAATATGGCCGCCGGTTAATTTCTATTTTAGCCATCTCTATAATTAGCATAAATTCAATATGGCCGCCGGTTAATTTTATCTTGGTAATCTCTATAACAAGCATAATTTTAATGTGGCCGCCAGTTGATTCTATTTTGGCCATCTCTACAATTAGCATAAATCCAATATTGACGCCGGTTAATTTCTATTTTAGCCATCTCTATAATTAGCATAAATTCAATATGGCCGCCGGTTAATTTCTATTTTGGCCATCTCTACAATTAGCATAAATTCAATATGGCCGCCGGTTAATTTTATCTTGGTAATCTCTATAACAAGCAAAATTTTTAAACTGGCCGCCAGTTTATTCTGATTTGGCCATCTCTACAATTAGCATAAATCCAATATTGACGCCGGTTAATTTCTATTTTAGCCATCTCTATAATTAGCATAAATTCAATATGGCCGCCGGCTAATTTCTATTTTGGCCATCTCTATAATTAGCATAAATTCAATATGGCCGCCGGTTAATTTTATCTTGGTAATCTCTATAAAAAGCATAATTTTAATGTGGCCGCCAGTTGATTCTAATTTGGCCATCTCTACAATTTGATAAATACAATATAAACGCCGGTTATTTTCTATTTGGCCATCTCTATAATTAGTATAAATTCAATATGGCCGCCGGTTAATTTTATCTTGGTAATCTCTATAACAAGCATAATTTTAATGTGGTAATCTCTATAACAAGCATAATTTTAATGTGGCCGCCGGTGAATTCTATTTTGGCCATCTCTACAATTAGCATAAATCCAATATTGACGCCGGTTAATTTCTATTTTAGCCATCTCTATAATTAGCATAAATTCAATATGGCCGCCGGTTAATTTCTATTTTGGCCATCTCTATAATTAGCATAAATTCAACATGGCCGCCGGTTAATTTTATCTTGGTAATCTCTATAACAAGCTTAATTTTAATGTGGCCGCCAGTTGATTCTATTTTGGCCATCTCTACAATTAGCATAAATCCAATATAGACGCCGGTTAATTTCTATTTTAGCCATCTCTATAATTAGCATAAATTCAATATGGCCGCCGGTTAATTTCTATTTTGGCCATCTCTTTAATTAGCATAAATTCAATATGGCCGCCCGTTGAATCTATTTTGCCCATCTCTACAATTAGCATAAATCCAATATAAACGCCGGGTAATTTCTATTTTGGCCATCTCTATTATTAGCATTAATTCAATATGGCCGCCGGTTAATTTCTATTTTGGCCATCTCTATAATTAGCATAAATTCAATATGGCCGCCAGTTAAATTCTATTTTAGCCATCTCTATAATTAGCATAAATTCAATATTGCCGCCGGTTAATTTCTATTTTGGCCATCTCTATAATTAGCATAAATTCAATATGGCCGCCGGTTAAATTTATCTTGGTAATCTCTATAACAAGCATAATTTTAATGTGGCCGCCAGTTGATTTTATTTTGGCCATCTCTACAATTAGCATAAATCCAATATTGACGCCGGTTAATTTCTATTTTAGCCATCTCTATAATTAGCATAAATTCAATATGGCCGCCGGTTAATTTCTATTTTGGCCATCTCTATAATTAGCATAAATCCAATATGGCCGCCGGTTAATTTCTATTTTAGCCATCTCTATAATTAGCATAAATTCAAAATGGCCGCCGGTTAATTTCTATTTTGGCCATCTCTATAATTAGCATAAATTCAATATGGCCGCCGGTTAATTTTATCTTGGTAATCTCTATAACAAGCATAATTTTAATGTGGCCGCCAGTTGATTCTATTTTGGCCATCTCTACAAATAGCATAAATTCAATATGGCCGCCGGTTAATTTCTATTTTGGCCATCTCTATAATCAGCAGTAATTCAATATGGCCGCCTGTTAATTTCTATTTTGAAAATCTCTATAATTAGGGTAAATCCAATATGGCCGCCAGTTAAATTCTATTTTGGCCATCTCAATAATTAGCATCAATTCAATATGGCCGCCGATTAATTTTTATTTTGGCCATCTCTATAATTAGCATAAATTCAATATGGCCGCCGGTTAATTTCTATTTTGGCCATGTCTATAATTAGCATAAATTCAATATGGCCGCCAGTTGAATCTATTTTGGCCATCTCTACAATTAGCATAAATCCAATATAGACGCCGGGTAATTTCTATTTTGGCCATCTCTATAATTAGCATAAATTCAATATGGCCGCCGGTTAATTTTATCTTGGTAATCTCTATAAGAAGCATAATTTTAATGTGGCCGCCAGTTGATTCTATTTTGGCCATCTCTACAATTAGCATAAATCCAATATAGACGCCGGTAAATTTCTATTTTGGCCATCTATATAATCAGCATAAATTCAATATGGCCGCCGGTTAATTTCTATTTTAGCCATCTCTATAATTAGCATAAATTCAATATGGCCGCCGGTTAATTTTATCTTGGTAATCTCTATAACAAGCATAATTTTAATGTGGCCGCCAGTTGATTCGATTTTGGCCATCTCTACAATTAGCATAAATCCAATATTGACGCCGGTTAATTTCTATTTTAGCCATCTCTATGATTAGCATAAATTCAATATGGCCGCCGGTTAATTTCTATTTTGGCCATCTCTATAATTAGCATAAATTCAATATGGCCGCCGGTTAATTTTATCTTGGTAATCTCTATAACAAGCAAAATTTTTAAACTGGCCGCCAGTTGATTCGATTTTGGCCATCTCTACAATTAGCATAAATCCAATATTGACGCCGGTTAATTTCTATTTTAGCCATCTCTATAATTAGCATAAATTCAATATGGCCGCCGGTTAATTTCTATTTTGGCCATCTCTATAATTAGCATAAATTCAATATGGCCGCCGGTTAATTTTATTTTGGTAATCTCTATAAAAAGCATAATTTTAATGTGGCCGCCAGTTGATTCTATTTTGGCCATCTCTACAATTAGATAAATACAATATAAACGCCGGTTATTTTCTATTTGGCCATCTCTATAATTAGCATAAATTCAATATGGCCGCCGGTTAATTTTATCTTGGTAATCTCTATAATTAGCATAAATTCAATATGGTAATCTCTATAACAAGCATAATTTTAATGTGGCCGCCAGTTGATTCGATTTTGGCTATCTCTACAATTAGCATAAATCCAATATTGACGCCGGTTAATTTCTATTTTAGCCATCTCTATAATTAGCATAAATTCAATATGGCCGCCGGTTAATTTCTATTTTGGCCATCTCTATAATTAGCATAAATTCAATATGGCCGCCGGTTAATTTTATCTTGGTAATCTCTACAACAAGCATAATTTTAATGTGGCCGCCAGTTGATTTTATTTTGGCCATCTCTACAATTAGCATAAATCCAATATAGACGCCGGTTAATTTCTATTTTAGCCATCTCTATAATTAGCATAAATTCAATATGGCCGCCGGTTAATTTCTATTTTGGCCATCTCTATAATTAGCATAAATTCAATATGGCCGCCAGTTGAATCTATTTTGCCCATCTCTACAATTAGCATAAATCCAATATAAACGCCGGGTAATTTCTATTTTGGCCATCTCTATAATTAGCATTAATTCAATATGGCCGCCGGTTAATTTCTATTTTGGCCATCTCTATAATTAGCATAAATTCAATATGGCCGCCAGTTAAATTCTATTTTGGCCATCTCTATAATTAGCATAAATTCAATATTGCCGCCGGTTAATTTCTATTTTGGCCATCTCTATAATTAGCATAAATTCAATATGGCCGCCAGTTGAATCTATTTTGCCCATCTCTACAATTAGCATAAATCCAATATAAACGCCGGGTAATTTCTATTTTGGCCATCTCTATAATTAGCATTAATTCAATATGGCCGCCGGTTAATTTTATCTTGGTAATCTATTTAAGAAGCATAATTTTAATGTGGCCGCCAGTTGATTCTATTTTGGCCATCTCTACAATTAGCATAAATCCAATATAGACGCCGGGTAATTTCTATTTTGGCCATCTCTATAATTAGCATTAATTCAATATGGCCGCCGGTTAATTTTATCTTGGTAATCTCTGTAAGAAGCATAATTTTAATGTGGCCGCCAGTTGATTCTATTTTGGCCATCTCTACAATTAGCATAAATCCAATATAGACGCCGGTAAATTTCTATTTTGGCCATCTATATAATCAGCATAAATTCAATATGGCCGCCGGTTAATTTCTATTTTAGCCATCTCTATAATTAGCATAAATTCAATATGGCCGCCGGTTAATTTTATCTTGGTAATCTCTATAACAAGGATAATTTTAATGTGGCCGCCAGTTGATTCTATTTTGGCCATCTCTACAATTAGCATAAATCCAATATTGACGCCGGTTAATTTCTATTTTAGCCATCTCTATAATTAGCATAAATTCAATATGGCCGCCGGTTAATTTCTATTTTGGCCATCTCTATAATTAGCATAAATTCAATATGGCCGCCGGTTAATTTTATCTTGGTAATCTCTATAACAAGCAAAATTTTTAAACTGGCCGCCAGTTGATTCGATTTTGGCCATCTCTACAATTAGCATAAATCCAATATTGACGCCGGTTAATTTCTATTTTAGCCATCTCTATAATTAGCATAAATTCAATATGGCCGCCGGTTAATTACTATTTTGGCCATCTCTATAATTAGCATAAATTCAATATGGCCGCCGGTTAATTTTATTTTGGTAATCTCTATATAAAGCATAATTTTAATGTGGCCGCCAGTTGATTCTATTTTGGCCACAATTAGATAAATACAATATAAACGACGGTTATTTTCTATTTGGCCATCTCTATAATTAGCATAAATTCAATATGGCCGCCGGTTATTTTTATCTTGGTAATCTCTATAATTAGCATAAATTGAATATGGTAATCTCTATAAGAAGCATAATTTTAATGTGGCCGCCAGTTGATTCGATTTTGGCCATCTCTACAATTAGCATAAATCCAATATTGACGCCGGTTAATTTCTATTTTAGCCATCTCTATAATTAGCATAAATTCAATATGGCCGCCGGTTAATTTCTATTTTGGCCATCTCTATAATTAGCATAAATCCAACATAGCCGCCGATTAATTTTAACTTGGTAATCTCTACAACAAGCAGAATTTTAATGTGGCCGCCAGTTGATTTTATTTT
>JAWDGP010003948.1:77500-119356 GCA_033675545.1 Elysia crispata | reverse complement strand
TCATCTAACACCACCTAGGGTGGACTGTGATATCACCTAGCGTAGACCATGACATCATCTGACACCACCTAGAGTAGACCGTAATATCACCTAGCGTCGACCGTACCATCACCTTGCGTCAACGATTAAGGCATGTTACCAATGCTGAAAAATGAGCTCTTTTTTTAATTTTTCTCGCAAATTTGATACAGTCGACGCCTAAACATAATGTCATCAATAAGCTACAACATGTTCTGTGGTCTTTCTGTTCTCGTCTATACTCTTCTTTACTACAATATCTTGATTTATTTAGCAGCCGCAACGCTCTCTATTGTAAGTGAAATCATAGGTAAGTATGTAAATACTTAGCGAAAGTTTCAAACCCTAAATAAAATATTTAATCTTAGAAATGATAACCTTTTTAGCTCCTTAAAAGGCATTATGACATTTTTTTTTATTTCTAATTCCGACTTCTTGGTGATTTATTACATTAACATCATACATTGTTAACGTTTTATCTGCATTTCTAATGGATAAGTTAAAGGAAAGGTTTACGTTTTATAAATTTGTTAAAGAATCCATAACAATGACAGGGTCTCTTTATCTGTGAGGCTCATTAAATGGGATCTGACTCTCATGCAAAATCGTCCATTCGGGTCTAACCCGAGAAGCCATTATTTTTAATCAGCACCTTTACTAATAAGTTAGGTGAAGACGACTGTGCACTAGCATTATTTTTAATCAGTACCTTTACTAATAAGTTAGGTGAAGACGACTGTACACTAGCATTATTTTTAATCAGTACCTTTACTAATAAGTTAGGTGAAGATGACTGTACACTAGCATTATTTTTAATGAGCACCTTTACTAATAAGTTAGTGAAGATGACTGTACACTAGCATTATTTTTAATGAGCACCTTTACTAATAAGTTAGGTGAAGATGACTGTACACTAGCATTATTTTTAATGAGCACCTTTACTAATAAGTTAGTGAAGATGACTGTACACTAGCATTATTTTTAATCAGCACCTTTACTAATAAGTTAGGTGAAGATGACTGTACACTAGCATTATTTTTAATCAGCACCTTTACTAATAAGTTAGGTGAAGACGACTGTACACTAGCATTATTTTTAATCAGCACCTTTACTAATAAGTTAGGTGAAGACGACTGTACACTAGCATTATTTTTAATGAGCACCTTTACTAATAAGTTAGGTGAAGACGACTGTACACTAGCATTATTTTATTACTTGATTTATAAACTAAATTATTTTTGGCTCTGGCTTTTAAATCTGAACTAAGTGTCTACCCTGCGTTGATTGTTTTTATTTTTTAAGCAATATTTAAATGAAAGCTTTTGACTTCCAAAATTGTGTCCTGATCTCCAAAGATACTCTGTATTTTATATATTGTGTTTTTATCGGTCCTAGAAAGCCACTGATTTGTGTCAATAACCCAACTACAATCACACATAACAACACATTTCGGGCGGTCTTTGCAATAATGTTTTGATATGGCAAAGTGTGTACATGCCTCTAAGGTCTAATCATTTCAATGAGAGTTGTTGTAACAAATCGCTGAAGAGAGCATCTTCTATAATCCATGCAGCCGGTGTGTTTTCGTGGGATGAAAAATACCACACAAGAACAGTTTATAATATACACAGACGAAGACCTGGGGAAACAGATCTTATGTGATGCCCATACGGATGGTGGTGGGTGGATCATAATTCAGGTAAGTAAATTAATTTATGATTAAAATACAAAAAAAAAAGAAGAAAAACAGAAATGGTTGGAAGTATTTTAATTTTTAAAAAATCTCCAGTGTTATAAGTGTAACTAGACCTAGCTGGGTGGATATTCCCTTAACTTACTTAGTTACTACTACAATAGGACCCACTAGTCTAGTTATCTATAGAATCTCAGTGCTTCTTCCTACTCTAAGTAATTGCAGGCCCTAACTGGTTATGGTAGCGTGCCTAGCAGCCGTGCAATACTAAAGAGTTCACACTCTTGGGTCCTTGAGTATCAGTGGAGTACTAAAGCCACTGTTCCCTAACTAATATGAGTGGGTGTCGAGACTTGGCAAGAACAGAATAGCTACACTCCAGAAAAGGAAGAACACAAAAGAGAAGAAGTTAAAGTTACCACCTATAATATGTTTATTCCACGAATACTCAATTATTAATGAATTAAGGCAATTCTCAAAGGATAAAATACAAAATACAAAGGTGATCCCCAAGCAATCACGTGATAAAAGACTAACAAATGGTCAAAATAAGTGCCAAGAAGATACTCAATATAAAGTGCAGATATTATACTAAGATCAGATACTAAAACAAAATGGCCAGAATACTAAGTAGAAGATACTAACAAAATGGTCAGAACAGAAGATGCTAAGAACTAAACAAAATGCCCAATAAAAATGTCTAATAATAGATTCTAAATCTAGTCAAAATGCCTAATAGTCAAAATACCTAATAAAAATGCCTTAGACTAGTCAAAATGCCTAGTCAGCCAACGCTGAGAAAGAAAAGAAATAAAACATAATATTAGACATACAGCGTTATCAATAAGATAATCATCAATCATTCTATTGAACCTTAAGTGAAAGTTCAACCTAGCAAAACAAGCATAATTAAATGTCATGTTCTAAATCTAACAGTCAAGGTCAATCCTACTTACTCCCCTGTATCAGTATGATCTTATAATTGCGACCGCCCATGGCTTGGCCTACCGTACCACGTGGTACCTCGCCAATGGTCCAGTCTCAGGTAATCAATTAGAGACTAGAGAGGGGAAGGGGGGTAGGATCATGAATCTAAGATCGCCCTGGCGCGAAACCGAGAGCGTGACCAACGCCTAGCACTGACGCAATCACCCGACTTCTCACATGAGAGCGTCAGTTCAAAGAGGCCGTGGCCAGTTACTCTCCTTAACTGGGAGAAGGGGCGCGCCAAGTCCGTCTTGCATAGACGGTAGACTTAGGACACTCAAGTCAATACATGTAATATTACAAGACTAGATCTACATCTTATCCAGAATAATGATAATCTGCCAGTTAGACTTACAGTACTGGCAATGCAACAAAACTTAGTTTAGGGGAATACTTCTCCAGATTAACGAGGTGATCATAACTTATAATCAATAATTAATAGGTAAAGACAAAGGTTAACACAAAATTTAGAGAGGGAAATTCATAGCATCATAGGAATAATAAAATCAGTCGTCTGTCATTTGAGTCATTGAATGTCTGAAGGGAGGAAATTAATACTTACAGTAATAGTACTTAGAATCTGTTAAATTTACAAGGACATGGCCTCGCGCTAAATACACCTAACTTAAGCTTTGCAACTACTTACCCCGAGCCACGGTGATAATCACGTAGAATTAAAACAAATGATAATCCAACACAAGTAGCTTTCACAATAGTTCAATAATATATAACTTCTCACTAAAATTCCAAACAATACTACTAGATCTAGTACTATCCGACGTGGCCTCCAGATACTCCAAAAAGATACTGACAATGAGTCTTTCCGAGCTCTACAATTTATAGTACAAGCTCAGTCGGCAAAGTCCCTCGTCAAAGACTTCCCTGGTTTCCCAGTTCGTCCCTAGAACAAGGGTCATTGCCGACCGAGGAAAATCTGCTCCGTCGAACGGAACAACCCGTTTCCCCAAATAAAACATCACCCGACCGAGATCATAGAATCTACGGAAGCCATCGTTACATCTACGTACGATTCCAGCATCCCGCGACCAAAGCATCACATAACTTAATACGATCATCAGTCTCCCTAGATTCCCCAAGCTCCCCGAATCAAAGTACGTCCAAAACCGACCGAAGAAAAGCTTCTCTGGCCAGCTGGACAGGAATAAAAGAATAGATCGGCTAGTCTGTGTAATCATTACATGAAATAAAGAATCTTCCGAATTGTTCAAGAAATAAGAATAAACCGCTAGAGGGGCGGAGACTAGTTTCCCGCCATTAAACTAAGTATACTAACAAGCTAGAAGCGCACGCGGCTCCACCCACAAGCTCATAATTGACATACTAAAGATCTATTCTGAAGGCCTACTGCTACTGCCACAAATAAATATAAGTTCTATACCAGCCTCCCTACATAAGTGAATGAGATGTGTATGTGAGGTCCTCTCAATGCACTATTCATCCTTTCTCGCAATCCTCAATTTCGTCCTTTCCTTTCCACTTCTTCCATTTTCTTGCTTATTTCTTCTCCTCCTTGCCTGTCACCATCTTCTCTTATCAGACTCGTACTCATCCTGTATCGTTCTTCAACGTTTTGTCCTCAGTTTTGTTGTTGCTTTTGTTTTTTGTTAATATTAATCTTCTTATTATATGAAAATGACCGAAATAATGCTTCTCTTTATGAAATTTGAACTCTCACTTACAAATGCGTCAGCACCTCCAACCGCGTAACTCGGAGAGAGATAGGTCTATGGCGTCTATCAAAGCCGCACAAGGCTTTCTGAAGGAGGATTTTCAAGCCAAAGACATTTACTTAACCTCCTTGGATGATTTGGTAACTAAAGGAAAGACAAGACATCCCGGTAATACTTGGCTAAATAAGCAAAATAGAATAGGACAAATAACAGCTGCAGCAACAGCAGTGATAGTATTAGAAATAGTAGTAGGAGTAGGAATGGTAGAGTAGTAGCAGTGGTAGTAGTGCGTCATGTAGTAGTAAAGTAATAGAAATAGTAGTACTATCAGGAAAAAAAAAGGAATTTGTTAAATCCCGAAACTCAGTAAACAAGAATTAATAGACTTGCGGTTTTAATTCAATGCAACAACAGTTGCCTTGAATCGTGAAAGTATGTCGCTAGATCAGTAGATGCCAGGTGCTCCATTACTGAGCTTACTATGATACACAGAACATTCAAATTTTTCTCAAGTCCTTGCATGTTGAGCGGCCAACTTTTGCCCTTGCACAGTGGCTCTGGATGACAATAGAGCAGACTCCGTCAAAGAAGAAAGGGATAATTTAATTACATCTTCATGAAACAACCGCGCAATTTATGACCAACGAATTAAAGAAGAAAAAGACCACAACATTTGGTTCGCACGCAAAGTGCGCAGAATGCAACTTTCCAAACCATCAGGCGCTATCATTAAGTGAAATATAAATTTGGAATGTACAGAACTAACAAATTTCCCGTATCGTAAGTCTTGCTGAAGTATTCTTCAAGGACAAAGAGTCAGTGAAAGAAGACTTGAGTAAAGAAAAAATTACTAGATACGTAGTAGCGTGAAAGTCAAGAGGTGCGAATGGACAGAAATTAGGCAATATCCGTATAGATCTTATGTTTACCAAAATGATCTTATTTTAAATTAAATTTTATACTGCAAGTGATTGGTGTTTAAAAATGGTATTTTAAAATAAAAGTTACAACAAAAAATTTGAAACCTCCCTTCGTCAATATAAAATTATTAATCTTCTAAAATACTGAACGAAATACACTTAATCTCATATGAAGCTTTTAGTGTCCTTTTCCTATTTATCAGAAAGTCTTTCAAAACCTTGTCCAAGTTTATTTAAGAGCCATTTAGGATAAAAGTGTTCTATCTTTCATAATATTTCATTCAATGTTTTATACTGGCCAAAGTAGCCTACCTTTCCACTTTTTTGCGGGTAAAACGTCAATCAAATCATCAACCAGCCACTTTAAATTATTCATGCTTTATGACTCTTTGCATTTGATTTTCAAACAGAGGCAAATAAAGGGAGATGAGAATTTTACACGAGACTGGCAAAGTTATAAGGACGGTTTTGGTACCTTGGAAAATGATGGCGATTTCTGGCTTGGTAACGAGGCAGTTCACACTCTTACCAACTTGGTAATTATTTTCGTAGTAGAGCTAGTTATTTTTGCTGTTGAACAGCAGCAGCAACAGAAGCAGTAGAAGAAGAAGAAGAAGAAGAAGAAGAAGAAGAAGTAGTAGTAGTAGTAGTAGTAGTAGTAGTAGTAGTAGTAGTAGTAGTAGTAGTAGTAGTAGTAGTAGTAGTAGTAGTAGTAGTAGTAGTAGTAGTAGTAGTAGTAGTAGTTAGTAGTAGTAGTAGTAGTAGTAGTAGTAGTAGTAGTAGTAGTAGTAGTAGTAGTGGAAGCAGTAGTAGTAGTAGTAGTATTAGTAGTAGTAGTAGTAGTAGTAGTAGTAGTAGTAGTGTAGTAGTAGTATTAGCAGCAGTAGTATTAGTAGTAGTAGTAGTAGTAGTAGTAGTAGTAGTAGTAGTGGTAGTAGTAGTAGTAGCAGTAGTAGTAGTAGTCGTCGTCGTCGTCGTCGTCGTCGTCGTCGTAGTAGTAGTAGTAGTAGTAGTAGTAGTAGTAGTAGTAGTAGTAGTAGTAGTAGTAGTAGTAGTAGTAGTAGTAGTAGTAGTAGTAGTAGTAGTAGTAGCAGAGGCAGTAGTATTAGTAGTATCAGTAGTAGTGGTGGTCGAGATGACCGTGAAAATAATAACATTTATTTAATTTCAGAGTTAACAACCGTGATGGTGATAACCGTCTTTATAGCTATAGAACAATTTTATATTTCTAATTGACTTCATTTCATCTGAGATTGTTTTTTTTTTTGTTGTTTTTTTTGGTCCTCTGTTTTGCATTGGTCATTAACATTATAAGTAGATGGTCCTTTTATATATGACACCTTTGTCCTCCGCTTGAAACACAAGTGTAGTATGAAGAGAATTTAAGGTAAGGTCTTCTATATCTATATATGTATATATATTTTTTTTCTTTTGAGATTAATGATTATCGAAATATAATTTTGAAAATACAAAATCATGCACTGCTTTGTATCATTTGTTATTATAAAGCTTTCAAATCGCATCGATGTAATCATTTCTTTTCTTGAAGGGGCCTCATGAATTGAGAGTTGAGATTCGTAGCGGTGGCAAAGACTATGTTGCTCTGTACAAAAATTTTAAACTGGAGAGTGAATCGAACAAGTAAGTATTGGTTTTCAAAGTATTAATACAACACGGGGAGCAGCAGCCAATGCATGTGGATATCATAATACAGAATCAAAGACCCAAAACAGCGGTAACTTGGGCAATGGTGGGAAGGGTGGAGAGGGGCTTTATAGACATGTGGTTAGTTGATAAAAACAAGGGAGATAATTATGTGGGGATTTCTTTTACTTGGTTGGTTACTTCCCTTGTGGTGCTTTATGTCATGCCTACAATGAACCTTGCATTCACGGACTTTCAAAAATGACCGAACCAGTTCGTTGAGTCCAAGGTGTACTATAGATATTTTCAAACAATTTAGGAGACATCAAGTAAAAGGCTCGATTATCAGTCTGATAGACTATGCTCTCCAAACATTGGATGCACAGTGACAGCTCATCAAAGGTCACCAACGGCTGATACCCTGTACACACACACATACACATACATCACGCTCTCAATTCATGCCTTTGTAACCATCTCAATAAACCCCTTTTGTTTTTACTCGTCTTCAGAGTGACAAGAAGGCTGGCTGTGATTGAACAGTAACTCGATTGATTTGGGTTAATGATATTACACGTTCAGAAATTAGCCAATCATGTTACTTTCCATCCATACCTCCATTAGCTGCAATCCGCCTGATAGGCAGAGGTCATTCCTACTCTTTGTCAGGACTTTAGGGTTGGGGTAGGGGCAAGTTAGGAAGAAAGGAAGGGCCTTGTGGTAAAATCACCGCTGTCTAGATATTTTGTTTGCTCTTCTGTCCTGGTATTAACCACATACATGTGTCAAACGCCCATCTCGTAACATGGTACCGACAGACATATTTGCTCTTCACATCCCATGGGCTCTGGATCTCTTACCATTAGTTGAAAGAGGGAGAAACCTTCACCTTTTCATTGGTTTATATTCATAACATAGATGAAAGGTTTCTCTAGTTAGAGAGGATAATGACGTTTCAAATTAGCTTTTTCTTCTTATTCTTGTTCTTCTTGTTCTTGTTCTTGTCATTGTTTTCGTTCTTCTTCTTCTTCTTCTTCTTCTTCTTCTTCTTCTTCTTCTTCTTCTTCTTCTTCTTCTTCTTCTTCTTCTTCTTCTTCTTCTTCTTCTTCTTCTTCTTCTTCTTCTTCTTCTTCTTCTTTCCCCAATTCTTATCCTTCATCATCAAAAATGTTAGCGGTATTATTGGTTTTATTATCATTATTATTATTATTATTATTATTATTATTATTATTATTATTATTATTATTATTATTATTATTATTATTATTATTATTATTATGTTTACTATTATAATTAATCCTTTTTTTTTTTTTAAAGTAGTAGAAGTATTCTAAGCATTACTTTGCATTAGCTCCTCATTGTTCTGTATGCAAATTGTTTCCAATATAATATATAGCTTTCTTTTTATTGATTTTGTTGTGATTATAATTAATGTTTTTCAGTTAAATTATTTCCAACGACTTCCATGACTCTTTTAGTTGAACTTGTAAAGATATATATATATATATATATATATATATATATATATATATATATATATATATATTTAGGCATGAACAAGTTCCCTTTTTTCATTGTCTATGGCTCTATCACAGAAAGTATACCGTTTATGAATATTTTTCCAGTTTACGTAGTAAGATGTCAGTAGAATTGTACTATTTCCCACTATTACTTCCATCGGCGATTATATGAAATCAGGGATCCACGCGCTCACCACTTCAGAGACCGCCACGTCCTGGGTACGCGAGGCTACATTATAGCTAAAGAGACAAGCGGCGACGAGTGGGCTCTCTTTGTTGCCATAATGATAAACACTCTCTGGTTTTACTTTAATATCCTGTTTCCTCACTGTCTTAGTTAACCTAAACTGCGCGTGAAAATAGTTTTATTCTAATGCTCTGTTATCTCGCTGTCTTAGTTAACCTATATTGCGCGGGAAAATAGTTTTATTCTAATGTTCTGTTTTCTCGCTGTCTTAGTTAACCTATATTGCGCGGGAAAATAGTTTTATTCTAATGTTCTGTTTTCTCGCTGTCTTAGTTAACCTATATTGAGCGGGACTGTAGTTTTACTGAAATGCTCTGTTTTCTCGCTGTCTTAGTTACCGTATCCGGCTGGGGGCTGTTTCTAGCGACATTGATGACGGGACGAATGGTCTTTCTTACGCCAATGGAATGTTTTTCACTACATTCGATCGGGATAACGATGAGGTCTCATGGGCCAACTGCGCCATCTGGAATGAAAGCGGCTGGTGGTTCAAGGACTGTCATCGAGCTAGGTTGAATGCCCCGTTGAAAGATGGGAAAGTTTTCTGGTTTAATGGGACGGAATGGATGGCTGTCACTCGGACTGAAATGAAAATCAGACTTATGTAATCCAATTTCAAGTTTTATCTAGCGAGATAAACCTGTAATTGATGGAAAGCCCACTTTTCAGTTCAACAACTGCTTTATCAAATACATATTGTACCAAAATATTAAATCTGGAAAAGATTACATAATTAAAATCTTGGAACTTACACATCCAACTTATAATGGTAAGAATGAATTTTCTGCAACCCTAAATAAAAGCATCAGTGAACCAAATGATGACGTATTTTAAAATAACATTTGAAAGTTTATGCCCAGAAAGTTCATTTTGCATCAATAATGAAAAGATCACAAACATAAGTAGTTTGTTTTGAATAGATTTTGATGAATAAAACTCACAAATAATTAATTTATATTGTACAGTTGTTTCTAATTTAAATACAATAACACTTTCATTTAATTAAAGAAAACTTTATCAAGGTATCTTCCGTAGTGCAACTGACTTAGTGCACAGATGACAAGTCACCAAATTAATTAGCACTAAATACTACCTATTTGACCCATTCTTTTTCATTATAAAATAAATGTATTTAATCTGTATCATATCCACCCATTTATACGTATAACTTTTGTTCTAACAAATATTCGCTACAATTCACACTCCTTTTACTTTTTCGGATAATGTTGTGTTCTATGGAATTAAACTAAGCAATTTTTAAAAAAAAAATTTTCAGTGATTCTAAAATGAATCAAACATAGTATGAAATAAAGACTATTCTTTCAATATTACTTTCGTTTCTTTTTGTCCTATTTTTGGTGATAAATATCACCTCATTTGATAAACAAATGCTGTTTTATTAAGCCTGGTTACGGTTGTTAATAGGCTGTTAAAGTTAATTCAGAAAAAAAAAACCCAGCTAAACACTTTTGTCATTTGTATTACTTGTACATTATCATTTATCCAGTTATCTAATAAGAAACGAATAGATGTTTTGAGCTTATTTATCTGAGGATTCAAAGTAATAACTGTGAAGATAAATCTTACCCTAAACCAGTGGTTTAAAAAAAACTACATCATTGGTTGCGTAACTGAATGTTCTCCTCGCAACATAAAAGGATAAAAAATTATCATTTTGAATTACACACCAGTATATATGATGTGTCCCAATTTAGCCTAATAGTTACATGCAATTTGAGCTAATTTCTCATCAGATCAGTGTACGATCTCCTGCCCTCAAACACAAATCTGGTACGGTGTGGAAAGAAACAGGATCTCACTTGTCCTCTATGCCAAGGCAGGCAGACCACAGAGTATGTCTTGAGCTCTTGCAAAATCACCCTCTCACAGGGGCGATACACTTGGAGGCATAATAGGGTCCTTCCTGAACTTGCCGCAATCATAAGCAAGGCTAAAGCAGAGACTACCCTCCCTAATACCAACGCGTTGATATTCACAACAGAGGGAGGCACTAAGTCATGGCACGGAAGGCCGGTGAGGACAACAAACCAGATAAAATGCCTTCTACACGCTTGTGATGACTGGGATGTTTCAGCAAACCTTCCAGAATTTGACAATCACCCCAGTATAATCAAAGCAACACGACGAAGGCCTGATAGCATGATCCATTCAGCTTTCACACAACATCTGATCATGATGGAGCTAACAGGTCCATACGAAAACAGAATGGAAGAGGCCCACATCTACAAAAGAGAGAAATACCTGAATGTGACCAAAGAGCTAGAAAATGCCGGCTACAAAGCTGTGGTGATGCCCGTTGAGGTTGGTGCCAAAAGATTCGTAGGGTCATCAGTCTACAACCTTCTGACTAAACTTTCAATATGTGGCAACAAAAGAACAAAAGATCTAAAGTTACTAGCGGAAAATAGCCGAAAATAGTTCCCGGTGGATCTGGAGCAGGAGAAATGAGAGGTTCCTTCATAACAATTAAAAATGCTCTAACATCGCAAGACCTGTTGGCGAAAAGGTATAGCGCCGGGATCAGCAACCCATCAAGAAATGAGGGTGTGGGTTCGAATCCTAGGGGAAAAATGATAACAGGGGGACACCTGGGAGTCATGATCTTAGAGTGTCAGAAGTTCAGGGCCGAAACACTTGCTACAAGGAAGGTTTCTTCTCTGAAGTCTCCCTGTTATCTAGCTCCCCAATGAGTTTCTACCTACTATGCCACGGAAGGATTTTTCAAGAAAAGGGTACTCTGTTGCGACAAAAAAGTAGTCCTTCTATGTATTCTATAAATAGAATGTTTCAGGTTTTAGGCAGGCTAGATTCTATGTAGGAATTTTTTGAAGAAAGGGGTACTCAGTTGTGTTAAAGTGTCTTGCCACAAAAAGTTCAGGTGTTATTAGACAGACTTGGTATCCTGTTATTCACCCTGACCATTTATTATAAATCCACAGATTTATCTTTCCTTGGGTCCAATAACATGAAATTAATTAAGCTGCAAACGCTCGTGCAACAATTTCAAAAGGATAATGCACCAAAAAGAATCAACAACCAAAAACGAAGTATTCAATTAATTTATAAAGTTCGTTATTACTTCTTTACTTTTTTTACAGTCATATAAGACTGCTTAGTTGCTTAAGTAACAAAAAGATACCCACAATTCGGTCTTTTGTTAAGACATTTGGTGGTTGGAAAGGATTCGGTTTGACTAATGCGTGTGACTAGTGTAGGCAAATCCTTGCACAATTGTCAAGTGATGGCTAAATGCCTACTCCCTACTCAATCAGTCTGTCTATCCTCTCTACAGGTTCGGTTTGATAAATTATGAAATGTTCAGTGATGAGTGCATTTATGAAAGTATAAGTTGTCCGACAACGCCAGGAATTCGTTTTTGCTGTTTTTTTAAAGGTAAACTTATCAAATTCCAACTAAGCTACCAGTTATGACAAACTAATGAGTACTGTTGGCTAGTCTGCCATCGCGGCAATTCGCGGCCGCCAATTTGCTAAACAAAGTGGATCCGTCAAACTAACGTGGGGTTGACGTCTCGTTAACGTGAGGTAAGGTACGAAACTCAGTGGCTCGCTGAGTTTTTTCTGCTACTGAACAAAATTCGACCCAGTATAGAAAAAGAGAAACCTTTATCATGAAAGAAACGCCTCAAGTAAGCATTTTTTTTTTATTTTTTGTCCCAGATCTCTGCTTCTACAGACTTAAGTAACATAAATACAACACGGTATATGGTTTAACCAATACGTTCAATGAAACAAAACTTTATAGAAAGTAATGTGCATTTTAATAGATGTAAAAAAATAAATGAGTTTTGAATAATATTTATAGGAATTAATTAACACAGCAATAAATGTATACATTATAGCAACTAAATGTAAATGAAACTAATGAATGTAATTTGAGAAAAAGACGAAACTTAATATTCCTTCAATTGTCTTTATGATTAACAGGTTAACGATTATTGTATGTACAAACATTTTGTATAATATGCTGGGAGAGAAAAGGTAATACCCGTCAAGTGTATGTGCGATAATTATGAAGAGCTGTTCGTGTTTAATATCAACGTTAAACTCGCACGGCGTGATCCTTTCACTACTGCCAGCGATTTGGTATGGCAATGACGGACTTGATGATATTCTATGGTCACCAAAAATGCTGCTATTGCCAGCACCATGAGAAGGTTCGAAAATTTGAAGAACTGCCCGGTTGTTGTTGATATGGAGGCAAAGGACTCAGTGTGCCATTTTTACTCTCTCCTCAGGAAAACTTGGCCTTTTTCTCTTTCCTTTATAAACTGAGGACGACGTTATGGTGGGTTATGATAGTGCCTCCATACCACCATTTAGAGGGTGTGATTCAATCAATGGTGGGAGGATTTGACTCCCTTCTTGCATATTGGAGATTCTTTCTCTTGATGCGACATGTCGGAGAGATGTGACGAAGTTTTAGTATCGTAGTTATATGTATGGCAAACGAAAGAGCATTCTGTCTTAATGGTACCAGTACCGTTTTTTCTCTGGCGCTAACAGACTTTAATGATGTCATTTTCTCATTCCGACAGTCAAATCCATTTCTCTGCCTCTTGGCCTGAAATAATGAAAAAAAACGAAAAAAGAAAAATTGTTATTAGAAACTGTCAACACTCTGTTTTTACTCAATAAAAATTAAATGTTGCACAGCAAACAAAAAAAGATTTTTTTTTCAATATCCAAGTAGGTACAATTAATAACTTATTTTGTCATTTTTCCTCATTTCAACAGGTTTCTTGCTTCAGGAGAAAACTACGTGTCCTTATCTTTTCACTTCAGAGATAGAATTTCAACATTAAGAAATATAACGATAGAAACTTGCAGAGCGATTTAGGATGTTTTGCGGCCTGAAGTTTTACCCTCAACAGATACAGAAATGTGTTGCAAAATTGCATCCAAATGTCACACAAGGTTTCAGTTTCCTGTCTGTCTTGGAGTTATCGACGGAAAACATAATCCTCATACGGAAGCCAAACAAATCTGGATCGAAGTAATTCAATTATAAGGGGTATTTCTCTATCGTTCGGCTTACCGTAACTGATGCAAATGTTAAATTTGTTCTTGTAGATGTGTGGCGGAAACAGTGATGCGGATGTTTTCAATCGTTCAATATTCAAGAAAAGACTCTATGCTGATCTCTTAGCTATTCCTAAAAAAGGATATATTCCAGACACTGACATGGAAGTTCCTTTTGTATTCCTGGCAGATGACGCTTTCCCCTTAAGCGACGATATCTTAAAGCCGTTTGCACAGCGACAACTGACGGACACCAAATTTATTTTTAATTGCAGACTGTCAAGGGCAGGGTACAGTGTGGAATGCTCCTTCGGAAGAATTTCTCAGAAATGGCGCATTCTCCAACGTCAGAGTGACGAACAACCGCTGAATGCCATTAACATTGTAAAAGCAGTTACAACTGTGCACAGTTTTGTTGTCATTCACGAGCCTCGAGGGCTTACTAGCGATCACAGAAGAAGAACAAATGCAACGATTTCCTTCTCATGATCCAATTCGTTCAGGACGATACACGGCGACAAGCGATGCTCTTCAACAGGAGATTTGCTGATGAACTGCTTTAATTCTCCTGGTGGATCCCTTCCATGGCAAAATGACAAGTGCTTTATTAACAATAACGGCTGAGAATTGAAGACCACATTAGCATTTGAATTGCAAGTCTGTCAAAAAAAAAAAAAAAGAAACGTTCATTAAATGTTAAATTTAGTCATAAAATTGTTACCTGCATGCGAACATAAAAAATTGAGTGCTGTTGCAGAAATAAATAATAAAGAAACAAGATGCGCAGAAAAGGAGATTGAGCGAGCGAGTGAGTGAGTGAGAGAGAGAGAGAGAGAGAGAGAGAGAGAGAGAGAGAGAGAGAGAGAGAGAGAGAGAGAGAGAGAGAGAGACAGGGGAGAGAGATAGAGAGAGGAAGGGAGAGAGAAAGAGAGACAGAGAGAGAGAGACACAGGGGGGAGAGAGAGAGAGAGAGAGAGAGAGAGAGAGAGAGAGAGAGAGAGAGAGAGAGAGAGAAAGAGACAGTGAGAGAGAGAGAGAGACAGTGAGAGAGAGCGAGAGAGGAAAGGAAGTAACAGAAAGAGACATACAACAAGAAACAAAATAGGCATACGTAATTTAAACGATTCTACTTACCATCCAAATTAACTTTTCTCCCAATCTCACTCCATTGCTTTTTTAAATACATATGTTGCAATAATAATTGTCTGTTTTGCCAATGTAAAGCTGGGCGCTTTTGCACCTCTTCAATATTCTTTCACAGAGATCCATGGTAAAGAAGCGGAAAATAACGCTTGTAGACACTGATTTGCCGAGTGAAAAACAGGGGCTTTTTACTGCAACCATAAAATGCGTGAATTTTTTCTAACGTGAGGAAGTCTGGAGACGAAGAAGTACCGTGAGATAACCACTGTGCCTCCAACTGATATACTGGTTGCTGTGAATGAGACGTGCCGCCAGGTCACAGGGGTCAACGTGACGTCAGGTCACAGGGGTCAATTGACGGGGCATGAATTACACTTGAAGTAGATGGATCCACTGTGTTTGCAGATTGAGGCATGTCAATTTCTCCTGACAAAGTTGCGGTAGCTGTTCTTTCAAAGGAATACGGATACGTCCGTTTACATCTATTATTATGGTGGTAACATCAGATAGCTTCATTAAAAGAATGTAGGTTAGCTCATAGGGACTACTGAAAAAAAAAACCTCGATTTTTCTTATCTTAACGCTTTTAATAAACAAGTTAGAACAACTAGGAATGTTCAGAAATACATTAAGGTCTACCAAAAGAACACTTGGAATGATAAGACACCAATGTTTTGCGGGGGGGGGGGGGGGGATAAAGATCTTTTTGACTGGTGCCATCAAATTGCTTTTAAAAATAAACGAACCACACACATTAATATATTTATGAAAAGGATAATTATTCTTAACCAGGCTTTATTTTAATTGTAGACTGGACGCATCACCAAGAATAACCAATATTTATTTTGTAACCACTTTTTTCCCATACCGTATAGATAATGATGCATGGTCTGTTTTTCATCCTGGTGTAATGTGAGAAAGTTTCAAGATTAAGATGCATTAGTTTAGCGATTGATAGTGTAATGGTGGAGCTGTATATGTGACATGATTGTCTGTCACAACTTTTTTTTTTTGTGTGTGTGTAAGAACAATTCCATCTCCGCACTGCTCAGAATCTTTTTTTGAACGCCCCTCTTACCCTCCATTTCCTACCTTACAATTAAAACGTACAAAAGAAGAAAAAAATCCTCTCGCATTGAGGGTGAATAAAAGTATTTCTTTTTCACTTCTTGTAGAATTAAATAAAGCGGTGAAGGATGATATCACAACAACAAATAAATTAAAAACTTCCATCTTTTTCTAAATTTTAGGATCACTTTGACGCACTGAAGACATGCATACAAATTTTGTATAAAATAAAAATGAGTGCTCACATGCAGACAAAACTGAAGGAAAATTCGACGTTAACCTTTATAATCTTTTTCAAAATATCCCACAATGTTTTTACTTTTCAGTGTAGGAATAGATAAGCCATTTTTAGCCAAAATAAGACATTGACTGTTTTAAATAATAGCTGAAATTCACAGCTTGATTGGATGATGTAGACGTAGAGATATAATTTCACGATTAAAATATTTACCGGTAGAATGGAGGTAGGAATTTGTATTATTTTTAGCTCTAATTTTTAAGTATTTTTATACTGATTTCATATCTTTTGCCACAAAAGTTTTACATAATAATTTCCTGAGAATAGACTATGCCAAATATAATATCTCTGTACATGCAGACTCACACAAAAAGCTTTCTTTTATTCCACCTTCCTTTTTTCTGGAGTAATACCCCTTTTATTTACGGATATGCTTTTTGTTGAGATGTACGGTTCAAAGTAAACGATTTTTCCAGATAACTGCGTACCCATAACCGTTTTCTGTAAATAACCGAAGAAGAGAAACCGCGAAAGCATAATTATTGATTGATCTCCGTGTCATTTAACGAATTTCATTACACTTGAGTTCAGATTTGTAACGTTCTGAATTACAAAGATTGATTCCTCACACCGCAAAAACTTCCAAAACTGCATTGCTATAATTCTGCTTGTAATTTGGATCGATATTAATGAGTAACAGTTATATCAATCAATTACATTGTGTTGTGTGTTGATTGTAATAGATTATTTTAAACCTGACATTTTTGTGGGTTTTAATAACTCGTCCAGCAAAAACATGAAATTCATTTAAGATAACCAGTTTAAACGTTAATTACTCAGATATCCGAGCAATCATCCGATTATCACCCATGAAAAATATAAACTCAAAACGATTGCTTGCATTGATCAACAGAAGCTAGATCTAGATCTATACCATCTTAAAAAGCTCTATCAAAAGACCATTCCGCTGATTTGCGGATTTCTGAATATGTTGATCCATTAGCTAGATCTAGATCTACGGTAGATCTAAACGCATTTACAAGTACAAGACTTTTTTCAGTAATGGCTTCAATCATAATCAACCAGATCTAGAGTTAGAGCTAGAAAAAAATTGAGGCTGCAGCCTGCAAAAGATGTAATTATCTAGATTCTAGATCTAGACCTAGATTCTAGGTTCTCTACATCTTTTGCAGCCTGCAGCCTCAATTTTTTTTTTTTTTTTTGGTCTATGGATGAAGAGAATCCGCACCAGAAATCTAACCTGGCTGATCTTATCTAATCTTAGCCTTTGAAATTTATCTTAGACTTTAGACTTGAATCTAATCTAGATTTTTATGGACTCTTGTCAAAAGACCCCCATTGGCCAGGTCTAGCTGTAGGTCTAGATTAGATCTTGACTAGATCTAGTCTAGTATTGTTTTTATAAGAAATTGAACAAGCTAGTAGGGTAATTTGCCTCAAAAGTTCCAGTTTTCGTTAGTCTTTAGTGTGGAAAAGGTTGCAAGAGTTGAGAAATTGATTCATCTCATTATAGTAATTAGTATACTAATACCACCCAAGTTTTAATGTGTGTTTAGTTGCAAAGTCTAGAACTAGATATCTAGAAGTTTTGTTAAAACCACTCTTTAGCATTCATGAGCCTTCCAGTCCTAATTGATTGTGTTTGATACCAAAAAAAAAAAAAAACCTTTTGGGACTAGATCTAGCTCTAGATTTTCTAGATCTAGATCTAGATCTAGATGAATAGATCTATTTGTATGAAATTTTGGTATTATTGCAGTTACCAGCCCAACTCACTTTAGGCTTTCAAATTGTATTTTCCTTAATGATTTTGTATGCTGAATACGAATGTGAAGGTTTTATTCGTCGCAAATAAATACTTTTCAAGATGTAAGCATTTTTGTGTAGCTCTAAAATCCCATTAAACTATAAGTTTCAAATTTGTCAAGAAACATTCAAATGTGAAGCCTAACATGAGTTGGACCGATATCTGCAAATTTACCAAAATTTTACATTGTTATTAGTGTACCCTGTTAAAAAGTGTTATGGTAGAGAAACATACATCATAAAATATCAAAACACATTATGCATTGCTCACCCTCCACTCAAATTTTATCCTCTGCATCTATGACTTTAAATTTTAATTCATTCTGATAATAATGAAGGCTTTGTCAGCACTCCCTCTTGTTTTTATATTTTTTAAACTTTCAGTGAGTGATAATATTTTTATTTAAAAAAAATATTACTTGTAAATATAAATTGGGCTTGACAACCAACTCAACAGTGTTAATCGTTAATTCTTGGGACTAAAGCTCTTTTTTGTTTAATATATAGGGAACCATTGTTAAGTCTATGTTTTAACATAATTCTTCCTATTAAAACCATTAATTTAAAGCTGAATTTTCATAATATTCATCACTCATGACTCAAGTTCAAATTCAGAATACTTGTAGCACAACAAAAGTCAAAAACTTAAAAAAAAACAACCCAATTCTTTAAGTTTAATGATAAAACCTAAAGATTTACTGGTGCTTACAGAGGGTACTCATAATTAAGATGAAGACAAAATATTAACCTTATAGTTGTTTAAAGGCTTTTTGAATTTTAATCATTTTTGTAGTTTTGTCTCACTTTATTTACCACTTTTTGCCATTTGTTTATCCCAGTAATTTAACCTAAAAATAAAAGAAATTTCTCCTGTTTTAGTCTAGAGATACTGATATGAATTTTGCTTGATCTTTTCTTTTTTCACATCATGATTCAGGAAAAATATTTCAGCAAGGCCTTGATTGGCTGGGCTATCTGAACCCAAGCCTGTCTCTGAACTAGAACAATCTCAGTCTACATCTACATCCAGCCTACAGCAGACTATTTAGAGCATATTTATGTTATTGTTAATTTATACCTTTTTGTTTCACTGATGGAATCTACTTCATGCGCTTTGTGAGATTTTGTCTAAATTAGAGCAACCATAATTAATTATAAAGACTTTTCTGCAGACCTTTTTGGCTATAATAGTTATGGAATCAAAGTCATTAAAGCAGGCATGCATCAGTAGCGTGCCCAATTTACGGTTGCTTTGTAGCTCAACAGCTCTCAGTGGAGTTGGGATTTACAGATCATCTAAACCTGACAGACTCACCTGTGAAGACCTACCAGGGTTTCAAAATTTAGGCATCAAATATATAATTGATTTTAGGTCTAAAGAAGAATATTTTAGCTCTGATGGGCAAAAGTTGTTGGACAAAGATTATCTTCTCTACAAAGTAACTCCAGCTAAAAAGGCCGGGCAGACTTTTACAACAGAGCGCATTGATGACTGCAAGAGTGACCACAGTTGTACACGGAAAGAGGAAGTACTTGCATCTTCTGATGGAGCAAAAGCGAAACATTTTTTGATCAATTTCTTTACTCCAAGTTACATCCTTCGATCAGTATCAAGATTACCCTGTTACCTTTACTGTGTGGGCATTTTCCATTTCCTGTGTGATCTTTTTATAAGACGAGACACCACATTCAAACGATTTGGCCGATTTTTCACTCAAAATGTCATCAACAGAGTTGGAATCAAAGGACAGTATATCGACATCACTGAATTCTGTCAGCCTGCACTTTGCACAGGTACATCATGCATCCATTGCTTCTTATACTTCTAAATAGTGTGGAAAAAATGGTTGAAAATAAGGACCAGGAGACTTAATTATAGTTAATAGGTATCCTATGTGCTCTTTTTGATTTTAACATTGCTTTTGAGATCAAAGTCCTTTGGAAAGATTATTGTTAAACGAAATTCCGTTTTTAAAATCCAACATTTCATAATTTGATATTTTCCTTTTCAGGGTATAATACTTAGAAATCCAAATATTTTTTTTTTATTTTCTTGTTATCAGCGCATAACACAATTTTTCCTGAATTGATAGATTTCAGCTGATTTCTCTGAATTTGACATGTTCCCAACCCAACTTAAGGTCTGAATTTTTTAAAGCTACCAATTTTTTTTCTGTAGTCTAGTTAGATCAGCTTACCCTTCATTTCATCTGTGACTGAATGTAAGAAATGACTAAAGAGAGATAGAGATTGAAGGGTTGCAATTTTTCATTGTAGCCCACTGCAAACGATATTTTAGTTAGAGGATTCCAGAAATTAGGCTATTGTTACTAAGACTAAGATTTAGGACTCTAAGATCTTCATTGGAAAAGCATTGCTGTAAAATACATACCTACAACTAAAATCTTTCTTTTCAAAAATCTCTTGAAGACATGCATTTTTGGTTGGACATACTGTGGTCCTAAGCCTTGCCTTGCAATAGAAAAAAACTATATGCTGAAAGTGCAAATGGCAAAGTGCAACTGAGTGAAATTTAAGCGCAATTTGGTACCTGTTTCTTGTAAATTTTCCCTTCTTCTAAAACAAATTCTTTATTAATCAAGTGTATTGAACTAATGTTCAGTGACAAATGATCTTTTGTTATCTGATAGCAAATTTATTGTATGCATCATCTTTGTTGCTGAAAATTTAAAAAGATATTTGTATCTTAATACATATTTTATATAATGTATCATTTTCTCAATTTAACTTGAAGAATATCAATCCCTTTGTAAATTCTTGCTGGCTTGAAAGGGCTCCTTAGCGAGTTACTCTCTGGCATTACTGTTACAGAGTATTAATTTTTATTTAACAAACTCTCTTTGATTTACTAGCTATATTCATTGTCATTAAAAAAAAAAATACATATCAACAGGATTGTAGATTATATCTTATTGCAAAGTATTTGCCAACTATTGATAGGTAAGAAAAACTTAAAGTAAATCTTAAATATGAATTACACCAAGCATCGATTGTGTAAAATCCAAAATTTGGGGAATGATGGGTTTTGAAATTTAAGGAATTGGCATAACATATGTCAAAACTCAGTGTCTTTCTTTAATTTCTCAGCATTGAAGCTGATAGTGGACCTACACCACTCGTCTATCTTGCTGAACTGTGCACATGGCAAGGATAGAACGGGTATTGTGTCAGCTCTAGTTTTAACCTGCCTTGGATTACCAAAGGCTTACATCATCAAGGAGTATGCTCTCTCGGAGGTAACATGAGCAAATGCTTGTTTAAAAAAAGCCCTAAACATGCAGTTTCCTTGTATAAATGTTGGATTGATAATAATGTGCTGGTCTTAAACATGTTGTGGCTGACCTTAAGTGACCCTTTTCCTTTTTTTTTTCTTTGAATAATTTACTGCTACATAAGATATGTCCTTAGATACATTCAGAGCAATTTTGATCAAAATCAAATGTGAATAAATGCGATTTGGTTTTTATACTTTATTTTATATCTTGCAGAAATGATCAACTGTTTTTTGAGGAACAAATGTCTATATGATGTTGATCACAAACGACTCATAGCATTGTTTTGGGCTTGAGAATATCATTTGAGCATTGAAAGGGAAAAAAAAACAAAGAAAAAAAGCCGATTACAATTATTGTAAAGATTCATCTTTTGAAATCACAAGTTTTTTTTTTTTCAAATACTTTCATGTCATATAAATCAATATAATACTGACTGTGAGTTTTAAAATATCACCAACTCTAAGAAATAAAAGTCAGCCTTGTTAAAAAAAAATAATTTCCAACATGTTGACAGCCCAGCCACAATCTTTAATCACTTCTCCAGCGTTTTTGAGGTGTTTTAAAAAAAAAGTCCCAGGACATACCTTATTAATCAATGAAATTTGGCCATGCAAATGACTAAAAAACGGAATTTAAAACAAAATAAATTTGAATACTATGTTTTAAATGCTTATTTTTGTAATGATTTTTTTTAATTTTTACAATTTTTATACCCCCTGCTAGGTTTCCAGTGCAAATAAAAAAAAAGAAAATAGAAAATCACAGTCAATTTGTTTTTATCTGTTATGACTGAAGGAATGAGAGGGATAAATTATACATATATATATATATATATAGTCACTCCCAAGATCTAGATCTAGACTCTTTACCTATAGGCTTATTTTTTTTTCTTGCTTTTGGGTTTTGGATTTGATTTCGATTTTGATTAAAAGCTACTGGCTTCAGAAGTTTGAGGGTCAAGTTTAGATTTTGAGTCTATAGAGTCTATTCTGTATTCGTGACTTTTTGGGCACTGGTGTGTACTCTGGATCTTTGTCATAAACCTCTTCTGCATCACTTTGAAATGTTTGGAATATGTTTCTTTCACTCATTTTGATAGTTTCATAACAGCAGTATCATTGTTAGGTGTTCAAAAATCTTTGAGGCAAATTTTCTAGATCTCTAGATCTAGAAGTGATCTCAGGAAAAAAATTAGTAAAAATAATATTGGCTTTTTCTGCTCTTGTCTCCATCAATTTGAAACTAAAATACTGTGCTTGCGTAGAGGATATTCATTCAAGCGGTAGACACAATTGCAGTAATAAAAAATTAATAAAGGTTGTCCCCTGTAACAGACATGAAAATCATTAAGTGAGTCACAATACTCCAAAATTTTTTTTTTTTCAAAGGCAAGATTGAAAGGGGTATAGAATGATTCCATTCCATTGTGCACTTTAGTTATAAATCATAAATGACAGAAATATGTTATAAATTTAAATATGAAATTTTTCCAAGCACCTCAGAATATGAAAGAAGCAAATCTGTTTGGAATTGATTTTGGATTCTTTTACCAAGAAATACATTTTTTTAGCAAGGGAATTGAAGTATAGTTAACTTCTCAGCCAGACTTCCCAAGAAATGGCCAAATTATGAGGAGGAGGATAAAAAGCAAGTTGAAATTTAATTTCGATTTAATCATGGATTAACGTTATCAAATATAGCTTTGATTGTTTCTGTGCTAGGTCTGTCTATCTGGTTATATCTGAGTTGCAAGTTACAACTGACTGCTACACACGGAAGCTTTGAATTTTCCTTGTCATTCTTGCAGAACAATCAGGGTAACATTTTATTTCAGAGAGAGCTAAGTAAATCTAGCTTAAATCTTAGTAAAGTTCTTTTCTCCTGTCTACAGGAGGGACTTCAACCAGTCGACCATCTTGTTCGCCGGGACCTGATTGAGAAGTACGGCTTGAAGAACGAATTTGTCACTGCCAGTGTCGACACCATGAGCGTTCTTTTCGATCATCTAGAAAACAAGTAGGTTTACTAATGCTGCCTTTGATTTTTGTCAACAGAATGTTACAACATGATTCAGGAAATGTAGGTTATATTTCAAAGAAAAAAATTGTCTAAGGTCTCAAAGCCAAGTACATATTGCTTAGATATGGAAGCAGAGTAATGTGGAACCACATAATAACATAATATATAGTACACCTCGAATCCAACGAACTGCGATTCAAGGAACACCTTGTATTCAACAAACAGAGAAAAATCCCCGATTTTTTTCTCTTCTTTGACCCTCTTAAAATATCTTGCATCAAACAAACTGATCTCATTCTTATCCTAGGGTTCAACGAACCACAAGTGTTGGCAAACTCAATATAGAATGCTTTTCTCAATCAAAAGGCCCTATGCTGGCTGACAAGAAATATTTACAGTGTATATGTGTAGGGCACCTAGTGTAGAGGCTACATTATGCCAAGTAATACGAAGGTCAGAGTACCAACATTCTAGGGGTAGGGTAGAGCAAAGTTTTGACATGCAGAGAGGAAGTTTTGAAGACAGAGGGGGGAAGGGGCAGGGAGTGGCAGCAGATGCATGAGGTGAACATGATACAGGATCAAAGAACCAAAGCGGAGGTAACTTGGACAGTGGGTGAGAAGGGTAATCAGACCTACCATTCATTCTGATCTAATCAGAATCATTCCGATTTTTTTTTATTGAAGTTTGGCTCTTTTCCGAATATTTAGGAAATATTCTGATTTTTTTCTAAATTAAATTTTCACCTCCAAGATTAAAAAAAAATTCATTTTATATTTTCTTTTAATTATAATAATAAGTGCGGTATCAAAATACAGTTGAGTCCAGATAATTCGAATCCGGATAGTTCGAGTTCTTGGATATTTCGAAGTCCTTTAATTTTACTGAATATTTCTCTATTTAAGCTTTATTAAAAAAAAATTGGTTAGTTCTAAAGAAGGATTCGGTTAGTTCGAAGCGATTTTGGCGAGATTTTTATTTATTCTGACACAGTGAGAGCACTTTTCCAAGCTTGTAAAACAAAGTATATGTATTGCTATGCTCCGTGCTGCAAGTGATTCTGGTGTGTGTGTGTGCCCACCTACGTTCCAGGCAAGAGTCTGCAATAAGGCTATGAGAGAAAGGGGTTAGGCCCACCTCCACCCCCCTGCACACTTGTACAACATTTCTGATCTGTCATCCACATTTTTTTAACTCTCTTTCTCTATGTATTCTGATAATTCAAATTTCGGATAATTCGAAGTCCTTTTTTGATCCGAAGGACTTCTAAATAAGCAGATTTGACTGTAGGTATTAATATTTTGGTTTGTAACCATCCCAAATATTGATTCTGCCGAGATCTTTACTTTACGTTTTACCGTCTCTCCATCCTCACTTCTAGAATTAATTGTTATTTTCAATGAAAGTTATTATTTCATCTTCTAATAGTAATATCTACCACAGGATGGCTCTTTTTTCATCTAGATCTTGACAGAATCATTCAGTTTTTTTTCCATCGAGAGTGGCAGGTCAGGGTAAAGCATGGCTGTACAGACACATGGTTAGTCAATGTAAAAAAAATAAATCAAAAACAAAAACAAAAAAGCAAGGGAGATAATGGATTGGTTACTTCCCTTGAGATGCTTTATGACATGGCTCCAATGAAACTTGCATTCAACGATTTGTAAAAATGATTGAACTAGTTTGTTGAGTCCAAGGTGCACTGCATACATCTCAATAGTTGTTTATCCTCTTTGGTTGATTATTAATCAGCTATTTGTAAAAAAAAAAAAAGAAAACAAAGGCATCAGGTTTCACAAAAATTTATCTTTTTTTTTCTTAATTGAAACTAGTGATTATGATATTAAACATTATTTGAACAGTGCAGCTGTCTTCTTACCATGTACATCCATATTATGTTCCTTTTAATACTTTTTTACGCCCACAAATATTCTAAAATGAAACTTGCAGATAAAGATTGCCCATCTTACATTTTCTCTAAAAACATATTTGTTTCATTTTGGTTTCTATACTTTTGAAACCTCTTTTTTATGAGAGTGAGTAATGTAAGGTTAAACTTTTAATTTTAAATCTTTTGCAGAATAGAGGCAAATGCAGCTTACTTAATATTGTGGTAGTGATGGTGAATTTAACTTTATCTTGATGTACATATTTCCTCCTTTACTTTACAAACTCAAACTGTCCATTTACTTTTGTGAAAAGAGCAATTTTAAAATATCAGTGAAAGGTCGCAAATGTTTTAGAATCTTTCTGTTGTACTTTTTTGCTGCAGGGGTACTGGTTGTAATGTTAAGTGAAAAGAAAAAATGCTTCTTCTTTGTTTGTCCTGCTCCCAGGTATGGCTCTGTTGAAAATTATATGAATGCGATAGGATTCTCACATGAAGAGCAAATGAGTCTCAGGAGGCTGTATTCTCTGCCTGACCCAGCGTCAGTCCTCAGTGAACTGTCATCCACAGATGCTTCAAATATACCCAGGAAGGAGAAACTTCCGTTCTTGAGAAAAAGGGGTAAAGAGATCACCAGCCCTGCAATTTCATCAAAAGAGACGGAACTTTAAAAGGACATGATGTTATTTGTGCTTCATAAGAAGCGGTGCTTGAAATCTGCATTACCGCAATAAGAAAAGAAATTATTTTTTTTTTAATTTATGTTTATCAAATTTGAAAGCTAAAAATATATTTTGGTATATTTACCTCGATTTATTTCAAATCTTAAATTTCTATACTTTTATATCGTCCAAAGGAAATCTGCTATTAGGATTCAGTTGCCCTTATTCACAGGGTTGTTTTTTGATTATCAACTTTTTTCAACTCAAAGGTGTGTCTATGTGTGTGTTTCTCTCTTTTAATTTGGACAGAGAAGTTAACTACACAGATTTTTTGTGAGCAGAAATGAATCGCACCAAGCTCACATCATATACAAACACGCTGATCATCAGAACAAGTCATTTTTTAAAAGCTTATCTGTAAGTAGCGAAATTACAGAAAACTACCGGAAGTTTGTTGCTGAAACAGATTTCTTTGCTCTTTTGAAATATTAACTCAAAGAAGTGTCTATCTTGTTATAAATGGTCGTTTCTCAATGGAATGTTGCAAATTAGCTCTTTTTTTTATCTGATTTTAAACTTCCTTTTCTTTTTTTCTTTGGTGTGTATAGGGCGGGTCAGCCAAACTCGCTGGGCATTGCACATCCCATATTACATTTCTTAAGCAGCGAGGACCTTTGCATTCAAACTGCTTATGATATTTGCTTCGAAATTTCTTTCTGTCTTTCTATCTCTCTCTCTCTGTCTTTCTCTATCTCATATCAGAAGATACCACCTATTTGATTTATTTACTCTTACTCTTACAGATTGTGTATATCAAGGAAACTTACTCTATGTTATCAAAATCTACACAGATTCTTAGCCTATTGCTTGCCTATACTATTGTTATATGTACTGAGGCATACCATTACTTTCTACTAAAATAAAATGGAGCACAGATTCCTCAAATTCATCGGGGAATGTTTATATGTTCGAGGAAACTGTTTTTTAACAATCCTAATTTTAGCACTCTGGTCCTGGATTTGTGTTTGTGACAGTTTTTGTAAATAATTTGAAGTATGTTAACAACGTATAGATAGAGGCATAATGTTTTCTTGGCTTCTTTTGTAAAATTCTGAGCATTATGGGGATATCTGATTTGCCATATTTTCCGTAATTTTAGTAGTTAAAAAGCGGAAGGAAGACAGATAGCTCTGAACAAGCAGATCTGTCATTCCCAACTCGTTTTATGTGAAAAATTTGTCTTCAAAACCCCAGCGTTTATAGGTCTCAAACTCTTGAAGCTAGATCTAGATCTAGACTCCTAGGTCTACATTCAGATCAAGATCACAAATTTCCTTCTAGCTAGGGTTATATTCAGTCAAAAGTTGGCGTTCAAATACAGTGAGTGTTGCTCGTTCCTGAATAATCCTTAACTTAGACAAGGGCTGTCTGTCAAGGCAGAGCAAGGCATGATCACCCAATAAAGGATTAAATGGAAAGCTCACTATTGCCAGTCCAACATTCTACCTTTTATAGTTTTAAGCTATCTGGCGCCCTAACTGTCAATAAAGAAATCGTTCCTATCAGCTCTTTTCATATGCAAGGGGTGTGCGCACACAGATTTACATGTCATCATTACCCTAGTCTTGTACAAGTTGGACGAGAAAATCTTGGTTACAGTCGGCCCCTTTGAAGTTTTAGCAACAGGCAGTCCTAGCATAGGCGCAGACAGACAACTGGCACAGGTGCATGAAACTAGGCTACAGTAAGGTAGGGTGGGAGAGAGGGTGTCCACAAATTGTTTTCACACAGTGAAAGGGAGAGGTAAGGCATGCTTTTTTAATAATAACAACAGCTGTGTAGAGCACTTGATAGAGATTTTAGATCAGCAAATGTAATGAAAGTCAAGGTCTTTCAAATTTCTTAAGAGGTGAAAATTTTCTTTCTCTAATTTTAGGATTGATTGTTTGCAGGAAACGTGATATAACTTTGAACTAGTTCGAAGAAAACATAAAAATAAGAAGGGAATGAAGAGAGAATCAGAAGGGGAAAATATTAGTTTGAGGAATTCGTGATTTCGGCGGATTGGTGTTCGATCCAATTGTATTCTACTGTAGTTCTAAAAAAAATATATCAATGCCAGGGAAGGACAAAACCTTTGATAGAAAAACACTATGTTTTAGAGCTGGACGACAGGAATGTGTTAAGAGCAATATTTTTAATGGTGGCGGGTACGTTACTCATCCTAAGACCCTTTTTCCACCTATTAATGTATTCATATGTAGTTATATGCCCATATTTTTATTCCCATTGATGTACTTACTATTTATTATACAGTGTATGTATGTATATGTGTAACATAATGCAACATCGTAAATATTGATATTTATGTTATCGATTGTCAGGTACTTATTATTTTTAAATAATTGTTTCACAGGAATTTCAATGTTTCTAAAATTTTTGTGCAATCTGATTTTTTTTTTTCAATTATTTTTTCTATGAACACACCCAATTAAATCTGGTCTCATGACATGATTTTGTTACTATCTCTTATATTGGAATCTTTCAATGAGATAAGTACTATAGTGGCCGACCATTTAAACTGGTGGATGAATTAAAGATCACTCAGATTAAATATGGATAGTGATGAAATGGTAGAAATAATATACTAACATCATGAAACACAGAGCAGGCCTCTTTTGTGGGAATTTTTTTTTCTTTATCAAAATATTCTTTACAATAAAATTTTCCTGCATTTTGTTATTGTTTTTTTTTTCAATAGATCTATAACAGTGTAATTTAAGTACTTTTGTAATTAAGGAGCAATAGCCAAAGAAAATAAGTGGTTAACAAAAAGCAAAAGGTATCTGAATGCTAATCCAGGTAACTTTTTTGTACTTCCAAAGCTCATTCAATTATAACTCGAAAGATGTAGACAGCATTTGCTGTACCTTTTCTCTTCACAAAGCCACACTCTTCCACTGCTATTTCTGGTTTTATTTTATTTCTGTATTGCGGTATGATGATTCTTAAAAGTATTTCGGTGATATAACTTATAAAACTGATGTAATTCACACTCTCCAGCCCTTCATTTCTTTGGCAGTGTAATAAATTTAGATTTGAGATGTCTGATGGAATCTGATCTACTTCATGGATTTTGTAGAGTAAAGTTGTAATCTTATCTATTCCATCACAGTCTTCAAATGCTTCTTTAAGTTCCACTGATTCACTGTCAGGGCCTGCTGCTTTACCTTTTTTCATCTCTCCTATTGCAGCCTGGATCTCATTTTTCATTAGAACTGGAGCAGCAAAATTAAAATTGTGCTTCATTACATTGTAATCTTTTCTGTGGTCTTCAAAAAGTGTACTCTGCTCATCTGCCCTGGATTTTCTTTTCTCATTAATGATGTTACCGTTTTTTGTTTTTGTTTCTTCAGTCATACTGTGGATGAGCAGGTTTTCCTTCCAGAGATTTCTTTGATGTTTCTGTACTTTGTCTTCTCAGTACTTCTCTTTGGTGTAGATTTGTTTTTCTGCACTTGTCATTGATATACATCTCCTAGCTTCTTTGACTTCACCATACCATTGGATAGAGAACAACATGATGGTAAAATCAACTACATTGTACATGTAGTTGATGGGAAAATCAGCTCATTTTAAAAAAACGAAGTTTAGTGTCATACAAGTATGTATGCTTTCTTGAGACCTCTTCCCTCTCCATAGTAAAATAATTATGCAAAACCTAGAAAGATACCCAAGAATTAAAATAGAAGGACACAACATAAACAGCTATGACACTGTATTAATTGCATAAAATAAAGAAGACTTTTAAGGATTATTTGGCAGTCTTGAAGAAGAAAGAAAGGGTTGGAGTAGAAAAGCAAAAAGACAAAGTAATGGTTATCAGGTCAAGCAATGAGTGTCCACAGATCAAAATCTTTATCAAGGAGAAAGAACTCAAGCAAAGGGATCAATTCAAATACTTGGGTGCTGTAATGTCAAGTTATGGACACAACAACTCTGAAATTGCATAAATGATAAAGAATAGAGCAAACAAAAAAATAAGTTCCAGAGAATGAAATTGCTACTAACAAATAAATACATCTCAATCCACCGAAGGCGAGCCCTGAGTGCTAACTGCTATAGTGGACCCATCCTGATGTATGGATGTGAGGTTGGGGCAATTTCAAAACGGTTACAAAAGAAACTGAAGACAAACTGGAATGTGGTTCCCACATATAATGCTACAAATCTCATGGAGTGCGAAAGAATCAAAGGAATCAGTGAAAATTGCGAGAAGCTGACATAACAAGATCAATCATATAAATGCCAGGCAACCTGTTTTGGCCATGTGATGAGAAGAGAGAAACTAGAACATCTTGTTCTAACTGGAATGATCAAAGAAAACGCAGGGAGAGAAGATGTTGCATGGACCAACAAAGTGGCAAGATGTATGCCAAGTGACAGAGGCAGTAACAGCAATGAGGGATAGAGATACGTGGAAGGTCATGATAGCCTACACTAAAGAGCAGGGCACCCAATTGATGTGAATATTGTGATACAAATTAGTATCATTTTAAGTTCTAATACTTTTTTGCAAACCTTTTAGACAGTTAATGAACACCAAGATAATTTTGTGTCATAATAATTCATGTGTAAATGTATTTATATAATTATATTTTGTGGGAATATTTGTGCAAGCAATGTAACAATCAGGTAGGATTTCAGCTGCCTTTGATCTAATCATAAGTACATCACATCAAATCAAAATTAAAGCCTACAAGAGGAAGAAGCTGTTCAAAATTATTATTGCAGCCTATGCATAGATAAAGTCAAAACCAAAGTTAAAAAAAAGAAATAAATAAATACTCTCAAGACTTTGGTTATGGGTTGGATTTGTGTTCCTTAATTTTCTCAAATAATATTGTTATATAGTGAAGACTGCTTTCCTCTGGCTTAATGACAAGTTTAGTTCGATGAAATATGATTACACTTGTACAGTCACAGTCCCAATGGAGATCAAACAAGAGACTTTATTGACTGTCCAATGCTGTACTGACTGAGCCATCTGTTGCTCTTTTATCTACACAGTTCGCTGCTTAGACTTTAAGAACTCGGTTCATATTACAGATATTTGACTTGTAGGCAAAGAAAACTCGTGTAGATTTGAAGATTTGTCTAGTTTATTCATGAACTTTTATTTATCCAATTTTGAACTAATGATCTACTTTTCAAAGTGTAATAAATTCTGATGAATACGTGCAAAAAGTTTCTACCTCAATGAGTCAGTTTTGGTACTTAAAATTTCTTGCTGGGGGTGGAGCGGAGAGTTCTAGGCCACAATTACAACTTGACTAATGTTGTCAGAGTTTAGAAAAATATGTCATCGTGTTTTAAATTTTCTTTATGATGATTATGCTCTAGTTATTTTGGTCTTAAGGAAATAATTGAAAATCTAAAGGAAAGGAATGCAAGCTTCTCCATACTATTTTGTTTTCGTGGCTACTGGTGGACGGTTGACTAACTTTGTCTATTTTCCTCTATTCAATCATGAGTTTGAGTATCATCTTCTGAACCAGATAGAAAATGCTGCTCTTGTAGTTTTCTTTATTGAATTTATTATCTCATAACCACTGGGATAAAAAATGTAAATCATTCGAAAAGAAATGGACGAAAAAGAGAATTAGTGGACATCAGATTAAGCATAATTACTCAGTAATTCAATGCATAGAACAAATTTGAAAGCTTTGTAAGGCCATAATGACTCAATTCATTCATATTGTCTTATTATCGAAGTTAATACTAATAGGTCTGTGTTGGTGAATCCTTAGTTGAAAACAGCTATCAGCTGTGTTAGCCTCAGGGATGTGGATATGCAGAAGACCCGTCATAAAATTTTTTTGAGGCTCAAAATTTATAGGTTTGTAGATGAAGTTGGTAAGTTTATGTAACACTTATAAAGTACAATTTATATCAGTATACATCTGTTGTTACATATTGCTTTTTCATGTCTTACAGGGCATTGGTATACATATTATCTGTTGGTGGAACATTTGTATAAGTCATATGCATTAATTTGTCTTCTCCCTGTTGAATATCTTCCTATTATTATTATTATTATTATTATTATTATTATTATTATTATTATTATTATTATTATTATTAATATTATTATTATTATCATAATCAGATTGCTGGACTATGATAGTAGATGGTTTGCTATACGGTACGCCTGGAACATAAAGAAGAAGAAAAACAGAAATATCTTACAATCATTCAGAAGAAATGAAACAAAGCTGAAATTGGCATTTTTGTGAAAAAATAATCACATTTTAAGCATTCGTTCACATAAATGTGATAAAATTATGACAGGAGAATGTTACGCATTACGTTTTGATTATTATTATTTTTTTTTTGCAGTAAGGACACAACTAGACTCATATATTAATAGTTCCCCTTTAGCTGTCAGAATAGTTTCACAATTATTTTTGGCATGTGAGAATATTTTGAAGTTTGTTTTAAGGATAACATATTGACACCAATATGACTGTTTAAAGTGCAATTTAATGTATTTGTTGTATTTCCTGATGGTGCTAGCTATAATTATTTTAAAGCTCTTGTTTTATTGGTGTTATGTTTCACAAATTGCCTCTGGCAATAACTAGCCAAGTATATATACATGTAATACTATTAAACATATTGGAGTTTGTTTTGACAAAAGGCATATCGAACAAAAGTAGTAAAATTCATAATATGAAATTAAGAGACATTTTTTAAGAGGGTGATCTTTTTTCTCATGACTTTTTGCAGGTTTTAAAAGAGAGAAAAGCCAAGACCATGAATTACATTTAAATTAGGGCACATTGTTCAAATTAAAGTCTATAAAATTTTATTACTTGTGAACTGTCTTTGCAATGATTAGCAACTCACAGAAATTAATGAAACTCTGAGGTTGAGTAAATTAGAAGGGTCATAAGAGTATAGTGTAGTTGTATTGTAAACTACGTTAATCAAGTTCTATGTATGCATTTTATTTTGTTTTTGTTTTGCTGTAAAATTCTTCTTCCTTCCACTGAACTCAGGAGCAGCATACAGGCTGTTCGGGGGAGTAGATGCAATGCAGCGCTCTGTAAAAGTTTCTTGAGTATTTCTTGTAGGCCCTGCCAAAGATCATATCTCAAAAGGTCTTTGGGAAAAATTTGTTTTGAAATAGCAAACAGCTCTGGAACTTTCATGTTTAACAGAACTTCAAGAAGTAAACAAATTTGTTTTTCAGAATCTACATGCAAGGCCCTTAATGTGGTTGGATCACTATTTACCTTCACTTGATTAGAGCTAATGCTTTAATTAGTGTGAAGATCTTCTGGTTCTATTTTTTTCTTCCTCGGAAATAAACTCAGTGGGCATCTGAAATGAAATCTTAAATTTTCATACACCTTGCTAAGGTTATCAGGGTATTTTTTTTTGTTTTGTTTATGTATGCCGTGCTAGTGGCTTTTGGGTCAGAACCCATGCTCTAATACTAACGTAGGTTTATTCTTTGCAGGTTTTTCATCTGTCGTGCTGTAAGGGGACTCATCTTCTCAATTCTGCCTTGCGATGGGATCATGTTTCATATATGGATACTGATAAGCAGAAAATGCCTGAGAGCACTTTTTTGTGGATAAGCTACGTCAACAATCAATAGATATTGAATGAGTTATTTCCAAACTCTGTCAAGTTTTTTTTTCTTGGATTTTCCAGGCTCTCTGGTATATTAGAATATTTCGATCTGAGAGCCAGCTTTGGTTTTTGTTCTGTATACACAGTAAATTATATTTTACAGAAGTCGATCTATTCTTTAAGTTGATGGCACTAGGTAAAAACACCCGGTATAATGTCATAAGCCTCCTCTTACTCTATCATTTTCATTTACTTATATTAATGAAGTATGTAACTTTGGCGTGAATTGTGTGTTGATTATCTGCTCAACTTCATAAGTCAAACTCAAAGTTATATATGAAAAATTTGACTTGTTTGATGCTCAATGTTTTCTGGATACTTATTAACAATTAACAGCTTTCCTCTTTTAAAGGCTATATCTGATGCCCACTTGAAATGGGTCATATGTTCCTCATGCCATTTTCAAAGATGTTGTAATAAAATCAAAGACAGTTAAAGCAATTTGCTTTTCTCAGCTTCTCAATGTTGAAAATTGCTTGCAATTATTGTGATTCTCTGAAGATGTATGAAATGATGAGAAATTACACTCTTTTGATATATTTAAAAAAAAAAAAGTGAACTTCTTTAGAATGCATCTTTTTTTTCGTTTTTTTTTTAAATCATATTAGTTTATTACCACAACATCAACTCATTTGTATTGATTGTGAGACCAGTTGGTGGAAACTACAGTGGAAACTTGAAAAACCAAAGTCTGATTATTCGAATATCTCATAAACCGTTAAAATTTTGTAAGAGTATAATTTATTTTTTGCTCTATGACTTTGTTAGAATCTGACTCATTTATTGAAGTATTTCTGATTTGATTCTCTTTATTCAAAGTTGATACTTCCTCATAATTATGGTAAAACACAAGTAATTCATATATCTCTCAAGCAGCAAGCAATTCTAATCACTGACCGAGAAAGGCTGATCAGTAGGTTAACAAAGTGGGGAGGATGCTGATGCACTTACAAAGTGTTGCCTGGAGTAATACTGATACTGGTAGCAACGTGAGCCAAAGGAAGGGTAGAGTTGCTCGTTGCAGTCACAATACATACTCTATCAATGAGTCATAGATTCATTTATACCCCTTTTTTGTAATTTGAATCCTCTTAATTCGAAGTTTTCATCCATTCCCATACAATTCGAATTATGAGGTTTCCACAGTACTTGTTAAGTTTTCTCCTTGGTTTGTAAAGCTTTGACCATGACTTTCTGTCTACCTTCCCGTACAATATTTGATCGTATGCTTTTTTTTTCTTTTTTTTTATGTGTGCATATAATTATGTTTGCTCTCTAAGTATTTTTATGTCACCTAAGTTTTCAAAACAGAGATATACATGAACTTTAGATCAAGGATTTACAAAGTTTTGTTTACGATTCCACAGGTTTTTAAAGAGTCCCACACATATAAAATGAAGTGCTTTTGTAGTTCTGCCTCCCCCTTCTCTCTGCACCAAATTTTTTAAGGAATCATCTGTAAAGAATTTTTTACAAGGTCTTTTGAGAAGCCTGTCAGTCCATTTTTTTTTTGTAGATTGTACATTTAAAGTGCAAAGGGTGCTTTGCTGTTGAGTTGTATAATTAATACGAAGGGAAAAAATAATGTGATGATCAACTAAGATTTAGAGGACTAATGTAAGGTTGATGCTTCTTTGTGTTGCTTATTCAAATTTATTGAATTTCAATGAATGCTGTTCTTTGAAATTATGATTATTATTATTAATATTATATTATTATTATTATTATTATTATTATTATTATTATTATTATTATTATTATTATTATTGTTATTATTTTATTATTATTTTAGTGAAATTATTTCTTAAAAGAAAATTTAATAGGGCTTGAAAATTATTAGCAAAAAATTTGCCATAAGTGTATCAAAATAGTTTCCATGATTTCACCTGCCAATATTTCTCTTTGAAAGCGCTACTTGTTTTGGGGAGAGGGGGGGGGGGGTCATGAAAGGTTATCAGTCATTTTATCCTCTCCATATTTTCTCGAATACGTGACGCAATTAAACTGAGCAAAATTGTCTAGCTGGTTTGCGATAAAGATATAAAAAAAAAAAAAAAACGATTTTTAATGATTGCGGAAAGATCCCTTTGCTCATGAAATTGATAAGAGTAATATTAGTTTTTGATATTTAAAACATTCATGTGGGTTTTTTTTTATTTACTTTATTTGTTTATAAGTTTTAAGCTTTTGTTTGCTAGTCATAGTCTCTATCACTCAGTACCACACCATGATAATTAACATTCAAGCAAAGTATTGGATCTACAATATTCTTATAATCTTGGCGTGTACTAAAATTTACTGACATGCATAGACTTACATCTAGGCCTTGTATGTTTTTCTGTGGTGATGGAGAAAAATTTGTTATTTTGTGCATGCTCTTGCTATCTCAATAAAAGAAAAGGAACTATAGAAAAAGCTTGTTTTGTTTTATTACAACGATCTCTTTTTTTATTGCGTACAGGGAGAGTTATTTTTCTCCCACAATCCCGTTTTTCAAACCACAAATTTCTATAATCCTTTTGATGATAGTTTTATGCAAAGAAGCAGAACCACAGTGGTTGCGATGTAGAATTCCCACGCTAATATTGAAAGGGAATGTTTGTCTCTGTTGCTGGATGAGTGTGAAGCCTCGCCTTTCATAGGCCCTACCGGTTATATACCTGTACCATGCCTGCACAGAGATTAAATTTAAAACCCCCAATCGCTTACAGGAGGCACCAGGCATTGCCTTAGATTTGCCAGCCATTCGCTCGGCATAGAACTTAACATAATTGCATAATTATGTTATGGGTTTTAGTTTTAGAGATTGTAAATACATGTATGCAGATTCTGAGTCTGGATGTTCACGCTGAGGGGAAATCAAAGATAATGATGCACAAACTTGGTTGTCGCAGAAATTAATTTGGAGACGATGGATGCTCAGCAACTTTCACCGTTATTTGTTGCTATTTTTTTTTGTATTATCAAGAGGATAAGAAGAAAAAACGAGAGGCACAGAAAGTACATGGAAATCGTCCGAGAGAGAAGGTAGAAAATATTGAAATATTGTCAAGCAGGGGGTGATGCAGACAACGGACAAGATATATTCATAAGTAATAATAACATAATTACACAAAGATCAGATTTTCTACATGTATATATATATATATATATATATATATATTTATATGAAATGAATCAAAATTTTCTAATAATGAAAATAATACAAGACATAATATAGATGAAAATAATATAAGATCTGTAATATAAACGAAAATAATATAAGACATGTTATGTAAATGAAAATAATGTAGTCAAAATAAACATAACCTGTACCAGTACAGCAATATAATATTAATACAGTGTATTAAGCTTTCACTGATGTGACAAAGAGGGAACGTAGAGAAAATTGTCAGGCGTGGGGTGGTGGAGACAGCGGGAAACATAAATACATAATTAATGATAACAATTTCACGAAGATTAAATTCTCTATATCTATATATTTATATATATCGCCGTTCACATCCTAGTGCTCTTACTTGGACACCTCAACTACCTCTCGATTGTTCGCTCATAGTCTCCTCTAAAGAAATGGAAAAATAATTCTAAAAAATCACTAGAAATGTTTTTTGAAGTACAAAACAAAACATTACGGTATTTCATTAAAACTATTTGTTTCTGAAACTGATTGGGCACCAGTCACCATCTAGATTTTCACACTGGAACCTTCCACAACTTTAGAAACCAGTGCACTCTTGCTTCAACTTTTCTTCTTAAACAGTTAATTAATTTTCTAACCTGAATCCTCTTTTTTTCTTTCTTTTTTTTTTTTTTTTTTTTTTTTGTGGCAGGCAAGGGGTGGGATGTTTAACGTTCCCAATTTCTTTTTTTTTTTAACATGAAAGAAAAGAGCAAAATATTTTAGTCCACTTCACGATTCCTAATATCTTCACCATGGTGCTTTATTTCCATTATACAGCCTAATGAAAACAGAGGAGATTTCTGATTTCTAACACACACAAAAAAAAAAAACCCAACTCGAAATACTGCCACAGATCTTGTTTTGACTACAATGCGAGCGCCAAAAGAGTATTGACGAAATCATTAAATCCAGAGATCTGCCGGACAGGAGACAATCTCTATTGAGCGGTACGGAAACTAGGTAAGCCTACATGTATAGGACAGTAAACAAACACTGACGCAGATCTAGAGGTAGGATACTTGTTATTATGGCTAGTAAGCCTACCTAGTACCCGCTGCTTCTGGCCCGCTGACCATGTAAACAATGCATTTTAGCTGATTTCTGAACATCGATCACATTGTCAGTGCTCTGTGACTTTTTTTCCTTTTATCTAGTATTTTTATATGAGATAAATCAAAATTTTCTAATAATGAAAATAATACAAGACCTAAATATAAATATATAAATGAAAATATAAATATGAATATAAATACATGAAAATATATAAATATAATATAAATGAAAATTATAAATATAAATGAAAATTTGTTAAGACTTATAGTTATAATGTAAATAATATAGTCAAAATAAACATGATCTATACTAATACAACAATATAATATTAATATCAAGCTTTTACTGATGTGAATAGATGTCTCTTGCCACACAGCCTTTCACTATATGAACTTCCTAACTGATTAAGAAAGAGAGTGCATAACATTTTCTTCAAGATATCATTTTTTGTGCTAAAAAATCATTCTAGCTTTCGCCATATCTCAAGAGAAGTCGCTCTTTTTTGTCTTGTGGTGTAGGCCTAATTTTAAAATTATTTCCCTCATTTTAAATCGCCAATCATCATTATTATGAAAAAGCAAATTGTAAATACATTTCGGGGGTATTTGAGTTAAGAATCTCCTGTTTTCTTTATTTTCAACATTTGTTGTTGTTGATGTTATTGTTGTTGTTGTTGTTGTTGTTGTTGTTGTTGATGATGATGTTGTTGTTGTTGTTGTTGATGTTGTTGTTGTTGTTGTTGTTGTTGTTCGTCTTCTTCTTCTTCTTCTTCTTCTTCTTCTTCTTCTACTACTACTACTACTACTACTACTACTACTACTACTACTACTACTACTACTACTACTACTACTACTAATAATAATAATAATAATAATAGTAATGATAGTAATGATATTAAGGTCAATAGTGAAAAAATATTAAAACGGGAAAAAAAATTTAAATCAGTCTTGCAATCTATTCAACGTTTCAATCATCGGAGAAATAGAAGCTTAATAAGGTTGTGAAAGTAAAGGTTAGCCCAACTGATGCCGGCACGCAATAGAGAGCAAGCGATAACGACGGACGATAGATTCGCCTAGCACCCCTAGTAATGTGTCTGCGAGGTTTCTCGACCTCGTTACACCAATGTCACGTGATGCGCACTCCTAGCTTGATTTATACTTTCATTAATTAATGGCAGAAAATGTGCAGTCTGAATGGTGTTTTAATGCAAGCATCTGTCTAAGACCTGAGTATGCTTAACTTAATTTCATGAGTTGGTCAACATCACAAATAGGATCTCTGTCTTGTTTTTGCTCTTTGTTTAACACAACAGAAAGTATTGAGTGTACGTTTATTTCATGTTTATTCGTTGTTGGCAATCTTAACTTTTAGTTGTGGCTTAATTTTTAAGAGTATTACCGTATTACTTTGTGTGCAGAGTTGCTTCTGACACTTAACATAAAAAATGTTTTCAGTTATTGGTATCGATACCTGTTAATGTTTTTGTAAATAATCAAGTTTGCTTCTTTCTGGAGTCGTATAAAGTTATGTGCTCATTATAAAAAAGAAGGTTTGGAAAGGTAGTTCCAAGAAAAAAAAGGCATCCCTCTTCAGTGAAAATCTACTTTAGCAGCAGCAGTCTTTATGAAAGGCTAGTGGGAAAAAAAGCAGAGACTTTTTGACAAACCTTCACTTTGGCTATAACATTATAAGTGCCCCAAATTAAGTTTTAAAGCTAAACTGTATTACAAATGTACTATAAAGTTACAATCTCAGAAAAAATACCTTTTTAACAATTTGTACCAAAAAAATATGGGATTAAGACATTTTAGGCTTGTTTACCCACTCAGATCCGCTCCATCTGGGAGAAGACTTAACAACAGGGAGAAGTTTGAACTTTCAATCATCAGATTTCACAGGAACGGACCGCAGCATCATCTGTGACAACTACTTCACCGACCTCAAACTGGTTGAGGCATGCCGATTGGGTCAAAGACGAAGTTAATAATTATATGCCTGTAGTTGTAAGAACAATGAGAAAAAACAAAATCTTTCTGACAATAGAATTTCAGCAAATGAAAGCCACCCCCTTGGGAGAGTTCAAATTTCTCTTCAGAAAACAAACAACTCTGGTAACTTATCAGAGAAAGCGAAAGAAGGTGTTGCTCCAGAGTACGATCCACAAAGACGCAGATGTTTTGTTACGGCACAAAAAAGCCAGAGATTGGCCTGAAGTATAACCAAATGAAAAGGGGGAAAGCGGGGTGGGGGGTGGGGGGGTTGCTACGTCTAAGGTGTTCACTACCACGAGGAAAACAAACTGCTGGCCCTTGGTGATCTTTTCCAATGCCTTAGACCTTGCTGCCATCGCACAATGGACAATCTCCCTCCCCCTATGGACAAGCTCGCTCATTAGGATCACAGAGCTTGAACATAGCGATTGGAAAAGCTTTCGCATTGCCTTTGATCAAACGCTTTTAATTGTACTTACCTTGCAGATTGTGGAAAACACACTCTCGAGTCTTTGACACACTCAACCCAAAACAAAAACCCTTCGTCATCTCAGCCTCCAGAATAGAAGGCAAACACAAGAATTGCACCAGCAAAGAAGCAGAAACGATGCACTCTCTGCCGTGCCAGCAGGGATGGAAAGACCAAGACGACACATGCGACCGTCATATTTGTCAAGAGCGCGCTGTAGTTCTTTGTAAAACCTTTTTCTGATTCATAATATCAATGATGTTTCTACCCTTTCTTCTGTTACACAATTACGGTCCAGCAATGTTCGTGTTAGGCTGATATAAAAAGTAAAGAAATTAGAATAGGAGCGTTCACCTTGCTTGTGGCAATCGGCTAATATTTGGTGTAGTAATTTATTGTTTCTCTTTGCTGTTGATCTGATTACTGTTTCAAGTTTTGAATATCTTTTAGAATGTTAGATTTGTAGCATTATCATAATTTTAAAATTTAAACTGCTTTCATCTTGTTAAAACAATCAGCTAGTGAATGCTTTTCTATTCTTTTCACAGTTGTCAGGAATAGTAGAAAAAAGTGTGCGGGTATGATACGCCCAGCTGTCAGTAATGAGATAAAAAAAGAATTTAGGGTAAAACAAAACGATCAATTAAACATGAATTATAAATTGCAAGTAAATTGAGGATTAAATGAACGTTCATGAAAATCAAAGTAAACAAACCGGAATGATAGCTCATTTTCAAAGCTCATTGGTTGTGTGGATTACACCCAGTTATCAGGGAAAGGGTTAAATAAACAGTCAAGGTTTCTCTGCTTAAGGAACTGTTGTTTTAGGATATTAGTGGGCATTTGATAATAAAGACCCCAAAAATGATCTCACTGACTAAGAGGAAACTTTTTGTCGAAGAATTGAGAAAAAAAAAGATTTTTGTACTTAATCAGATAAAATACCAGCTGTTTATGCACTTTTACCATTTTATTAAAAGGTCTTTTTAAAATTTCACGAAAAGGCAATAATGTTCGGCAAAAAATGTCAAGAAGCGTTATGCGAAGCAGAAATTGCTGTGATAATGAACTTTTCAAATGATGTATAAATAGTTTTTTTTTTCTTTTGCAAGTCGTTTTCCTCATCTTTGATCATTTGAAGAGTTTGGCTGTAGTTTTAGGCTGATATTTGAAATGACAGATTTATTATTTCTCTCTCTCTCTCTCTCTCTCTCTCTCTCTCTCTCTCTCTCTCTCTCTCTCTCTCTCTCTCTCTCTCTCTCTCTCTCTCTCTCTCTCTCTCTCTCTCTCTCTCTCTCTCTCTCTCTCTCTCTCTCTCTCTCTCTCTCTGTGCCTTATTTTTTTTAAACAGAAACGACATATTTGTTATTTTCCATTCGCACTTCATGTTGAGAAAAATTATGGTTCAAAAGGGTAACCTAAAAAAAAAAAAACACACCATTTTGATGCGTTTTCAACATTTAGACTAGGGCATGCCATTCTGCAATTTTTTATCATTGATTTGAAGAAAGTACATGTAAAAGATTCAAAAGAG
>JAWDGP010003948.1:32500-72500 GCA_033675545.1 Elysia crispata | reverse complement strand
CATTGACGATTGCCAAGAATTTGAAACTGCCATATTGCATTTTTTTTTTGGTTTGGTTTCAGTCTTACAAACACCGCAGCAAACAGTTCACGCCGTGACCCTGTTACAGGCCTGTTTTTACAACTTAAGAAGTCCTAATCGACCTGCATAATGATTCTGATATTGATGAGGTCGTGTCATTCAACCCCAAAGGGATTACAAGGATTGTCTTACCAGAATAGTCTATTGGGTGTAATTCAAAATCAGATATGAATATGTTAGTCAATTATTTATAGTTTTAATAACTATTGATGGCAGTCTGAAAAGGCATGGATGCTAATCTAAATAAAAAAGACCATAAGGTTTTATGAACAAAAAACGAAACAAAACCATCATTTATTATTAATTTCTTTTTTATGTATGTATATATATATATATATATATATATATATATATATATATATATATATATATATACATATATATATAGCCTCATCAAGCATAGCGCTTTTTAGCCCTTTAAATGAAAGCTCAGCCATTTCTCCCTGAAGTGTGGAGAACATATTGCAATTTAGGCACGTCTGTCGGTACCATATTACGAGATGAGTACTTGGGGTTACTGACACGTTTGGAACCTCTTTCTTTCGCATGTGATTGTTGCAACGACAGAAGAGCAAATACTAGATCTTGCCAGCACCAATCTTCACACTGTCCATACATGTATATGGATGTTACAGTCTCCAAAGTAGGGAGAAGTTTTTGTTTTTTTTTGGAAAAAAAAAAGGGGGGGGGGGGGGGGGGGGGAGGAGACTTATCTCTATGATGCGAAAAATGAGTAATATTTCTGAAAGGGATTAACCAATAAAGTTACTCTTCTCAGGTTTTATAAAGTACCGTTTGGTATGAGTAATCAAGTGGGCGGGATGAAAATATATTTTTAGGCTTAGGTCGATGAAACGTTAGCCTTTTCAACGAAACCTCATTTCTAAACTGTCCTCTTTATCTCACCCCTCCCCTATATCTCTTTCTTTCTTCTTACTCTTTTTCTATTGGTCGCAATTTTTTCCGAGTTCCTATATCTCATCCTCTCTCTCTCTCTCTCACTTGGCCCCCACCTACATGTATTTCTCTCTCAAAAACACACCCTCTATTCCGATTGTCTTGTCTCTCCCTCGTCTCTTTACCTCTCTCTTCCCTCTTCAGACTCACCCAATTTCTCTACCCCTCCTCTCCATTTGTTTCCTTGCCCCCGCCCCCCCCCCCCCCCCCCCTCTCTCTCTCTCTCTCTCCAACTCTGCCATTTTCAGTTCTCACACTCTCTTTCTGTGGTCTGTCAGTCCCTATCTTTCCATCTCTCATGGTATCCCTCTCTCTGTCTCTTTCTCTAACTCTCTCTGTCTCTGTCTGTCTGTCTGTCTGTCTGTCTCTCTCCCTCTCTTTCTGCCTGTCTCTGTCTCTCTCGTTTCTCCAGATACAGCTTAAAGTGAATTAGGATAATTGTTTATTAAGTGCCATGTATCTGTGTTTCTGATGTGTCAATTCCCATAAATCTTCATCAATATCTCAAGGCGTCTGCAAGATAAAATTTCTTGACGAGGAGTGGAGCGATAGATAGATAGATAGATAGATAGATAGATAGAGAGAGAGAGAGAGAGAGAGAGAGAGAGAGAGAGAGAGAGAGAGAGAGAGAGAGAGAGAGAGAGAGAGAGAGAGAGAGAGTGAGTGTGTGTGTCAGGCAGAAAGACAGAAAGAAATCTACATACTCACAAGTACAGGGTCTCATAGGTAAGGGTGATATTGTAGCTAAACTGAGGTTAAACTCATTAGTTTACAATCGTGAGATAAGGTACTGAGCCCCAACGGAGTATTTCCTGTCTTTTCCTTCTGTCTGCGGTACTCTATGATAATTTTTATAATAATGCTACAGTATATTCTGTCGCGTAACCGAACTAGAACAAAGCAGCTAGATTTTTCTCTTGCCATCATATGACCAATACAATGTATGTCTCTAAGTCTAAACTTACATTTAGGCTAACTCGTTGGGCCTACATCATCTGGGAGGAGTTTGCAAAGAAATTTAGATCTAGTCGGGAGGTTTACATATAAACTTTAAAATGCATATTTGACTTAGCAAGCGGAAAAACAGAGGCAAATTCCGCTTCGTTTGTCCCTTTTCAATGTTGAACAAGGTATACCCCTTTACGTTCATAATCTATGAACTAGACTAGAGTGTGAGAAAAGGCTGGCAACGAAAAAAAAAAAAAGGGGAAGGGGGGTTGGGGTGGGAAAGTGGGGACTTTCTCAATTATAACTGGGAGCATGCGGTTTTTCAAGGGCACATGGGCAAGCTTTCATTATGGTGACTCCACTGTGCTGTCTGAGTGTTGGAAATGCAGTTTGTACTTGACTTTTAATAAATTGAATGATCTATATTTCTATCCTAAATGCTTAAACTGAGACAATAAATGTTTACTCTTCCTCTAAAATAGAAGTCAACTATGTTATTAAATTCACCTGAAATTTCTTCAACCAACATCTTTTATTAATTATTTTGATCTAAATCTCTTATTGAAACATTTGATGCTAAAAGGGTATTTTTTGTCTTTTTTTCCTCCAGATAGATTGATAGCACGTGGTACTGATTGAGGGAAAAAAAGAAAGTGAGAGAGAGAGAGAGACAGACAGACAGATAGAGGGGGAGGGAGAAAGAGAGAGAGAGAGAGAGAGAGAGAGAGAGAGAGAGAGAGAGAGAGAGAGAGAGAGAGAGAGAGAGAGAGAGAGAGAGAGAGACAGAGAGAGAGAGATGAGAGGAAGAAAGAGAGAGAGGGGGGAGAAAGAAAGAGAGAGAGAGAGAGAGAGAGAGAGAGAGAGAGAGAGAGAGAGAGAGAGAGAGAGAGAGGGGGGGGGGAAAGAGCGTCCAGATAAACCGACTAATACCAATAGCTGTATACGTGAACAGTGTTCAGCAATATTCGCATTGTGCAAGGGAGGAAAACGGGCGAAAATAAATCTGAACAACACGGATAAGTTAAGCCTTGAGCGCGCGTTTAGCCCTAACGAGGACAATATTTTTAGAGGACAAACATCGTCTGTAAGTAGTGTAGGAGAACCAATCCCTCAAGACCAACACACATAACTTGGCGCTTTTTTCAACCGCCTATTGAACTCTCATGATTTTCACGTGAAACTGACAAGACTCACAGCGCGGAGGCCAAGGTTAGACTATTCGATAGAGTCATTACTGGCTCTGTCTGTGTGGCGAGCGACAGCACTTCAATCAAGTCAGACGTTCCAAATATTTTATTAATCTATAAAAATGTTCTCAACACTAAACTTGATATGGCCATGAGGAAAGATCGTGGTTTAAATTTTTGTAGATTTCGATTTACGTCTAAAAATATATATATATATGCAACGATAAATACTCTAGATTAGCTTAGAATCTTTATTCCTCTTGGTTCGGATCTAGATCTAAACTAGCCAATCTACATTATTCTAGTTTCTAATTTTGACGTCTTTTTATCAATTGATCATTTTGATAAGTTACTTGATTCATTTTTTTTTTGAGGTAAGAATATTGTTTCGGTTTCGCATTAATACCGGTACATTGTTTCTTAGCAATGCTATTAACACCTTTTAAGCAGCTTTACTTACGTCATTCTCATCTGAGCAAAAATATCTGAATTTTATATATTACATATTCATACATAATGGTCTCCCTTATCCTTCTTTAATATTCATTGTGTATCCACAGCCTGCATTCGTTCCACACACATTACTATGTGTATGAGCATTTTTACTGTGTTATGTAACTTGCTCTCATCTACAATTTTTTTAAAGTTGCATGTTTCTCTGGGGGTAAATTTGCAACTCAGCTATGCTTCACAATTGAACCTTCTCGACGAATTCAAATCTTGTAGTTTAATGGGATTTTAGAGCAACACGAAAATGCTAATATCTTGAAAACTATTTATTTGTGACGAATAATATCTTAATCATATTCAGTGTATCAAATTCATTAAGAAATTTACAATTTTAAAGCTTAGAGTTGGGTCGATAGCTGCAATAATACCTCTCCCAATTTTTCCATTTTATCTGAGAGACTTGTTTTGCTCCTATTGCCCCCATATACCATCATTTACACTTTTAACATTTACATCGTTTTTAGGATCTGTACCATTCTTACTTTTGCAATATCTTTTTTTCCCTTCACCATTCTTGATATTTACTCAATTTTTATCTGATTTACAAAGATCGTCTGTACTTTGTCTAGTACACATGTTAAAAAGACATTAGATTGAATCTACTTTAATTATATTCATGCTACCTCGTTAATTGTATGAATTTTAGCAGCAGTTTTTGTGCTTGGTAGATACATGTTCAGCATCACAATTACTGTTGCCTTTTTAAAAGGTCATTGCAACTAGAAACTTAAAAAATATTGGGGTTTTTACACCTTGCTTTCTTTACCAACATTAATGCAATTCTATTTTTACTGTCTATACTCTTCTTGCATAATTATATACATTTAAAAGACTTTTATATTGGTATTTCTCTGTTTCATACCGATATTCTGCATACCATGCTAGTACCACCATTTATGAATGAAGGCTGCATCATATTTATCTCCTGCTCTATCGTCTTTAGAAGAATGTTACTATCCTCACCCTACTATTTATGTATATTATGTATCTTTCATATGATTTAAAGATTGTTTTTAAATGAAGCCTACACCAATACATAGTTTTTATTACCTTTTCAAAAATCTGTTGGATAATCAATACCAAGAAGGAAAGTTGGCACTTCATTTTTCTCTTATTTAAACCTTATTTTACTATCCCCTTTCTCTCTGATCTTGTTTTTCCCACCACTTCTATATCTCTACTTTTTGGGACTGCTCGTCTGTATTTTGTATTTTATTCCATTATTACTTTTTTCTGTTTTACCATCACATTTCTACATTCTTCTTCATTATTCTATCTTTACTGACTTTCTTGTAATATTAAGAACTAGATACAATGGGATTTGATTTTTATAAAACCATAAGGCTTACATTGTATCCTGACATTTCCTCTGATCTTTACATAATTATTATTGTCATTTCAAAATCCCACATGACAATCTTTCTCAACCCTCAGCAAAATTTTTACCACCATAACCGCCAAGTTCACGTATCTTTTCTGCATGTTTTTGTTCTCATTTCAAGTATCCTACCTTGTCACTATTGTTACATTTCAACATTCTAGGATCCTGTTACAAGCTCCTTATGTTTACTCTAAATGAATGTCTGTCCCACTAGGCAAACATTATTGTGCAATATCTTTGTTTCAGCTACAGTCTCTCAACTCATATCCATACCTCTGTCACTCATGAAAAAATAGTTTTGCAAAATTGAAAAATTTACAAATTCTTTATGTTGCAATATGTTGCATGTATTTTATTCTTTATCCACAGTTAAAATTTGACCTGCACTGCTCAGGTTTACAGACTGATAGTATCTCCGTCAGAAAGAAACTGATGAGATTGCTATTTCATGTTTCTATCTTCTCTACATTTTCAATATTTAAAGGATCTATCTATGAGCGACGCTTGCGATATTATGTCTCCGTACCTTAAGTCCTATAAATTTTTTTAGTAACTGAACTTGGAGAAAAACTGATATTTACACGACCTGTGCTGTGTCACGTTCACAACCATTTTAGTATTCATGTTTTATCATCTTTAATTACATTTATACTACATTTACAAGGCATTACTATGCCTTATTGACGTACCTATTTGGGTATCTTTGTATCTGAAAATTGAGAACTGTTGAATTATATACTTTCACTTTATCTTATTATACAAGATATCTAGGTTATCTGCAGCTTGCCCTTTACACTAGCATCTCTAGCCTACTCCTCTTGTTTTATGACTGTAATCAGTCTATAAATAGGAATAGGTAACACTTTTGATGCTTTTAGTATATGTACATTTTCAATTTTACAAGTTGATTAGCAACAAAAATTTTGTTGCTTGTATCTATATCAACACTTACGACAATATTATTAAAAAAATGTTATCTATGCTTCTAAGTTTATTAATAAAATCTCTTCCTTTTCAACTTTTTACCTTCTAAAGTGTCTCTTGTGGGGGTTATTATTTCAACCAAGCTTATGTTTACACAGTTCTAAGAAGTCATGTCCTCATGATACCTATCTGTTTTTCGTTCAGCTGTCAGCTGACATTTGTGTGGCTACCTTACATTATGAGGGCTGTACAGTCTACTTCTTAGAAATGCATAAAGTGATAATATAACTATCACTAATGCCAATTTCTGTACCTGAAGGATACTTGTGCCTTTGTTGGTACAACATACTAACAAGCGTACCCCATGTTGTATTATTTGTAATTTAACCACTGTTGACATGGTTTGTTATTTTCTCAAGTGAAAGGGGTGATATGCACACTTTACCTTTGATATCATTTACACTGTGCCCTTATTTAAAAAATGTTTGTCATCTGGATCATTGGTTGCCAAGGTTGTCTATACATAAGCCAAGCAAACACGCCAACTTTGAGAGCTGAACAATATTCTATTTCCTTTCTAAAAATTTTTGCCAATACCTGTCTCTCTTTACATGTGGTTTGCAGGTTTCAGCACCTTTACTTTCAGCATACTCATTTTAAGAATGAAAAATCTTTTTTTTATCTTTATATATATTTTTTTTTTATTTTGTGGGTCTCCCTTAACCTTTTTTACTATGCTTTATGTATCCGCAGTTTGCATCTGTATGTGTAATTTACTTATAAGTTAAGCGTTTTTACCATATTATGCAACTTGCCCTCACTTACAATTCCTGATTACATGGGTCACACCCATTTCTCTTTTATATTTTGTGTATGTGAGCGCAACTAGTGGATGCCTCCCAATACCGCCATTTCTAATATTAGTTTCTGTATTCTACCCTCATGTACAAGGTTAACATCAACATTTTCATTGTTATTAGGATCTGTACCATGCTTATGTTATCAAGGTTATCCTAATTTCACCTCACCAACATTAACTGTATCTGTATCTCATTAACAAAGATATGCCTGCCTGTGCTTTGTCTAGTACAACGCAAGAGATCTGACACCTTTACATCTATTTGTATATGTGTTGAATTAATGGCTTTCATATTTCATGTCTAAATTAATTACATTTCTTAAGCTGTGATTGTATGTATCCCACCTCTTCATTCTAGTTTATTTTATGAATTTTAGAACCAGTATCACTGTTACTGGTACCAAAATTTACGTTATTGCTTCTAGAAATTACTCTTGTTTACGCTTTTTGACTATGCCATTACTCCTTATTTTCTATATGTGTGTGACTACTTTGTTCCCATTGCCTCCATTTACAATCTTAATGTCTGCATCCTATCCCCGTTCACGTATCACAAGGTTAACATGTAAAGTTACTTTTTTTTAAGATCTGGTCCTTGCTGATACAAAAACTATCATGATTCTACCTTACCAACTTTAATTTACTTTACTGCATCTGAATATCATTAACTAAGATACACATGCATTAATAACTTGTGCGACATTACATACCTTTCAAACAACCCATATTTGCACTTTACCCCCATTGATATGATTACCATTTCTACTTTAATTACATTTCTGAAGCTGTAATTGTCTGTATACTAACTTTTCATTTTATTGTATGAATTTCTTGTACCTGATAGATATGATTGTCTTTGACTACAACTATTGGTACTAATCTTACCAAGTTATTGCCATCAGAAATTCTGAAAACATTATTGGGGTTGTTAATATCTCATTGCTTCTTGTGTTTACTAATAAATATGGGCCTTTCCCATGTTTAAAAGATGTTCAGCTGATGAATGGAGGCTGCATGATTCATGGATACAAAATTTATTTTTTTTATATTTGTATTTTCCACTTTCCACAAGGATATTTACTATTGTCCACCAGTACCACCATGTGTGATCACTTAGGAATGAAGTCTACACCATAAATATTACTTATGTCTATTGCTCTACTTTCCTTGCTTGAGTATTGGTATCTATAACCTACGTTACTAACATACCTACTTTAACATATTTGGGGGGATAGTGCATTGTGGCTTAAAACATTTGAACTTGCACATTTCCTATGTTTTCAAGGTTGTCTTTTTTTGAATAAATGCTACAATATTCACACATGCCATATTTGAATATTCTTCTTTATCAATTCATAAAACTTTGTTTTATAAGACTGTTGAGGCTTAAAATTGTGCCGTCGTGTATGTGTTACTCTGTTTTTTGAAGTTTTGGAACGTTGACTACTTAAGGAACAACCAACTTTGTACATCTGTACATGTCATCGAAAACATATGTTCTCTCTCCTTATTAATAAGGATCTTCAACCCTCATCCTTTCTAAATTTTTAAGAATCTTTACCATTTTTGCACAATATTTATTTTCAGTACTATACATTTATTTTCGTGTCTATCTAGGATATTGAAAACCTTGGACATAAGGATCTTTAAATATTATTCATGTTTACAGAACTTAATAAATGCACATAATTATGAACATGTTCCTAGTCCATACGACTGATTTTAATAAAGCTAGAGATGTCACAAACTAGTTAGTGCAATATATTTTAAGGACTTTTGTTTTTATAAAAGATTGTAGGGGCGTTTTCTGTTGGTGGTAGCAGCAAAACCTGATATAAAAACAGGAAAATCATATCTATTAGCAGTTCTGGGATTGAGAGCAGAGCAAGAAGACCAGGATTAAAAGCCCAAGTAACAGTAGGAGTGTCAGTACCAGGACAAGTTTGAACTTGCAGTAAGTAGACTAACTTCTATCTTCTTTTATGAATTGACTCCGGTTGAATGCTCTATTTATTTTAATGTGCAATATGCCTAAAGATTTGTTGAAAAAAATTTGTTTTTGTTACTTCAGATTATATTCTGAAAATTTTTTACTGTTCATTTTTTTAAAGGCAGGCGGGTATGATTAGAGGGGCTTGAGGCACAAAGACGTGACCATGAGAGTACAGGGAGGAGAATTTTCATCCTCAAAACATGAAGCAAATCCTGGCGCAGTCCTGGCCCTATAACTCCCTGTGAAAAATATTAGGCTTTATTGGTAACTTTTTCCTCATCTTTTTGAACTTTTTTTTATTCGTTTGATGAAATATAGAGTATTAAAGTGATGGTTGACCTCTTACTTTTCATTTAAAAGTTTTCTTTTTTTCTTTTGCTTTGCTTCATTATTCATAAAGGTTTGCTGCATCTCTGCCTCTTAGGTTAAAAAAAAAGTGAATCATACCAGTCCTTTAGCAATATTAAGAGACAATATGTTTTAATAATTTTGTCCTCTATTCTTTCTTAAAAATTTTCAATGTGATGAACATAAAGGTGAAAATTTAAAATTTTCTCATTTTGCATGACGAAAATACTCTAAACTTTATAGAAGAAATTAGATGATGTCAGATTTGAACACTGCGAATATCCGCATGGAGACAAAAACCTGACGTGAGGGACTGAAGGTCAAAGTGGGTGAGATCCTTTCAATTGTTTAGTAAGTTATCCGTATGTATTTGCATAACAAACATGCTTTCAACTTTTTCAAAAGAATCAAATGTCATGTTTAAAGACTGCAAGCATCTAGATGCAGACAAAAACCCAGACTTAGGGGGCTAGAAAGTCAAGATGGGAGGGATCCTTTTAACTGTTTGGTTTCATTGCATCACAAAAACAAGAAGTGAAAAGTGGACAAATAATTGGATGACGAATCCCTTGAGATTCCCGGGAACTTGGAGACCAAGAACCGCAGGAATGAAGAGGATGATGATCTTAACGACCAGAAACACTGAAGCTTTGTCACATAAGTACACCAGCTAGAGTTAGAACAAATTTTCAAGAGGCTCCGTTTCTATTGTTGATAAAGAAGAAACAGATTTTTTTCTGCTAAAGAGAGATTACTTTACCAGATTGTTTCCTCTGCTTTTCTATTTAATAAAAGTTTAAAAGTAGTTATGTAAAGTTCAAAGTGACTGTGTTGCTGTTCTTTTTTAATTTATATTTCATAATGCACATAATATTTGAAATGTATTTTTTTGTTGTATTTGCATAAGAAACTCGCTATAAACTTTTTGAAAGGAGTCAGAGATGTCAGGTATTATAAAGATTGCAAGTTCAAGTAACTGTGTTTTAAAAAATTTGGGCTTTTTTTTATTTTTTAATTTATATTTCATCATGCGCATAACATTGGAAATGTTTTTTTCCTGTATTTGCATTAGAAACTTGCTATCAACCATTTGAAAGGAGTCAGATGATGTCAGGTATAAAGATTGCAAGCATGCAGATGTGAACAATTACCAGACATGACAGCAAGAGAGTCAAGATGGGAGGGATTTTGTGACCTAGATGGATATTAAACAGCATTACAGCGCAACAAAGTGTCAACAAGGACAAACCATTTGAGATTCACTGCAACTTAAACAGTAGGAATTGAAGGAACAAAGAGGATGATCACCTGAAAATCAAGGAACAAGCAGGCCTGATCGCACAAGCAGAATATGTAGAGTGAGAAGACAGACACACTTTGTCAGGGCCCAGGTTGATTAATATTCTTGGCTGCCAGGAATAGAAGGTACATTTTTTGCATTTTTGTCTATCTTTTTTTATAAAACTTTTCCTTTGCTTCATAAAATACAACGCTTTGTAAACATTTTCAGTCTTTTTTAAATAATAGAATGAATAAATAATATTTCTCCCATTAAAATAACAATTGGTTTAGCAATATTAAAAGAAAGTGTTACTAAGTCGGTCCTCATTTTTTAAAAATAATTATGTCAAGATATAAAGCACATAGAAATGTCACCTTAGTTTGAATTGTTTTGTGTTTGCATAACAAACATGTTTTCAACTTTTTCATAAAAATTAAATATCGAGTTGGCAAACTGCAAGCATCTAGATGCAGACAAAAACCCAGACTTAGGGGACTAGAAAGTCAAGATGGGAGGGATCCTTTTAACTGCTTGGCAATTTCATTGCATCACAAAAGCATGAAGTGACAAGTGGACGAATGGTTGGACGACAAACCGCTTGAGATTCCCAGGAACTTGGAGACCAAGAACTGCAAAAATGAAGAGGATGATGATCCTTTCGACCAGAAATACGAAGGCTTCTTCACATAAGTACACCAGCTAGAGTTAAAACGGCTTCTTTTTTTTTTGTTAGAGCCTTCTTTTTAATTTATATTTTATCATGCACATAACATTGAAAATGTTTTTTTTTTTGCTGTATTTGCATTAGAAACTTGCTATCAACCATTTGAAGGGAGTCAGATGATGTCAAGTATAAAGATTGCAAGCATGCAGATGTGAACGATTACCAGACGTGATAGCCAGAGAGTCAAGTTGGGAGGGATTTTGTGAACTAGATGGATATTAAACAGCATTACAGCGCAACAAAGTGTCAACAAGGACAAACCATTTGAGATTCACTGCAACTTAAACAGTAGGAACTGAAGGAACAAAGAGGATGATCCACTGAAAATCAAGGAACAAGCAGGCCTGGTCTCACAAGCAGAATATGTAGTGTGAGAAGACAGACACACTTTGTCAGAGCCTGATTTGAATAAATTTCTTTACCGCCAGGAATAGAAGGTACATTTTTTGGATCTATTTCTATCTTTTTTTATATAAATTTTCCTTTGCTTCATAAAATACAACACTTTGTAAACATTTTCAAACAGTCTTTTTTAAATAATAGAATGAGTAAATAGTATTTCTCCCATTAAAATATCAATTGGTTTAGCAATATTAAAAGAAAGTGTTACCAAGTCGGCCCTCATTTTTTTTAAATATGTCAGGATAAAGCACATAGAAATGTCAACTTATTTTGAATTGTTTTGTGTTTGCATAACAAACATGTTTTCAACTTTTTCAAAAGAATTAAATGTCGAGTTGGAAAACTGAAAGCATCGAGATGCAGACAAAAACCCAGACTTAGGGGGCTAGAAAGTCAAGATGGGAGGGATCCTTTTAACTGCTTGGCAATTTCATTGCATCCCAAAAGCAAGAAGTGACAAGTGGACAAATGGTTGGATGACAAATCCCTTGAGATTCCCGGGAACTTGGAGACCAAGAAGTGCAACAATGAAGAGGATGATGATCCTTTCGACCAGAAACACGAAGGCTTTGTCACATAAGTACACCAGCTAGAGTTAAAACTGCTTCTTTTTTTTTGTTAGAGCCTTCATTAATTCAACTTCTTCACTTACACTAAAATTTCAAGAGGCTCCTTTTTATTATTGATAAAGGAGAAACACATTTTTTTCTGCTAAAGAGAGATTACTTTACCAGATATAATTTCCTCTCCTTTTCTCTTAATAAACTGTTTCAGTAGTTATGTAAAGTTGAAGGAACTGTTTTAAAAAATTTGGGCTTTTGTTTTTTTTTTGAATTTATATTTTATCATGCACATAACATTGGAAATGTTTTTTTTTGCTGTATTTGCATTAGAAACTTGCTATCAACCATTTGAAAGGAGTCAGATGATGTCAGGTATAAAGATTGCAAGCATGCAGATGTGAACGATTACCAGACGTGACAGCCAGAGAGTCAAGATGGGAGGGATTTTGTGAACTAGATGGATATTAAACAGCATTACAGCGCAACAAAGTGTCAACAAGCACAAACCATTTGAGATTCACTGCAACTTAAACAGTAGGAACTGAAGGAACAAAGAGGATGATGACCTGAAAATCAAGGAACAAGCAGACCTGGTCTCACAAGCAGAATATGTAGAGTGAGAAGACAGACACCCTTTGTCAGAGCCCGAGTTGATTAAATTTCTTGGCTGCCAGAAATAGAAGGTACATTTTTTGCATTTTCATCTATCTTTTTGTATATAATTTTTCCATTGCTTCATAAAATACAACACTTTGTAAACATTTTCAAACAGTCATTTTTAAATAATAGAATGAATAAATAGTATTTCTCCCTTTAAAATATCAATTGGTTTCGCAATATTAAAAGAAAGTGTTACCAAGTCGGCCCTCATTTTTTTAAAATAATTATGTCAAGATATAAAGCACATAGAAATGTCACCTTAGTTTGAATTGTTTTGTGTTTGCATAACAAACATGTTTTCAACTTTTTCAAAAGAATTTAATGTCGAGTTGGAAAACTGAAAGCATCGAGATGCAGACAAAAACCCAGACTTAGGGGGCTAGAAAGTCAAGATGGGAGGGATCCTTTTAACTGCTTGGCAATTTCATTGCATCCCAAAAGCAAGAAGTGACAAGTGGACCAATAATTGGACGACAAACCGCCTGAGATTCCCAGGGACTTGAAGACCAAGAAGTGCAACAATGAAGAGGATGATGATCCTTTCGACCAGAAACACGAAGGCTTTGTCACATAAGTACACCAGCTAGAGTTAAAACTGCTTCTTTTTTTTGTTAGAGCCTTCATTAATTCAACTTCTTCACTTACACTAAAAACTCAAGAGGCTCCTTTTTATTATTGATAAGAAGAAACACATTTTTTCTGCTAAAGAGAGATTACTTTACCAGATATAATTTCCTCTCCTTTTCTCTTTAATGAACTCTTTTAGTAGTTATGTAAAGTTAAAGTAACTGTGTTTTAAAAAATTTGGGCTTTGTTTTTTTTTTTTTTAATTTATATTTTATCATGCACATAACATTGGAAATGTTTTTTTTGCTGTATTTGCATTAGAAACTTGCTATCAACCATTTGAAGGGAGTCAGATGATGTCAAGTATAAAGATTGCAAGCATGCAGATGTGAACGATTACCAGACGTGACAGCCAGAGAGTCAATGGAAGGGATTTTGTGAACTAGATGGATATTAAACAGCATTACAGCGCAACAAAGTGTCAACAAGGACAAACCATTTGAGATTCACTGCAACTTAAACAGTAGGAACTGAAGGAACAAAGAGGATGATCACCTGAAAATCAAGGAACAAGCAGGCCTGGTCTCACAAGTATGATATGTAGAGTGAGAAGACAGACACCCTTTGTCAGGGCCCAGGTTGATTAATATTCTTGGCTGCCAGGAATAGAAGGTACATTTTTTGCATTTTTGTCTATCTTTTTTTTATAAAACTTTTCCTTTGCTTCATAAAATACAACGCTTTGTAAACATTTTCAGTCTTTTTTAAATAATAGAATGAATAAATAGTATTTCTCCCATTAAAATAACAATTGGTTTAGCAATATTAAAAGAAAGTGTTACTGAGTCGGTCCTCATTTTTTAAAAATAATTATGTCAAGATATAAAGCACATAGAAATGTCACCCTAGTTTGAATTGTTTTGTGTTTGCATAACAAACATGTTTTCAACTTTTTCAAAAGAATTAAATGTCGAGTTGGAAAACTGAAAGCATCGAGATGCAGACAAAAACCCAGACTTAGGGGGCTAGAAAGTCAAGATGGGAGGGATCCTTTTAACTGCTTGGCAATTTCATTGCATGCCAAAAGCAAGAAGTGACAAGTGGACAAATGGTTGGATGACAAATCCCTTGAGATTCCCGGGAACTTGGAGACCAAGAAGTGCAACAATGAAGAGGATGATGATCCTTTCGACAAGAAACACGAAGGCTTTGTCACATAAGTACACCAGCTAGAGTTAAAACTGCTTCTTTTTTTTTGTTAGAGCCTTCATTAATTCAACTTCTTCACTTACACTAAAAACTCAAGAGGCTCCTTTTTATTATTGATAAGAAGAAACACATTTTTTCTGCTAAAGAGAGATTACTTTACCAGATATAATTTCCTCTCCTTTTCTCTTTAATAAAAACTCTTTAAGTAGTTATGTAAAGTTAAAGTAACTGTGTTTTAAAAAATTTGGTCTTGGTTTTTTTTTTTTTAATTTATATTTTATCATGCACATAACATTGGAAATGTTTTTTTTGCTGTATTTGCATTAGAAACTTGCTATCAACCATTTGAAGGGAGTCAGATGATGTCAAGTATAAAGATTGCAAGCATGCAGATGTGAACGATTACCAAACGTGATAGCCAGAGAGTCAAGATGGGAGGGATTTTGTGAACTAGATGGATATTAAACAGCATTACAGCACAACAAAGTGTCAACAAGGACAAACCATTTGAGATTCACTGCAACTTACAGTAGGAACTGAAGGAACAAAGAGGATGATGACCTGAAAATCAAGGAACAAGCAGACCTGGTCTCACAAGCAGAATATGTAGAGTGAGAAGACAGACACCCTTTGTCAGAGCCCGAGTTGATTAAATTTCTTGGCTGCCAGAAATAGAAGGTACATTTTTTGGATCTATGTTTATCTTTTTTTATTTAACTTTTCCTTTGCTTCAAAAATACAACGCTTTGTTGAAACATTTTCAAACAGTCTTTTTTAAATAATAGAATGAATAAATAGTATTTCTCCCTTTGAAATAATTGGTTTTGCAATATTTAAAGTGTGTGTTACCAAGTCGGACCTCAATTTTTTTTAAATATGTCAAGATAAAGTTCATAGAAATGTCACCTTCTTTTGAATCGTATTGTGTTTGCATAACAAACATGTTTTCAACCTTTTCAAAAGAATTAAATGTCGAGTTGGAAAACAGCATCTAGATGCAGACAGAAACCCAGACTTAGGGAGCTAGAAAGTCAAGATGGGAGGGATCCTTTAAACTGCTTGGCAATTTCATTGCATCACAATAGCATGAAGTGACAAGTGGACAAATGGTTGGATGACAAATCCCTTGAGATTCCCAGGGACTTGAAGACCAAGAACTGCAACAATGAAGAGGATGATGATCCTTTCGACCAGAAACACGAAGGCTTTGTCACATAAGTACACCAGCTAGAGTTAAAACTGCTTCTTTTTTTTGCTAGAGCCTTCATTAATTCAACTTCTTCACTTACACTAAAATTTTAAGAGGCTCCTTTTTATTATTGATAAAGGAGAAACACATTTTTTTCTGCTAAAGAGAGATTACTTTACCAGATATAATTTCCTCTCCTTTTCTCTTAATAAACTGTTTCAGTAGTTATGTAAAGTTGAAGGAACTGTTTTAAAAAATTTGGGCTTTGTTTTTTTGTTTTTTTTTGAATTTATATTTTATCATGCACATAACATTGGAAATGTTTTTTTTTTGCTGTATTTGCATTAGAAACTTGCTATCAACCATTTGAAAGGAGTCAGATGATGTCAGGTATAAAGATTGCAAGCATGCAGATGTGAAAGATTACCAGATGTGACAGCCAGAGAGTCAATGGAAGGGATTTTGTGAACTAGATGGATATTAAACAGCATTACAGCGCAACAAAGTGTCAACAAGCACAAACCATTTGAGATTCACTGCAACTTAAACAGTAGGAACTGAAGGAACAAAGAGGATGATCACCTGAAAATCAAGGAACAAGCAGGCCTGGTCTCACAAGTATGATATGTAGAGTGAGAAGACAGACACACTTTGTCAGAGCCTGAGTTGATAAAATTTCTTTACCGCCAGGAATAGAAGGTACATTTTTTGCATTTTTATCTATCTTTTTGTATATAACTTTTCCATTGCTTCATAAAATACAACACTTTGTTGAAATATTTTCAAAGAAAGGCTTTTTTAAATCAAATGAATTCATAAATAGTATTTCTCTCTTTAAAATAATTGGTTTTCAATATTAAAAGAAAGTGTTACCAAGTGGGCCCTCAATTTTTTTTAAATATGTCAAGATAAAGCACATAGAAATGCCACCTTATTTTGAATTGTTTTGTGTTTGCATAACAAACATGTTTTCAACTTTTTCAAAAGAATTAAATGTCGAGTTGGAAAACTGCAAGCGTTTGGATGCAGACAAAACCCCAGACTTAGGGGGCTAGAAAGTCAAGATGGGAGGGATCCTTTTAACTGCTTGGCAATTTCATTGCATCACAATAGCATGAAGTGACAAGTGGACAAATGGTTGGACGACAAATCCCCTGAGATTCCCGGGAACTTGGAGACCAAGAAATGCAACAATGAAGAGGATGATGATCCTTTCAACCAGAAACACGAAGGCTTTGTCACATAAGTACACCAGCTAGAGTTAAAACTGCTTCTTTTTTTGTTAGAGCCTTCATTAATTCAACTTCTTCACTTACACTAAAAACTCAAGAGGCTCCTTTTTATTATTGATAAGAAGAAACACATTTTTTCTGCTAAAGAGAGATTACTTTACCAGATATAATTTCCTCTCCTTTTCTCTTTAATGAACTCTTTTAGTAGTTATGTAAAGTTAAAGTAACTGTGTTTTAAAAAATTTGGGCTTTGTTTTTTTTTTTTTTAATTTATATTTTATCATGCACATAACATTGGAAATGTTTTTTTTGCTGTATTTGCATTAGAAACTTGCTATCAACCATTTGAAGGGAGTCAGATGATGTCAAGTATAAAGATTGCAAGCATGCAGATGTGAACGATTACCAGACGTGATAGCCAGAGAGTCAAGATGGGAGGGATTTTGTGAACTAGATGGATATTAAACAGCATTACAGCGCAACAAAGTGTTAACAAGCACAAACCATTTGAGATTCACTGCAACTTAAACAGTAGGAACTGAAGGAATACAGAGGATGATTTCCTGAAAATCAAGGAACAAGCAGGCCTGATCTCACAAGCAGAATATGTAGAGTGAGAAGACAGACACACTTTGTCAGAGCCTGAGTTGATTAAATTTCTTGGCTGCCAGGAATAGAAGGTACATTTTTTGCATTTTTGTCTATCTTTTTTTATATAACTTTTCCTTTGCTTCACAAAATACAACACTTTGTAAACATTTTCAAACAGTCTTTTTTAAATAATAGAATGAATAAATAGTATTTCTCCTATTAAAATAACAATTGGTTTAGCAATATTAAAAGAAAGTGTTACTAAGTCGGTCCTCATTTTTTAAAAATAATTATGTCAAGATATAAAGCACATAGAAATGTCACCCTAGTTTGAATTGTTTTGTGTTTGCATAACAAACATGTTTTCAACTTTTTCAAAAGAATAAAATGTCGAGTTGGAAAACTGCAAGCGTCTAGATGCAGACAAAAACCCAGACTTAGGGGGCTAGAAAGTCAAGATGGGAGGGATCCTTTTAACTGCTTGGCAATTTCATTGCATGCCAAAAGCAAGAAGTGACAAGTGGACAAATGGTTGGATGACAAATCCCTTGAGATTCCCGGGAACTTGGAGACCAAGAAGTGCAACAATGAAGAGGATGATGATCCTTTCGACAAGAAACACGAAGGCTTTGTCACATAAGTACACCAGCTAGAGTTAAAACTGCTTCTTTTTTTGTTAGAGCCTTCATTAATTCAACTTCTTCACTTACACTAAAAACTCAAGAGGCTCCTTTTTATTTTTGATAAGAAGAAACACATTTTTTCTGCTAAAGAGAGATTACTTTACCAGATATAATTTCCTCTCCTTTTCTCTTTAATAAAAACTCTTTAAGTAATTATGTAAAGTTAAAGTAACTGTGTTTTAAAAAATTTGGTCTTGGTTTTTTTTTTTTAATTTATATTTTATCATGCACATAACATGGAAATGTTTTTTTGCTGTATTTGCATTAGAAACTTGCTATCAACCATTTGAAAGGAGTCAGATGATGTCAGGTATAAAGATTGCAAGCATCCAGATGTGAACAATTACCAAATGTGACAGCCAGAGAGTCAAGATGGGAGGGATTTTGTGAACTAGATGGATATTAAACAGCATTACAGGGCAATGCAGTGTCAACAAGGACAAACCATTTGAGATTCACTGCAACTTAAACAGTAGGAACTGAAGGAACAAAGAGGATGATCACCTGAAAATCAAGGAACAAGCAGGCCTGATCTCACAAGCAGAATATGTAGAGTGAGAAGACAGACACACTTTGTCAGGGTCCGAGTTGATTAAATTTCTTGGCTGCCAGGAATAGAAGGTACATTTTTTGGATCTATGTCTATCTTTTTTTATATAACTTTTCCTTTGCTTCACAAAATACAACACTTTGTAAACATTTTCAAACAGTCTTTTTTAAATAATAGAATGAATAAATAGTATTTCTCCCATTAAAATAACAATTGGTTTAGCAATATTAAAAGAAAGTGTTACTAAGTCGGTCCTCATTTTTTAAAAATAATTATGTCAAGATATAAAGCACATAGAAATGTCACCTTAGTTTGAATTGTTTTGTGTTTGCATAACAAACATGTTTTCAACTTTTTCAAAAAAATAACTGCGAGTTGGAAAACTGCAAGCATCGAGATGCAGACAAAAACCCAGACTTAGGGGGCTAGAAAGTCAAGATGGGAGGGATCCTTTTAACTGCTTGGCAATTTCATTGCATCCCAAAAGCATGATGTGACAAGTGGACAAATGGTTTGATGACAAATCCCTTGATATTCCGGGGAACTTGGAGACCAAGAAATGCAACAATGAAGAGGATGATGATCCTTTCGACCAGAAACACGAAGGCTTTGTCACATAAGTACACCAGCTAGAGTTAAAACTGCTTCTTTTTTTGTTAGAGCCTTCATTAATTCAACTTCTTCACTTACACTAAAAACTCAAGAGGCTCCTTTTTATTATTGATAAGAAGAAACACATTTTTTCTGCTAAAGAGAGATTACTTTACCAGATATAATTTCCTCTCCTTTTCTCTTTAATGAACTCTTTTAGTAGTTATGTAAAGTTAAAGTAACTGTGTTTTAAAAAATTTGGGCTTTGTTTTTTTTTTTTTTTAATTTATATTTTATCATGCACATAACATTGGAAATGTTTTTTTTGCTGTATTTGCATTAGAAACTTGCTATCAACCATTTGAAGGGAGTCAGATGATGTCAAGTATAAAGATTGCAAGCATGCACATGTGAACGATTACCAGACGTAACAGCCAGAGAGTCAATGGAAGGGATTTTGTGAACTAGATGGATATTAAACAGCATTACAGCGCAACAAAGTGTTAAGCACAACCCATTTGAGATTCACTGCAACTTAAACAATAGGAACTGAAGGAACAAAGAGGATGATCACCTGAAAATCAAGGAACAAGCAGGCCTGGTCTCACAAGTATGATATGTAGAGTGAGAAGACAGACACACTTTGTCAGGCCGATTTGATTCATTTTCTACACTGCCACCAATAGAAGGTACATTTTTTGCATTTTTATCTATCTTTTTTTATATAACTTTTCCATTACTTCATAAAATACAACACTTTGTTGAAATATTTTCAAAAAAAGGCTTTTTTAAATCAAATGAATTCATAAATAGTATTTCTATCTTTAAAATAATTGGTTTTTCAATATTAAAAGAAAGTGTTACCAAGTCGGCCCTTAATTTTTTTTCAATATGTCAAGATAAAGCACATAGAAATGTCACATTATTTTGAATTGTTTTGTGTTTTCATAACAAACATGTTTTCTACTTTTTCAAAAAAATTAAATGTCAACAAATGGTTGGATGACAAATCCCTTGAGATTACAACGCTTTGTTGAAAAATTTTCAGAGTCTTTTTTAAATAATGAAATGAATAAAGGGTCTCTCCCTTTAAAATAAAATTTGGTTTTGTAATATTAAAAGAACATTTAACAAGTCGGCTCTCATTTTTTTAAAAATATATCAAGATAAAGTACATAGAAATGTCACATTATTTTGAGTTTTTTTTGTTTGCATAACAAATTTGCTTTCAACTTTTTCAAAAGAATCAAATATGATGTATAAAGACTGCAAGCATCTAGATAGATGGAAACCCAAACTTAGGAGGCTAGAAAGTCAAGATGGGTTTCCATTGCATCACAAAACCAAGAAGGGACAAGTGGACAAATGGTGCGACGTGAAAACACTAGAAATTCCAAGAAACTTGGAGACCAAAGACTGCAGGAATGAAGAGGATGATGATCTTTACGACTAGAAACACTGAGGCTTCGTTTCATAAGTACACCAGCTAGAGATAGAATAGCTTCTTTTTTTCGGTGAGGCTCCTTTTTATTTTTGATGATGGAGTAACAAATTATTTCTGCTAAAGAGTTCTTACCTTACCAGAGAAAGTTTCCTCCCGTTTTCTCTTTATTAAACTTTTACAAGTAGTAAAGTAACGTTGAAGGTAAATGTGTTTTAAAAATGTTTGGCTCCCAGTGCTTTTTTAATTTATATTTTATAATGCCCCTCACAATGGAAATGGTTTTATGTATTTGCATTAGAAATTTGGGAACAACTTTTTAATAGGAGTCAGATTATGTCAGGTATAAAGATTGCAAGCATCCAGATGTGATTGATTACCAGATGTGACAGCCAGAGAGTCAAGATGGGCAGGAATTTTTGAACAAAATGGATAGTAAACAGCGTGAAAGCCAAACAAAGTGGCAACAAGGACAAACCATTTGAGATTCACTGCAACTTAAACAGTAGGAACTGAAGAAACAAAGAGGATGATCATCTGAAAATCAAGGAACAAGAGGCCTGGTCTCACAAGTATGATATGTAGAGTGTGAAGACAGGCACATTTTGTCAGGCCGATTTGATTCATTTTCTACACTGCCACCAATAGAAGGTACATTTTTTGCATTTTTTTCTATCTTTTTTAATATGTTTTTTTGCTTCATAAAATACAAAGTTTTGCTGCAACTTTTTCAAAGAGAGACATTTTAAAGACATTTAATGAATAAGTAGTTTTTCTCTTTTTAAAATATTTACAGTTGATTTAGTAATTTCAGAAGAAAAATTTTATCAATTCGGCCCTCTTTTTTTTTTTTTGAAATATGTCGTTATAAAGTATATAGAAGTTTCACATTATTTTGAATTTTTTATGTTTCCATAACAAACATGCTTTCAACTTTTTCAAAAGAATCAAACGTGATGTTTAAAGGCTGCAAGCTTCTAGATGCAGACGAAAACCCAGATTTTTTAAGGGGCTAGAAAGTCTAGATGGGAGGGATCCTTTTAACTGTTTGATTTCATTGCATCACAAAAGCAAGAAGTGACAAGTGGACAAATGGTTAACAACAAACTGCTTGAGATTCCCAGGAACTCGGAGATTAAAAACTGCAGGAATGAAGAGGATGATCTTTTTTCGAACTGAAACACTGAGGCTTCGTCACATAAGTACACCAGCTAGAGTTAAAACAGCTTCATTTTTGATAGTCTTCATCATTCAACTTTTTCCTTACACTAAAAATTCAAGAGGCTACTTTTTATTATTGATAAAGAAGAAAGTTTTTTTTTCTGCTAAAGAGAGATTACCATACCAGATTTAGTTTACTCTCCTTTTTTAAACTTTTACATGTATTTAAGTAAAATTAAAAACTATGTACATAACATTGGAAATCGTTTTGTGCTCTATTTGCATTAGAAACTTGGTATGAAATTTTTTAAATTAGTCAGATGATGCCAAGTATAAAGATTGCAAGCATCCAGATGTGACAGCCAGAGTTACAAGATGAAAGGGATTTTTTGAACTTGATGGATAGTAAACAGCATGACAGCCAAACAAGGTAACGACAAGGACAAAACTTTTGAGATTCACTGCAACATAAACAGTAGGAACTGAAGGAACAAGGAGGCCTGGTCCTTTTTTTTTTCTTTTTCTTCTCTCCCCTTTCTGTACTATGACAGGTAGAAATAGAAAGACCCGTTATCTCATATAGTAACAAGAGTCTCCAATAGAATAGGAATAGAAGACTAATCAGTAACAGCCAATAGTTCCAATGGCCCATCCCACATAACAACCCACCACCCTAGAGTAGCCTAAGACTAGGTAAGATAACATCACTAACAAGCCACCATAGGGAGGAGACACTGGTTGGTAGGGAAGGTGGCAAGGTGGGCCCACTCTGGGCTGGGAATGTGTGGAGTGCCTCCCTCGTGACTCAATGGAGCAGAGGGCGTTAGATTCAGACAATCTCAATAGACTTCTAACCAAGCTAAAATAAAACCCACATTAACCCATGAGACACTATCAAAACTTGAAGGAGTGGAGATAATGGTCTGCTGCCCACTTAAAAAATCCGAAGTAAACTCCACAAGCCCAATTAACAAAAAAGCTCCCTCTCCAAATTTTTTTTTCTGAATGGATGAACTAAGAATAAAAACAAAACGTCTCTCAATAACAAAAAGTGAGAAAGCTACTAATTCTCCCACTAGCATGATAACCAACCGGGTCATACAAAAGAAAAAAATAACAGGCACATGGGATAGAATTAAAAAAAAAAAAATCACTTGAGATTCACTGGAACTTTGGGACTAGGAACTGAAGGAATGAAGAAGTTGATTATCTTAAAATCCAGAAACACAGAGGCTTGATCACATAAGTACAACAGCTAGAGGTAGGACAGCTTCTCCTTTTGGTGGAGGCTTAAATTATTTAACTTCTTGGAGTACACAAAAAATTCAAGAGGCTGCTTTTTTTTTTTATTTTGCTTCTTTTTATTAATGATAAAGTTAAAAAATTATTTTTATTCTCAAGAGGGATAATTTTATCAGATAAAATTTAGTTAGCCCTTTTTTTATTTACATTCTACAATTAGTTTCTTAAAATTGAAAGAAATTATATTTAAAATTTTGGGTCCTCTCTCTTTTTTAAAATTTATCCCGTATAAAGCACATAAGGTTGCAAATGCGTTTTTGCCTGTATGTACATAACAAACTTGCTCTCCACTTTTTTAAAAGGAATCAGATGATATTTGAAGATTTCAAGCATCCAGATGTGAGCACAAACCAGATATGACGGCCACCGAGATGGAAGCGATTTTTGTAACTGTTTGGATCGTTAACAGCTTGACAGGCGCAGGGGATGGCGACAAGTGCAATAGGTTGAAGCTCAACACACTTCAAAATTCCTGGGAGCTAAGATACTGGGAACTGATGGAACAAAAATGATGATCATCTCAAAAATCAGAAACTTGTAGGCTTTATGACATATATTCAACAAGCAGAGTGAGAACAGCTACCTTTGTACAGAGCCTAAGTCATTTCAACCTCTTTGCTTGCTCCAACAGGTAAAAAGCTAGTAATTTTTATTCATTTACTCTATCATTTTTTTATTTTTCTTTTCCTTTTCTTTTTTAATTACAAAGATTGGCTGCAATTTTCTAAAAGTGACATTTTTAACAAATTTAATTCATAGCTTAGTTTGTATCACTTTAAAAAATACAAGTAATTTAGCCATGATAAGAGTAAACCTGTTTTAACAATTTGGTACCTAATTCTTTTTTCAAATTTGTTATAAAGCACCTAAGATTGTACGTTATTTATAATTTTTCTTTGTGTCCCCATACCAAACATGTCAATTTTTTTGAAGAAGTCGGGTGATTTTGAAGATTGCAAGCATTCAGATAAAGACAAAAAAAAACAGGGTCAGAAGGTCAAGATGAAAGAAATCCTTTGAACTGCTTGGATAGTTTACATCACTGCAAGAACAATGAGTAAAGGTTGGAGGACAAAACGTTTGAGATTTAAAGGGACTTGGAGACTAGGAACTGAAGGAACAAAGAGGATGACGACCTAAAAAACAAACTTTGAGGCTTGCTGCATAAGAATAAGTGGACCACCAAGAGTTGAAGAGACAGTAATTTTTTTTCGCATTTCTCTATCACTTTTTTTATATTTGTTTTCCTTCAATTTATAATTTTCTAAGATTTGCTCCAGTTTTTTAAAAGAGGGATGTTCTTACGTAGTTAATTTATAAGAAGTTTTTCTCCATTTAAATTATACAAGTAGTTCAGCAGCATTAAAAGGAAAATTTGGCCTTGAGTTCTTTTTTGAATTTTTTCATTACAATGCACATAAAATTGCACACAATTTTTTGTGTTTGCATAACATAATTGCTGTCCACATTTTGAAAGAAATTAGAATGAATAAAACCAGGTTTTAAGACTACAAACATCTAGTTTAGACTAAAACCAGTTGTAAGGGTCAGAGATGGGAGGGATCCTTTTCACTGTTTGACTGGTTAGCAGCAAGAATAATATATTGGAGGACAAAATTCAACTTCTTTGCTTTAATTTTTTTTCTTATTTTTTTTCCTTTGTTTTTTACGTCACATATATCTCCCCTGCTTAGAAAAATAGATCTGCTGTAATTTTCCTCCCAAAAGTGAGGCGGGGACTTTTTTGTACTTCTTTTATTTATTATTACAGAAAGAGTATTTTTTTCTACCAAAGTTAGGATATTTCAAAGTCTGCATGTTTGGATACAATTTCAATGCATGATGTCAGATTTGGAGACCAAAAACCAGGCGTGAAGGACCAGTGAGAAAAGACGGAAGAGATCCTGAGAACTTTTTGTCAGAAGGTCCAGAAAAGATGGCGATAAGCAAAATCGCGGGGGAAAGAATACATGAGACATATAGCAACTCAAAGATGAGGACTAAAGACACATAGAGTATGCAGATCATTACCAGGAGAACCAAGAAGACGAAATTACAAGCTAAGTGCAACTGTTTAAGATCTATAACTTTTTGGCAGAATCTCTGATCCTTCATTTCCTCTGCCAGCCTCAACCATTTAAGCAAAGCTATTTTTTACACCGTAACTTTTTCAAACTGTTTCCTTTTTTCTTTTGCTTCATTATTGATGATTTCTTGCATCTTATTATTGCAAGCCAGAAATTCTTTTCTACCAATTTTTCTTGCATCTGATTGCAAGTCAGAAATTTTTTTCTACCGATTAATCACAGCTTTTTCTACTTTAAATTGCACTTGGGTAGCAATTGGAAATAAAAATGTATTATAACACTTTTCTATTTCTTTTAACTCATTTTTATAGAATCATATGTCTTTGGACCACAGGGGCAATGCGGGATCATGACCTGTTCTGTGAGGATGAGCAATGACCTGGGCCAGTTGGAGGAGAAGAGACCTGAGTGCGGACAGTGATGAAGAGAAGGGACCTGGATTACGAGGAAAAGTTGGACCTTGAACCGGACCACGAGGACGAGGGAGACCAGGTTTATGAGGACGAGGGAGACCAGGACTATGAGGACAAAGAGGGACATGGGCTACAAGGATGCGGGAGACCAGGACCATGAGGATGAAGAGGGACATGGCTACAATGACGAGGGAGACCAGGACTATGAGGACAAAGAGGGACATGGGCTACAAGGATGCGGGAGACCAGGACCATGAGGATGAAGAGGGACATGGGCAACAAGGATGAGGAAGACCAGGACTGTGAAGATGAAGAGGGACACGGCTACAATGACGAGGAAGACCAGGACTGTGAAGATGAAGAGGGACATGGGCTACAAGGATGCGGGAGACCAGGACCATGAGGATGAAGAGGGACATGGGCAACAAGGATGAGGAAGACCAGGACTGTGAAGATGAAGAGGGACACGGCTACAATGACGAGGAAGACCAGGACCACGAGGACCAAGAATTTGTGTGTATTTTTATATAGTAAGGTGAGGATGGAGGATTTTTAACTTTGTCCTATCCTGGATTATATCTAATCAGCTTTATCCCCCTCTATGGTGAGACTATTCAGCCCATGCCCCTCACCATCTAACAACAAAGTTGAAGCTTTTCATTTTTTTTTAAACTTAGATGACATTAAGTATACTAAAATTTGTCATTTTTTTTTTCTTTTTACTTTTTAAGTCTTGCACCCCAGTCTTCAGCTGTTTTTTTTAATCCTTTAAATCAAAAATGTGATTTTTGTTGCAGGTCAAATAACATTTGCGTGAAAATGGAGAGATGGCATGGATGTTCAGTGACACAGGACAAAACAGGTACAACTTTCTGCCTATTAACTGTATTGACCACCTACAAACAAGGCTTCTGTGAAAAGAACGTCAAGAATCGTCTTCAGAATTTTTTTTTATAAATCATTTTGGTTTTTTCTGAGTTATGCTTTTAGACTCCAAAGGATCCATTTTATACTGATTTTGTATAAATTTGAATAAGTTGTTCTTATTTGGACTTCTCTAATCAAAAGTTGTAAATCCTTTCTTCTTATTTTCTTAAAATGTATTACTTAGAAACTAGCTAGTTATAATTCATAGTCGGTGGATAGTGCAGATGGGTTTTTTTAAATCAACTTTTCCATTTCCATGTAAATTTAGATTTGTTGATAATGTTCTGCTCTTGCTAGTCTGCGTTCTTCCAAGGAAGAACAATTTTGTTTTTTTAGTTCACTTGTGAATCAGTTCCACTAGAGAAAGGAAAAGGGTACTATAAAAGCTATAAGCTTTTGGAACATCCAACCACTTTTCCAAAACTGTCTATACTGTATTGGTGTAGGTTTGAATACTTCATATATTTATATATGAATTCAAAATTAAAAAACAAGATGCAGTTGTAAAATAATGTAGCTTGTTGTTATAGAAAGTTGATTAGTAACGCTTGTTGACTTGTGCATACAGTTTAAACTATTTAAATGCGGAAATTGTTAAACTCTAGATGTGTATTGGACCCAGAAGTTTCATTAGATGTTTACGGCATATCTCCCCATGAAATTTTTAATGCAATATTTTATCTGTACATAAATTGTAGATATAATTAGCTAGGCCAGGGGTCGTGTTAGTATTTTTACAGTGAGTTTTGAGGTTTTTTTTACTTCCATGTCATGGCCTTTATTAGATAAATCAATAGAGATGTTAAATTGGTCTCTGTCAGAGAATTGTCATAATTGTAAATGTGGAGCAAGTAACTTACAGTCGTGTTCTCTTTGGATTTGCTGTTTCAGTTAGGTTAATACTAAGATACCTAGATAGACACAATTATTCAGAGGTACAAAATTTTTAAAAGTTGAGTAGAAGCTTGCCTCATTCCCTGCTCCACTGTTTGTGCTCTGCATCCACGGATTTCTTTCTTCCACTATTTGCTCAACATCTGCTCAATTAGTTTACTTCGGAGGCCTGATAACAATTTTTGTTGATTTAAATATAGAGGTCACTAGTTTTTTAAAATGGTTTCCAAGCTACAATCTTTACTTTATTTATCATTGCATTTATCATCTTTTTATGATAGCCTACACTAATGCAACTATTGATATATTTCCTCTAATGCTACATTCCAAAGTTAGCAAATTGAATACTCTCTTCTTTGGCATCTTTTATAAAATGCAAAATATTTTATTAAAATAGACAAGTTGCATATTAATCTGCTGGAAAGTATCTGATGTCTTCATGAAAACACGAATGGTGGCCTCAACTCAGCACATAGGTTTGCTGGGCTTTACTTGGATTGGGAAGGCTCAAAATAGGTAAATGAAATCTAGATAAGTAGGCAGAGAACTCTTTTGTGACTTAACAGTTACCAAGTTTAGATAAGGCCTTAAGGCTTTCATTATGTTTAATATTTATGAACTCAAATTGCATAGTGACTTTTCATGTAATCAACGGGCGCTTTTCAAACCCTACTGAAAAATTGTCTCCCTGGCTTGTGCAATAAAAAAATCTTCGTAAACAGGAGGTATTATGTCACATTACACAGGTGTAGGTTGCATGGTTTTATTTTTTAGGCATGAGTTCTGAATTTATTAATGGATTCAGTTTCTTCCACAGGTTAACAGAAATGGTTTGTTTTGCTCAGCATGTGAGAGCAAGGCAAACCATGTAAAGTCATTTCAACCCATGGACTTTACATGCATCTTTATTCTCTCCTTTGCATTGTTTATAATGTCACTAACACTAACCAGCACTATTAACAAATACGAATACTACACCTGCGTAATGACTACTGATACTGTTTTTTACTATGGACTTTTAAGCCATAGATAGAATGTATTAAACTGCGCTAATAAAACTCATTATTTACAATTATTATAGTTGAAAGCCCTCATTGATTTTTATGTATGCCTTGCTAGATGAAAAAAGAAAATAAAACTTAAAAAACCCATATTTTTCTACATGAACGGTTTACTAGTTTAAATGATGAAGAGTACCAGTTAAGACTAAAATTGTCTCATTCAAGCGTAGCAACACATCTGATATGATCTTTTCTCAATGCCTAAAAATATTATTCTTTTTGACTTTCCCAATTCTTGTAAAAACCAGTAGGTCAATAGATTTTACAGCATTCTCCAAGTAAATGAGCTCAGAGTTTTGTTGAGAATGTCAATTAGTTTTGCTAGGCAAAATAGGTGTTTATAGTTTAAGGTTTTCTATGTTCATTTTACAATTTTAATTACTGATTTAAGGCTTTGGCAATGGTAGTTAATGAAACGGAGGAAGTGGAGGCATAGTTGTGGAAGTGATGATTTTTATAGTTGTATTGATAGTTAAACATTAATGATGAAAAGTGGTAATGGTAGAAATGGTTTTGGTGATGGTGGCGATGGCACTAGTGGTTGTTTCTAAATTAGTTGTGGCAGGACAAAAAGCATTATCATTATCATTATCATATTATGTGTGATTAATGGCATTGTTAAAAAAAAAATGAACACATTGGTATGATAGTTTCTGATGATGCTACAAAAAATTGTTCTGTTTGCCTGTATTAAGGAACATGAACAAAACATCGCTATCCTTGGTACTTTCATTGTCCTTTGCTTTTGTATTTATAAGTATAACATTGAAAATTGTGTGCACGCCTTTGGATTATTATAAACAAAATATTCCCATATATATTACTTGTCTTTTTTTTATTTCATATTCAATGTCTGCATACATTTTTTACAAAAGCAATTTTATGTAAATTTTATCATATTTAATGAATTTTTTTTAAATTATAAAAATGTACAGCAGGTAGAAATAGTGTCTTCAGGAGTAATGGTTTAGCAATCCAAAAAAATTACATGCACCATTGTGATCATAATGTAATTATGCATTACTGTTAACAAGAGGGGTTTCTTTGCTTCAGTTGAGTCAAGGAGATTCGCTGCAGTTGAATATATATGCTAAGGGATCGTTGCACCAAGTTGCAGGTTTTAAGACTTTTATATTTTGAATCAAAACTAAGATAAATACATGATAGCTAGTCATCTGTGACTAGCATGTGTTATTAAATAATTTTTTTCAACCAAGTCCTTTGAATTTGTTTTTAAAGATAATCATTATAACACATATTTAAAGGATTTTCTGTACTTTTTTTTTTTTTTTAATTTTTATCAAAATTTATCAGCAGACAAGAATTACATTCTTTTAAAGTTGATTCTTTTTTTTTTTTTAAATCATACAATAATTTGACTAGGACATGAAGCGATTTCCTTATATGAAGTCAAGGTCTAAGAAGATAAGATGTAGATGCGGTATAGTGACTAGTAAGGTGACAAAATATTTGTTGAAAAATTCTACAAAAAAGAACAAAAAAGATAAGCTGTAGTAAGGACAATTCAACTTGTTTATCCATGTCTGCAGCATCTTGTTGTGAATTCATGTAATGTTGATATATAGTGTGTGTGTTTTTTTTTCATATCCATTGAGTTAGGATATGAACTAAGTGTGCTTAATGTTTCTAAACAAATGTGCATTTCATTTTGTGGTAGACTAACACGTGCATATTATGCCACCACCGATTTTAAAATTTTTCCTGTGAGATAGTTATATACAGAGTTTAAAAATAAAAACAAACTTGTTTATTCGTTTTAAACATGTCATAGAGAGTAATGTTACCCTAGAAATGTTAAAACATTAATTTATGAATCACTTTTTCGTTTTTATATGATCGTGTATCTTTTGCATTGTTTGAAATCTCTTGGCTGTTTGATTGTGAACCACATACAAAAAAAAATGTCACATTATATTAACTTGTCTCTATATTGACACGTCTCTTGCTTCTATATTGACCCGTTTGTTGCTTATGTCTGTGTTTCTCTGTCCAATATCCTTACGGCGGGTGCCAACCTAGTTGGCGGTCACGTGGGGCTAAGCCCTTCTCAGGGCTACAGGGAGCATGGACGTTAAACCCCGAGCCCTCCTGGACGTGGTGGCCATCCTGGTGTGGCAGCCATGGAAGGGAGGTGACTCTATAATACAGTGAATAAAGTTGTTCACCCATTCACACTATTGAGATTTTATTTCATTGTGTATTTAAAGTAGTAACTACATGTATTAATCGCTTGCATGATAAGTTAAGAGTTCATGAGGTGGATGGTACTTTTTTGTCTGTCTGTTTGTTTGTCTGTCTGTCTGTCTGTCTCTCTTTCTCTGTCTGTCTGTCTTTCTCTCTCTCTCTCTCTCTCTCTCTCTCTCTCTCTCTCTCTCTCTCTCTCTCTCTCTCTCTCCCTTTCTTATTTGAATCTTTCTCCAGCTAAAAATGTTAAGCCATTTATTTTATGCACAAATGTATGTGCGAGTTCCTTTCATGAAAGATGGATTACAAGAACAGATTAAAATCGAACGTAACAAAAAAATAACAAAAACAAAAACAAAATATGCACAGACCCGAATCAACTGGATGATTCAAAGAAAGAAATATATAAGTGAATGAAGTGGGTGAAACTCCCTCCACCTTTCTCCTCTCTCTCTCTCTCTCTCTCTCTCTCTATCTCTTCATTTCTCTCTTTTGATTTACATTTTTCAGATTCTATAGTCAGTTGCAAATTGATTGTCACTGGAAAGCAATGTTTAAACCAGTTGCTCCTATCTTTCATCATAAAATTGCTTTTCAATTCTTAAACTTGTTTCAAATCTTCGAAAAATCTGAAAATGTCAAGAAATCTCTTCACTGAGGATTACAAAGAGGGAGAGAGAGGGAGAGGGAGAGAGGGGGAGGAGGAGGAGGAGGAGGTGTTGCGTTCTATGTTCAATGTCTAAACATCACAGGTCAAGCACTACTGGCTGTAACACCATGAAAAGATTTCTCAGAGAACAGCTCATTTATCATTACATGTTAGTTCTCGAGAGATCATGCGCTACTGAGTGTAGCGCTGACCTGCTCCTTTACAAAGTAGCACTCCACTTCAATGGCCCTCACGCCTCTGAAACAAACCGCAAATCGCCCTTATCAATTTCAGCGTTCTAGCAAAATTATCTGTTGTATTCTTACTCTAAACCCGTAAACCCGATTATAATCTTCGCCAAAGCGCTAGAGGTGATTTCCTCATTAATATTAAAGAATGTTTTATCAGCAGTTTTGATTTTGATCTTTGATTATCCGAAATAGTTTTTTTTTTTTTAAAGAAAGACATGCCTCATTTCCTGTTCACGGAAGTGCTGAAAACAAAGAATCTACATGCATCCATAGAAATGTTGGGTGTTAAACCCGTGACAGCAAGATACCTAAACATCTTAGAACAGAAATCTTGTCCACGAACTCCGAAACTACGTTGTACATATTAAGAATTTGTTTTTACTCACCTCTCTCGAGCTTGTGGTGAAACGGGGACAAGGAAATGTAGCAAGCGCCCCATACATCAATACAAATTCAATAAGTTGAAGCGATTATAAACCCAAAATCCTCTCTTTTCTGCTGTATAAACAAATACACGCCTCTCTTTATTTCTTTAGCTCTCCCTTCGTTTTCTCAGGATACTTGCTAGATCTAGACATAAAAGGGCAGAGAGATTATTCCTTAAGAAGCCCCAGTTTTGTTTCAATTTAACTCTTGGAGTGTAAACTATTTAGGTTAGCAGTGCAGTAGAGGTTGTTAAGCGACAGGGTCGAGGAAGGCGGATAAATACGTTTCCTTGTTTTGGTAGCCCAGTTATTCTAATTATAGAAACAATGTCAAGGTTGTACAACAAGCAAATTGAAGCCATGTCCATGGTGATATTGTAGAGAACCATCTTTAAATGATTTTTTAAATTCATCTAACCAGGGAAAAGTTCTCTGAGTCATAAAAGAAGAGAACACCAGAACGGACTACATAAATTTGCTTAGGATGTCAATGTTTGTTTTTCATCACATGTGCTCACGATGGTGTGACAGTTTCCTTTCCTTTCCTCGGACATAATTACAAAGTTGAACGGTGTTTGACTGGATTATGCATAAATTCGTCATGCCTTGTTTAAAACGCAGGTCATTAGGAGCGGTGAAAAGGTCGGGAGTGGGTGGTGGGGTTGTTTGGGTGAGCCCGCACTTCTGACAGGTCTCTTGTTCAAACACTGGATAAAGAGAAAAATGGGACATGATTGTAAGAGATGTAGGGCTATAAGAAAATAAGTGGACATAGAACTTTTACTTTTAGTCTTTAAATAGGACATCAGGACGAATTTATGCATGTTTTACACATCTGAACAAATTAGAGAAATGACAGAGCAGAGAGAGAGAGAGAGAGAGAGAGAGAGAGAGAGAGAGAGAGAGAGAGAGAGAGAGAGAGAGAGAGAGAGAGAGAGAGAGAGAGAGAGAGAGAGAGAGAGAGAGAGAGAGATACCCTCTATAGATGTTGTAAAGTCGACTTGGCAAATGATGATTAGATTGAATCTATAAAGAGACTCTCTCTCTCTTTTCTCTCTCTCTCTGTCTGTCTGTCTGTCTGTCTCTTTTTTTTTCTTGCTCAGTATATATATATATATATATATATATATATATATATATATATATATATATATATATATAATGTATACATATTGATTTAACGAAATACGATGAATCGTTCCATGTGAGAGTGTAAGGCATGGGTCTGGGAAAGCTTCAGACTCATGTATTCCAATGAGGGTGTCCTGATACCTGGAAACGTCAAGTCCCCCTCATTTGGTCAGCGCCTTTAAGAGAGATCAATTCTTGCGAGCATGTCTGAGTATACTTTAGCGGTATTTAGCTGTGTGGGTTAGGGGAAGGGTTGTGTTGGCTGCTGAGGATAATGGTGGGTGGGTTAGAGTGTTGTGAAAGTGGGGGACTAGAAGAGAGAGACAGAGAGAGAGATACAGAGAGAGAGAGAGAGAGAGAGAGAGAGAGAGAGAGAGAGAGAGAGAGAGAGAGAGAGAGGAAAAGAGACACCAATAAGCAAATATGAAAAGAAAAAAGGAGTGAGAACAAGAGAAAGATAGAGAGATAAAGAGAGGTAGAGAGAGAGAGAGAGAGAGAGAGAGAGAGAGGCAGAAAGAGAGAGAGGTAGAGAGGTAGAGAGAGAGAGAGAGAGAGAGAGAGAGAGAGAGAGAGAGAGAGAGAGAGAGAGAGAGAGAGAGAGAGAGAGAGAGAGATTTTTAAATATATTTATGAATACAAGTTTTGATTATGTTCAAAGCCGAATTTCCCGCAATAAGACAAGGAAGAGTGATCTTATCCTATCTTGTCTTTACTCACTTTCTCCCGCCAGGACAGTTGTTCGCTGTAACAGCTTCTGTCTTTCTTCTCACCTCTGTGATGGAACAACCTCTTACTTTGCTATGCCGCCTTTCATCTGTAAGAATTTCCTGGTGCATTTTTCAAGACCAAATGCTAGTGTGTTTGTTGGTCTGCCTTTGGCTAACTTTAATCTTCATTACTGAAAAAAGTTTTCGAACTAAAGAAATAAGAAAGCATCTTAATGAAGATGAAGTCCTCTTTTTCTTTTCATTTTAAAAGCGATAAAAATTGATACGTTCATATAGTTTCCACCATCAAGAGGCTAAAGAAAATGCATTCTTGAAAACAAAAACATTTTTTAATTTAATATGTTCGACGAGCAGCACATTAGTTTTGTTCTAGGTGCCAGATATTGGTTATAATTTTTTTTTGTAAGCACAATTTGTCTTAACTACAAATATGCAGACCTTCAACTAAAATTTGTTAATGAATAATTTTAGCATTTTTCAACATAATTATATGTTACATAATATTTCAAGACATTCTAAATTTACAATGAATCATTTGGTAACATTATTCCATATCCTAGAAACTGAAACGCACAAAAATATGTTTTTTCCCCATACATTATATATAAATGCATCTTTAGAGTTTATTAATCACAGGCACAGATTTCTTGAATATATAGCTATAGCTTTTGCCTTTTTTTATTCACACAGTATATGCGTAAAATTTCATTAAAGATTAAAATATATCGCAATGTGCCCGCTTTGGAAATATAGACTAGGAATATATTACATATTGATATGTCTATAAACATTAATTTCCAGGTCAATTCTTCCTGTAAACATCTGGTTTGATTTTTTTTTTTTTGGTTTGAAGGGTTGATATGCTTATATGCACATAAAAGCATTTATTAATTTAAACTACTTGCATATTGAATAAAATATCATTTTATTCAAAGATAATACAAATACACTAATGGAAGTACCAACACTATGAGCATTTTTATGTGTAAGCTTAGTGTAAATGTCACAAACAATAATTCTGATTTTATGTAGACAATCGATTAGTTATCTGTTTCAGAGTCATCCTCGATCCCAGTTTTATACCTTTTAAGATGTGTCGCAATGAACCTGAATTGAACCAGCTCAAATACGGTGATAAATTTATTTTCCAACCCCCCCCCCCCACACACACACACATTCTTTTTCCCAATAAAACATCTCCATTATTAAGATGTAGTTTCCAAATACTAGAATCATAAGCTGTTTTCCCAAAAGTTCATCTAAAAAGAGGCACAGTGTATGAAATATGAAACACAGACACCCCCTCTCCCTTTGCTGACCCCCTTTGTACTGCCACTGCTCTTCTAACACTCGGCTGAAAAAAAGTAAGATCATCTGGTCAAAAGAAACATGTCTGCCATGGTCGCTGTGAGACTCTAGGCCTATTGATGAAAGGCATTTTTTTTTCTGCCTCAATCATAAAATGCTGAAGAAGAAAGACAAGACACACAGGTGTTAGGATTCGCATTAAAATTATCATTTACCCATATGGGAGAAATCGAGGGCAGCTCTGGTAGAAGTATGTCATATGATTTGCCTTGAGCTGAAGCAGATTAAAAATACAAATTTTGTTGGTTTGTTTTCTTTTTATTTCAAATTCGAAACGTAATAGCTCAGAATATAGAAATGCAAAAAGATCTTTTTTATACCTTGAGCAAAAGCAGAAATGTCACTCTTCTACAATTAGTCAAAATTTTGACAAGTGTCAGAATAACCCTTGCTGTCTCATAAATATTTGTTAATAACAAGTTTTTGTATGATCATGAAATTATTATGGTTTAAAGTCCTTTTCGTAATAAAATGCAACAGGAAAAAAATGAAATCTTGCCAAATGCTTTCTCAGGCAAAACCCCAATACTCTCAAAGTAAACATCACTCCAGTTCAGAGAGTTGCACGTCTTCATTTCAGAACGCGAGGCAATGCTAAATTTAGACTCTGATTGGTAGCCCTCATAATATATAAGATAACACGGTATGCTCCTTAAACCTAAGGAAAACTCTTTCCTTGCGGAAAAGACAATCTAAAATGTTCCAAGCTCCTGTCACTGTCTGTGGGAAGTGGCGATGGGTGGCCTGAGGGGTTAGAAGCAATAAGAAACTAAGAATGAGGAAGATGGAGAAAAACTGTCTCAGGTTCTTCGACAACAAGACATTAATGGCATGTTTAATTTTAAATATCTATTAGTAGTAAGAAAACAAGCATTGGCTTAACATCATGACTTCCCATCATAAAATCCTGTAAGTGATTGGTAGACATACCTTGATTCCATCAAACAGCAGAACAAGTTAAGTCTCAGAATGAATGCTTTTTGTCAGCTAAAGGAAAGTTGCTGGTACACTAAACCAAAAAGACCTGACCATTCTCAAGCACTTAAAGGTTTTTAATATTATCTTACAATGAATGGTGCAAGTTGCAAGAATTACGCAAAAACCTTTAAAATCACAGAATGTTACCAATGGGTCAGTAACGTATCCCATAACAAAGACTTTGAGGCTTTGAATTTAGCTTTAAAACAATGCTTCTTCAATATACAACGGTGGTTAATACAATTTTAACCCTATCGGTGCATCTTGTTCTACTATCGTATCAGGATATCAGAAGAAATTTTGTGCCCCCACAACTGAAATAGGCAAAGACACTGGTTTATATCTATCGATACATCGGGAGTGATTCCACATTTTTAAAAGTCATAAAAAAACAACAACCCTGAAGCATATGGAAACCTCATAGCGCATCAAATATAATTGGGTAAGAAGTGTCTGTTAATCAAAGATCTGGTAACAGAGATAGAGTTAGGTTCACAAACACTACCTTATTTCAGCATATTTATTAACAGACTGTTGAGAGATAAATATCCTTTAAATTCTATTGTTTGCAGCCAAAAAATAGAGCTATCGAGTCCTTTTGAGCATCACATTTTGACAAGTTAAGATCTAACTAAGGCTACTGGCAAATTTATTTTGGAACAATTGCTGTAATAGCTATCTTGCTTGGAAAAGAAACTTTATCTCGATTCTTTTTATTTCAAGATTTCGCCTTTTTTAACCTTGGTATTGCAGTCAATATCAGAGTCCACGCACGTCTTTTTTATCTTTGTGTTCTCTTTGTTTCTCTTTATCTATGTCTCTGTGTTGAGCGTTTCCTTTCTCTTTCCTCCTCTCTATCTACACTGTACCCTATCTATAAAGACACAAGAGAATGTCATTATCTGAGTGTATCTTTCTTCATCTTTCCAAATTGTCTGTTACCTGAAGACTGTGCGGCTTCCACTCTAAACTGGCAGGGTAAGTTGAAACTCTGGGACTCCTTTCTTCAGGTGTGTCAGAGAAACTGTCACAATCACCTGAATAAAGATAAGATGACTCTGTTGACATATCCAGGTTAGTTTATATATCCCTCAGCATTCAGTATAGGCTACAAATATTTCTATTTTCCCAAAATAATATTGGCAGAGCTATACAATAATCATAAAAACTTTGAAATATTTTAACTCTGAAATGACGCCAATTCAATTAAAAGCTGTCCAATATATCAATGAAAAAAAAAACAGACAGAAAGAACATTAAAGTTTTGTACAAACTTCTTTCAGCACTGGCTCTCATATGGATAGATAATGACAAAATAAAGAAAGACACAAAAGTAAAGCTCAACAACGCACAAGTTAAAACAATCCTTACTTATAATTATTGCACATGGGCTCTCACACAAACAGGAGAAGCTAAACTAAATGAATTTCACCGAAAACAGCTCAAACAAATTCATAACACCAAATACCTAGAAAAGGTAACAAACAAATGTCTGCAACAAAATGCAACGAAAAACGGCTCTCAATAACCATCCTTGAAAGCCGGTGACGCCTTTTCAGACATATTCTGAGGCGAGATATAGACATTCCAGTGACCAAATCTATGGAGGCTTACTTAGTTACTGAATGTGATAAATTTCAAGGAAGGCCGATAACAACACTGTAAACAGTCACCAACAAAGACCTCTGTCGCATACCATCAGGCGAGGATTAAATTCCAACCAAGATCTCCCTCGACATCTGAGGTCTCTAGCAGAAGACAGAACACAAAGAAGGAGACCTTCAGCGAACATTCGGGCGGCAGTCAAGGCATCCAAGTCGGAGCACTAGGATGTAAAGAGTGATAGAGAGAAAGGAAGAGGCAGAGAGAGAGAGAGAGAGAGAGAGAGAGAGAGAGAGAGAGAGAGAGAGAGAGAGAGAGAGAGAGAGAGAGAGAGAGAGAGAGAGAGAGAGAGAGAGAGAAAGAAAGAACTTAAACAGAGTTAAATATTCTTTTTCTTTTGAGACCTTCATTGCGATGATTAGGTGCTATAAAAAAGGAGAAAAAATTCAAAGTAAACAAGTTATTCTGTCCTCTTCCTTGTACAAGGAGAGTAAACTCAACTCCTCCACCCACCCCCCTTTTCTCTTTAAAAGTTTCGAACCAGCATGTCAAGACTGGGTTTAAGTGGTCTGGACAATCTCAGACCTGTAACTCAAACCTGATCCAGCAACAGAAGGGTCTTAGTTTTAATCGTTTCAAGAACTGCTTGAGACAGCTTTATCGCTAGTTCTAGAACAACTGCACATTTGAAATGATGGTGGCAGCTAGAAGTCTTTAGCTCAGGACATGTTCAGGAACGGACAGACCTCATAAAAAAACCTCACGCTTGAAGCATTGACAGCTGTGGATAGGGATATAGGAGAATTAGGATGGGGAAGGCTTTAAGTCAACGGAAAAGAGTGCTGTGTCAACATTATGTCGAAAAATAAACCTTCCACCAATATTAAAATTCGCAGGCGACCTAAATCTGTCACTGGCGGTCAGTCCAACAGGACTATTCTAGTTACCGGTACTGAGATAATAACTTAACAGTTTTACTAACTTCTCTACGCATCTCCCTTGGCTGGCTCTCTTCCGGTTTCCTTTCGTTCGATCATCATCATCAATCAAACACGACTAGACTCTATCTTTGCTCTCAATTGCAGAAGTATGGCAGCGCATGCGCCCCAATCCAAGATAAAGGTCAATAGATCATGATCTAGACCCTCAGCTCGTTGATCATAATTCTGTCGTGTCCACTCCAGACGCAGCTCAAGAAGTGATTCTGTGTTTGGCCTATCATGCATCTCCAGGCTGAGAATAACAAGGCTCTAACTCTATTCATTTTTTTCATGTACGCATATCCTCACATTCTAAGTTCCAAGCAGGAGTTTTGCCTTTCACGTAAATACTGGAGATTTTACGACAGAATGATGAATTGATTTTTGGTCGTTGTAATATACATAGGCTGCTTCATTACATCAAAACTTCCTTTAATCTCAAAGTGTTTCCTAAAAGTCCCTCTTTACCAGTATAATATGGTTCTTAATTGACTCTTATACTACTTTTACAGAAAACATAAATCTCTAGACAGCTGGATTTTATTCACTTGCTTATTCTATCTTACTTATCTTGCCACAAAATGGCTAAGAGAAAGGAAATGTAATATGAATCACAATGCCTAGTAAAGGTATCCAAACCTAAATGCCCTAGTTCAAAAGCCAAGTATGATATTGCAACATCATGTCGGTCTAGCGGAAGGAACTTCACCCACCACTGTTTCAAGAATAACATTTTTCATTCTTTCGGAAAGCTGCCTTTAAAGAGAGAGAGAGAGAGAGAGAGAGAGAGAGAGAGAGAGAGAGAGAGAGAGAGAGAGAGAGAGAGAGAGAGAGAGAGAGAGAGAGAGAGAGAGAGAGAGAGAGAGAGAGAGAGAGAGAGAGAGAGAGAGTTTGAATAGCAACTTTTGCAACATGCTGCGACAAAGTAATCAATCTCTTTCCTATGAAATCTTCCATAAATGTAAA
>JAWDGP010003948.1:0-30000 GCA_033675545.1 Elysia crispata | reverse complement strand
AAATTTATACAGTACGCCAAAAGATCGATAGGATTGTTGTTTCTCATGAGGTGAGGTTAATTATTGTCTTTGTTTCAAAGCAAATTAATCCACTCCCAAGATATCAAAGTATAAAAGGCAGTGTTCATCAACGACCTCCGTTTGTGAGCAGTAGCATTCTGTCCATGTAAGGGTGATGAATGATGAATGCCCATTATCCCTCTTCACCTTTATTTTAATCAATAATGCCATTTGGCACCTCAAAGAGAATAAAAGGTCTAGGGGAAAATAGAAAAAAATCGTTATTCTTTGTAAACAGCCCTGTTATCAATGTTTGTAAAGCTAATTGAAAATTGTCACCCACTTAAACTTTACCGTGGAATGATTTTGTTTATGGATCCCCATTCTCATAATAATACTCGCATGTAGAGAAGCTGATTTGTAAATTTTAATGTTTTTTTAGGCATTCAAAATTGTGTAATTCTCCTGGTAATCTCGACAGCCCAGAGACAACTATTTCTCAACCTGGAGGTCGCACACCGGGACTCGAATCTAGAGCTTTCTGATCAGCAGTTCTGTACTCTACCACCTACTGAACCGTCTGGTTTGCGATGATAATCAGAATCATGACTTGGCATTGCATTCTCAGTGACCATGTTCCCTCCACCATTAATCCCTCGCAGAAACTCTAATCTATAGCCTTTATCTTGGCTATGTTGTGGTCTACCGGCTGAGTCATTTCCCTCGTGGGAAAATAAGAGAAAGAAAATATTTTGCATTTTTCCATATCTGCGCGTGGGATTTCACCGGTTATCTGCGTTGCTCATTTTATCATTATATGGAAACCCATCAACGCAAAGAAAGGAAACCTTTTCAGTTGCTGTTTTTATAGAAACCAAGGGCGGAAATTTGTACGAAATATGTCCTGCATTGTAAATTCTATCACACCACAGATTTCTATCTCGCAGATTCACATCTCTGGAAGAAACAAAGGAAACAAGGAAACAAAAACAAAACCGAATTCATCTTCTTTATTTGGTTAACAAACAGCAAAATAATATAAACAGCTTTGACGACTCAAGGTTTTTTTTTTTATTAAACATTCTCCAAACAAATAACCAATGAAGAAGTTCTAAAATATTGTTTAACATTCCCTTATCTCTCTCTCTCTCTCTCTCTCTCTCTCTCTCTCTCTCACACACACACACAGACACACACACTATCTCTCACTCTAGCTCTCTCTCGCTCTCTCTCAAACTCCACCTATCTATACCTCTACCTTTCTATCTATGAACCAGTCTCTCTGAATTGTATGCATTATTCATGAGAACAATATCTTCAGCAAAAGAAACAATTAAAACAACACAACCGAAAACAAAAGTGCTGTAAGCTTCAGTTTCTGATTTTAGAGAAAAGTCAAGCAAAAATCCCTATCTTCCCTTACAGTTTCTGAAGTAACATTGTACAGAAGCCGTCAGTCAGAAGAATAAAAAAGGTAAGGGTAAATTAGCCAATAAATCTAATAAATTGTCTTTCCTGGGATCCTCACTCTCTCTATCTCCTTTTATAACTGTCAATCTGCCATTCAAAGAAACAATTATCTGTAACTTAAGCCAGTTTCCACCGCATTCCTCCTGATTAAAGGAAACCAGAAATTTCTCACTCAGGGGTGTAATTTAATGGGTCTGTTTGGCTGTCAGTCGTTCTGATGAGAATGTCAAACTGCTCCACAGACACGCACGGCCGCCATGGACAAAATGATCAACAGTTTTTATAGGCTGTCATGACACATTGAAATGACATGCTGAGGTAGCTTCACCACAGGGTATTACAATAAACTTTATTGTAAAAAAAAAGACGTGCGATGTAATATCTTTCTTATCAGTTTGACATGCATTGAAAATGTCTTGAGAGCGTATTTAAAAGCAAAAGTGCTAAAATAATATTGCAGGCTCATCCACCCGTCAATGGCTTTGGGATTTTCCCGTCACGAGGAGTTCCCGTATTTTACCCTGACTCTCTCTCTCTCTCTCTCTCTCTCTCTCTCTCTCTCTCTCTCTCTCTCTCTCGCTCTCTCCGTCTGTCTGTCTGTCTGTCTGTCTGTCTGTCTGTCTGTCTGTCTGTCTGTCTGTCTCTCTCTCTCTCTCTCTCTCTCTCTCTCTCTCTCTCTCTCTTAGTTCCTCTCTCTCCCTCTTGTCTTAGCCCTAAATGCCTCAAAGTTATCATTGGATGTCTTTTCCTATTGCAGCTTTAATACACTGAAAAAAGCTGAATTGATAGCAAATTATTCAAAAGTGTCTCTCAAACAACCAGAAACTTGAGATTTTTATTAAATTTTCCTTGGATGTAACAATTTGGCAACGACATATTGAAAGCATAATTTTACGCTGCGCTAATTCAAATTAACATGTTGGCGACATGGAAATATTTTCGCAGGCTTCTTCCGGTCAATATCAATTTGAATGCGAAAAAAGTTCCTAAAAAACACAAGTAAAAATTTATAAAAGAAAGTAACTATAATATTCATAGAGAATTTTGGGACACAAGTCACGCCTACTTTGATAAGCATTCAACCCTAAGGAAGCTGGATCGGAATGGTGCAACTATGTATATTTTGAAGAAAGGAGAGAGGAAAGGGGATTGTGGCAATTGGATAATACGAGTCTCTGATTCTCGGGATCGTTGAGGGAAGAGGTTTGTGTGTTTACGCGTGCGCGAGTGTGGGAAGTGGAGAGAGAGAGAGAGAGAGAGAGAGAGAGAGAGAGAGAGAGAGAGAGAGAGAGAGAGAGAGAGAGAGAGAGAGAGATGGGGGGGGGGGAGGGTGTGACTGAGAAGGATGAGGTAATACTGCTTCGCGACCTTTGATGGCAATATCATCAACTCTCCATTGTGATCAAGCTTTCACGGTTTTGATAAATCAGAAGACCCTCTTGACATTTATGATAACCTTTAAATGACGGGACAATCAACAACTCAATAAGGAAAATAGATTTCTTGGATTGCAAGGAGGAAAAAAAATGGGAAAGGAAGAGTTTCCTCAATTATGATTTGTTTACTTCCTTTATTTGCAGAGTTCACAAGGTTTGGCATCACGGTTATTGAATAATTCTAATTTTTTTTTTTCATGTGAGCGTTTTTTTAGCGTATTACCAGAAATCTCCTTGACTACATTTCTTTCTTTATATCACTGACTTTAACTTTCTTGAACGAAAGATGAATATCTCCTTCTATCTTGTTTTACTGTCCTCTCCCTTTCTTTCTTTCTCTTACTTTCTTTTGTGCAGCTAAAAATATCTTCCTTCTTTCTATCTGTACTTGTTCTTTATCCCTCTCTGACCATTCATTCCTCTTTCGCCAATATTCTATTCTCATTCTTTACTTCGCGTGTCTGCCTTTTACTTGATCAATCTATCACTCTTTTACGTTTTTGTGTTTTGTTCTTTATTTTCTATGCAATATCTATTTGCTCTTTCCTTCTGTCTGTTTCACCAATCTCTTCGTTTCTTTTTTTTTTTTTTTTTTTTTTCATTTTATATATTTTTGACTCCATTTTCCTTTTCCGAAAGATATGTTTTTTGTCCCGCGTTTCCATCTCCTTATTTCCTCTTCCCCCTCCTCCCTTTTTTAAACTAAAACTATTTCAAAATTGTTATTTATTTATTTATTTATTTTTGTTTACTTATTAATTTATTTATTTATTTATTTTTGTTTATTTATTTCTTTATTCATTCATTTGTTTCTTTCTTTCTTTTTCTTTTTTTTTTTTTTTTTTGGGGGGGGGGGGTTCAATCTAAATTTCTAGTTAATTAATTTAATTTATCTCCATTCTTTCCAAAAGTGTCCCTTATCTCTTTCTTTTACCTGCTCCGCGCTTTCGCTCTTTTTCTCCCTCCTCCCCCCCAACCTCTCTCTCTCTCTCTCTCTCCCCCTTTTCTCTCTCTCTCTAACTCTAGACTTCATTCTGTACAATGATTACAAGTGCTTGTACCACCAATGGTTTAAAACCCTTCATGATTGGTTTTCTCATTCTGACTTTAACTGTGAGAGATCGTAATTTTAGATACAGAACAAGAATGCAAAACATTTGCTTCTTTCCTCGCAACTTACTTACAATAATGTCCTTGACCACAAAACTGATCAGGCATTATCACAACACATCTTGACACAACTCTTTACAATCAAATGAAACATGACTTCATTCTCCCATTTTCTACTCGACCCAAACCCCTTCCCGAAACCTCTTTTTAGATGGACAACATTACAAAAATGGCTTGTCAAAATGTTATCTATTTCTTTATCATCTCAAAATGGCTTCACAGATTTTCCTCCTTCCACCGAAGCCTTCTCGGTAAGGCTTGCCTAGCGGCAGGGAAGGTCACTCTTGTTGAGGAAAAAAATTGCTGAGGTTAACCCCACGAAGGGAGGATTAAGCCTGGCGCGATCAAAAGAGATTAGATCTACGCATTAGTTTCGCGTTGCTTCAGACAGTTTCGAGTTATTGTTTTTGTTTCTTTTTGGGGGGCTTCACTTGCATTATGTATACGAAACTGTCAAATAGCCTTTTATCTTGCTATCTTACAGGGGTAAAAACAGGGAACCACAGAGACACGTGAAAAAGTAGCGCTCGGCGCATCTTCCTATTTTAACTGATCCACCCCAAAAAAAAAAAAAAATAAATAAAAAATAAAAAAAAACCCAACCAGGCAAAAAACAAAACAAAAAACAAAAACAAAAAACAAACACAGGCATACAATCAAAACTAAAGATTTAAAGGTTTAAAATAAATATCTATAGCTCTAAGTGGAGCAATTTGACGTTATTTTTTACCATTTAACACAGTTTGAAATAAAGGAAAAAACAAAATAAAACAAAACAAAGAACAACAAAAACACGAGACTATTTGAGCAAAAGTGCTTAAGGCCAATCTTACAGATGAAAGTGGATTGCAAAACGAAGAAGAGTCGGACAAAGGCAATGAGGAGAGGGAGGATTAACCGGTAAGTGTAGAATGAACTTTCATATCTCTGTCTCCATAGTTTTTACTACTACTACTACTACTACTACTACTACTACTACTACTACTACTACTACTACTACTACTACTACTACTACTACTACTACTACTACTACTACTACTACTACTACTACTACTACTACTACTACTACTACTACTACTACTACTACTACTACTACTACTACTACTACTACTACTACCATTGGAGCAGCAAAAATTCAAATCACTATACGATCACGTTAGACGGAATGCCGGAGCCAAAGATGATTAGATTGTTTAGATTAGGCGGTGGGCTTAGACAAAGATTGGCTCTCATGGGTCAAGTGTACTCAAAGACAATAATAACATCGTCTGGACAGTCCATAATGAGAAAGTGACCACGTCTCTTGGGATGACCTACATAGATTTTGCGCGGGCTGTCTATTATTCTCAATCTTGGGTCATGCATTTTCATCTTTTTGTTTGTTTTTTTTTTATAAAAAGCAATTTTGATTTCTTTTTTCACACTATCTCCTTTAAACCAATGGATAGCCAAAAACGAAGTTTACTGATTCGGTTATTTTTCTTTTTTAGATCTCTACTCAAATTTTAACAGAAAAAATGTCCCCTTCGCAGCGCTTAAGAGAAGAAGCTAGATGTCTCGTTGTTCTGCACAAAGTTTAGAGCTGTTAATTGATTTGCAAATAAATATGCTGTTGCTCTGCAGTTTGTTTTTCCTCCACATAGATGCCTTTTTCACCGTTCATGTAAACAGGGAATCATGCTTGTTTTCATATCAAGCTATCTACTCGACGCTTGGATGTGCTAGAAGGTAATACACCCTCATACTTCCGAATATTTAACAAAAAAATGAACAAACATTTTTACTTGGTTAATTTACCATCGATAATAATCAACACCTACACATGTGTTCTTGAACGCATGTGGTTACACATCCTACACACTTTTTTCGCATACCCTGTTATTCAGGGTAACTGGAAGTTGTAGGTATCAATGGGTACTTGTTCTGATTATGAAGATATTCGATCACGCTTACATTCACTACTGAAATTTCGCAAATAATTTTTCATTTTTTTTTCTATAAAAGAGAAATACTATGACTTGAATGGTGCATAAGTTTGTATTGTATAAAACTACAGAAAATCGATTTATTTTCTTTACCCAAAGGAATAAAAAAACGTCATGGTAAGTGTAAGAAGGGATGAGTGAGTAGTCCGCTTTGGGTAGTTATCCTCCAAGTTTGCTGTTTTTGCCCTTCTATTTAGAGAGAGAAAGAGAGAGAGAGAGAGAGAGAGAGAGAGAGAGAGAGAGAGAGAGAGAGAGAGAGAGAGAGAGAGAGAGAGAGAGAGTATAGAAGAGTGAGACAGAGAAAGAAAAAGGTTAGCTTACACCGACAGACAGGGCGAACGAACAGAAAGTAGGGCTTAGTAGGAAGATGGCACACGAAGTTTCATCAGATATGCAAATATTCTCCGAAAATAATTAAAGAAATGAAGCCTTCATTCATCGTGAAAGAGTTAGCACAAACAATTGAATGAAGAAAATGAATCCTAAACAAGCTGTGGGCAAGTCTCTTGTCCACAAACCAGACTTGTTCGATTTATTAATCAAACTGAAAACTGTCAAAAATCAATACGGAAATCAGAAAACTGTTTACATCTTCTCCTAAAACATGAGCTCTTGAACATGCTCACCTCCTTCTTTTAGAGCTTTTGTTGACTGAGGGCAGCAGGAAGGCTGTTTTGAGCTTCAATGGATGGACAGCGTCACTCTGAGGGCAAAGAGGCGTAACTAGATCTTATGCGACTTTGCCACCAGAATATTGGTGTGACGAAATGCTTTTCCCATTAAGACTAATTCGCTTATTTTGTAAAATATCAACCTGTTTATAGATCGTCTCAAACACTTGTTATGAAGTATTTCTTAAAAAAAAAAAAATAAAAGAGCAATTCCTGTAATACAGCGCACCTTTTGGCACTTTTTGCGAGAAAACTATAGCCTGACGGGCATAGTGAGCATTTTTATGGATCTGTACATGTACATAGGTTTGAAAAGAATTCTCAGTTTTTCCCATTTTATAAATTGATTGCAAAAAGCTCATTACAACAGATAAATCACGTCAACAATAACACAAAGTGACATCTTTAGAACTTTTTCATTCATCACTGATTTGTTCAAAGTGAATAAATCTTGTTAGCTGAGTGATGGGAGATTTGTATTTTCTCACATCTGTATCTTTAGTCTTTATGACCATCTGGTGCACATGAAAGAGTAAAATTATTGGAAACTCAGTTATTGACATTATGATTGATTTATGCGTTTTAAAACCCAGGGAAAAGAAAATTCCATGATTTAATACGGTTCGAATTCTTTGGGAAAAGACCTTACAAGAATATGCACACGAAAGGAAAATAAATTGATGGGATGCTGCAACAACAAAATTAATGAAAGTTCGGTAATTAACGTTAGAGAAAAAATAACTTAAAAAAGGAACAGAAAAAAAGGGTTTTACTTCGATTCGCTGGAAACAAACAGATTGATATAAGCAGAAGGAATGTGATTAATGAGTGTAATTTTATTGTGTGTTTAATATCAGCAGAGTACTAACAAAAAGTAGCTAGAGATAAGCACGTTAGTTAGACGAATGGGTTTGTTCATAGACTTCTGGGACGAGACACAATGGGAAAGACTATTGATATTTCAATAATCTTAGTATGTGAAGGGAAAAAAATTAATTAGCTGGAAAGGTTATTATTGAAAACATAAAAATACAAGAAAAATAGACATGTAGATAGGTAAATAGTCAATAGTAAAATGGTATACAACGAATTGGTAAATGAACAAGCACATTGATGGATAGAGAAGTATATAGATTAATACATCAGTAAGTAAAAAGATAAATAAAAAAACGAGTGAACAAGCAAAATTAATAGATAAGTAGAGTAGAAAATCAATCTACATCGAAGCTGGAGTGACCTCTCCAGGTGCAAGCCTGGTCGGCTGATATGGAGTCCAAGGTGTGCCCAAGTACCAAGACCCCCCTCTCGGTGTTGCGGGCAGGGTCCGGCGGAATGGCAAACCAATACGGTCGGTGCCAGCCCAGCTCCAGGAGTTGCTGGAATGTTGTTGCTGTGCTTCACGATCCGCCATTCTGGACTCCAAACCGTTCACCTTGATTAGAGGGTGTTCTACTAGAGTGATTTCCCTTACGAGGGTGCGGGGTCCCTCTACCCGGTCTAGTGGAGGGAAATGACGTCAAACCATTGCAGGTTGTAGCACACTGCCCACTGCCCATATCAATCTACAATATATATAAAAAAACCAAAACGCAGGGCCAGATTTGTAGAAAAGAAACAAATAAACACGAGCTCTTCTCTAGCTTACTTTGTTTTTGTGAAAATCCACATTTAAGCGCACGGTTTGACGCTATTGAACAAAATTGTGTAGTATAGTGTGGGAAAGTGGTGGGCTCTTCAGAATTATAATACTTGACAAAGTTTCGATCTTAACCACAGCTCTCTGTGCAATTTATCTAACAAAGACAATTTGAATCGGTTTTTCTACCATCTGTCTTTCTAATAAAAAGATAAGAGTCCGGGGAACATGAGTAAAATGTCTCAAGTGAACGCTGAACAACTCAGAGAGAATGGTGGTGCAGTTGTGAAGTCAAATGGCTGCACCAGGTAGTTGAGAAAGACTTAAAATCTATGAAGAAAATTAATCAGCTTTACATACATTGGGTTCGAATCCTAGAGTGGGCTGCATTGAGCCCTACGTTCTTAGAAAACGTGTTTCTTTCGAATACTTACTTCCTATCTAAATTTAAGTTTGAATTGTTTTTTTTTTTTATAATTATGAAGAGACTAACTGGCTGATGGTAACACCATTTGAGATCAATTTTCAGGTTTCATTCCATTTCGATTATAACAATTATACTATTTTTTAAACAAATGTCGCCTTGATTTAATGAATAATAACACACCATCGTATGCAGTCGTCGCTAAAAAAAAGGCAGCGCGGTGAAAAAAACTCCATTAAAGGACATGGGATCAAAATCTCACACAATTAAATTTGTACATAACTCAAAAGCACATAACACAAGAAAATAATAATCTCCTCACCCCCCCTTTTTAACACCCACCCCTCCCCCACATCACACATATAAACACACTAACATAAGGCACCATCATCTTGATATTGGCTTCATTAGATGACACGAGGCCGCCAAGAAACGCGTCAAACCCGTATGCCGCGACTCTCTTTGATTCTCCTTATTTTCTTTTCGTGGAAATCCTGACCGAGATCTAGTCTATCTATAATAAATTAAAACGAATGTTGAATGTTACATAACACTGCCTGGCGGCCATTTCAGAATATATATCCTCCCCGCCTTGTAAAATCCGCATGTATAATAATACAATAACAGTTATTGCTTTTTCATCTAAATATTCCAAACAAACTCATCCATGCTTACTCGCATCCCATCTGGCGTACAGCACCACCTCAATATAAGACTCACCAGAGAAGTTACGCCTTGACAGGTTAGCAGAGACGACACGACACTTCATTCTGGGATTCTCCGGATGGCAAACAACAGGGCCCGGATTGTTTGATTTTCTTCTGGTTGACTGACAGTTAGATTGGACCAGGGTATTGGCTGGGATGTTGGGAATGTTACCTTGTCGAGAAGTTTCTCTGCAAGTGTCACGCCATATAAAAAACCCGTGGGAGACATTGGGAATTAACCATATTAAATATTCGAGCTATATCGGGAACTGCCAACCAGAGGTCACTCTTCAATCAAACATGGTGGAAGATGGCATATCCTGAGATGGAGCAGTTTGAAAGTTTTTAAAATAATCTGATCCTGAAAGATCCCATACGATGAAAGACGTGAAGAGAATTAAGGGTAAAATAAAAAGTTGGGGAAATGTTTTCCCACGTTTGGAAACAATCGTCATAATTGGGTTTAAAAAGTACCATGTCCTACTATTCTGTCACATTTACAACAAACTAACCTAAATTAAGTTGTTGTAAATCATATGAATGGTCTGTAATTTTGTGTCAATTTTAACTCGAGACTAACAATGCTTATCATGAAATTTCAATGGTTCTAACAAACAAACAATTTTAAATAATGTAAGATATGAAACAGCACAAATGATGCAATTTTTTTGTTTTTGTTTTTAAATTTTTGGTTAAAAAATTATTCCGCTGTCCGACCACAAAATCGTGTCACACATTTTCCTCTCAGAGCACAGGCCGGTGAGTTAATCCATTATGTGTGATTGGAACCCACTATATAGGAGCTTGATAGCAAACTGGAGCAGACGCTTCCCACCTATCTGATGGCGCCAACCCATTCTCTGGCTATTTCAGAGAACGTGCAAGACATCCTAGAACGTCGTTGATAGAAGTATTCTGAATGTACCAAACAGTTACTACAATAAGGCTCACGTTTTTTTTTCTGGTTAGGTCCTAAAATATGCAAAAAGCTTCTGCAAACAATTGGGAAAAGTCCATTTTTGAAAATATTCATACTTAAGCAGAAACAAGACCGGTTTAGCGATATTATTGAGGTTTAAAACATCATTGAGCCGTAAGCCAAATTGTCATGTATTTTATAATAATATATTTCTTTCGATTTTTTTATAAACATATTTGGTTAGCCAGAATTGGCCCGGCCAATTTTACTATAAAACAATTAGACCATGCATTTAGACGAAGATGCAATAAAAAAAATGTATTATTGTATTATTTATATGAGCAGTCCACCCACAACCAGGGTGATTCACCAGACCAATAAATTCAATTTATCTGATTAGAATTTACCACAGAGATAAGCTAGCTCGGAGTCATATCCAGTCTCTTGGCCAATGCGCATGCGCAGAGGAGAGGTTGAAACTGACCAATCTCACGTCACGAACGTTGACCAACTCGATGCCTGGTACCGAGACACGACCTGGAGTGATCAACTCTCTTCCTATGATTATATCAGGGAGACGAAACAGACTCGCAACAGACTCGCGACTAGACGAACAATGAAATGGACAACTTCGATTGGTCAAAGCTTCAGGTGGTCAATATAACGTGCTCGACAGAAAGACATGGAGAGAGCAAAAAAAAAATCGTTTTCCTTTTCCTGAAGCGAAAATAAAAAAAAAGCAACGAAAAAAGGTGAAGTTGGCTGGACAATACATTTTGAGCTGTTGTATCTGATTTAGTGCCTTTTTTTCTATTGGTATTGAGATTTGCGATAGTGTTACTTCTATTGTTGTTGTTGTTGTTGTTGTTGTTGTTGTTGTTGCTCCTACTGTTGATGTTGCATTCTCTTTGTCTTTGCCTCATTGGTCTATTTCTCTCTGGAACTCGCCCTGTTTCTCTGCATAAAGAAGGAAGTCACAGCCCGAAAGAAAGTTTTACTTTCCTATCTATTTGAGCACATTTTCGTACCCTCTGTTTATATTTGCACGTCAATAGAGTACGCCCAAAATGAAATATTCCCCCTATTGTAAGGTTTGTGTGATTTTGTTCGTTCAGAAGGAGTCATTCTTTTGAGAATGTGTAGAGAACTGGAGCTTGATTTCAAAATTGTTTCAATTTTATTCGTTTTATTCTTATTAATAGCCTTTGAGAATAAAGACATGTTATAAACTATGCAATGCATCTTTCTGGCACAAGTAATGCGCTCGAGTTGCTATTTAGTGCCTTTGCGATGGAACTAAAGTTTGTCAATATAAAAAAAGATGAACAAAAAATATCTAAAAATTATACAGAGACTTTTTTTTTCTCTTTGTGCAACCTCCAATCGACAAGGCTAAGTTGTTACATAACATGTAAAGTTTTTGACTCTGGAGTATGAACACATTTTAAAAGCCCCATGACTAGTGTCCCCCCCCCCCCCTTTTAAACCCCCCACCCCAATAGCATTATTCAGTGTAACCGTGCATATTGATAAAAAATGTGAAAACTTGTTTAAGTCAGTGGAAGTTAGATGTAATACCAACTGGTGGATAAGTTCAGCACTGATTACTTCATAAGGCAATGAATGATGTCGGAGAGCCACCCTGGCCATAGTTGATGAAATATCCAAGACTGGTAAATAGTTTACATTTCGTGCATTTTGTATGAAAAAACATATTGGTTAAATCTAGATTTGCCATGAAAATTCGATGTGTGTAGCTCTTAAAAAGAAAGATAACATCACAAAACCAGCCCTAATGGGTCGAGTTTCGGAATTTGAGTTTGAGGGAAAGGATAAAATAATTTTTTTTTCTTTACATACTATTTCAAAAAAACTTACAAGGCATCATCTACCTAGAGAGGCGTAAAATACCATTTAATCTTCTTCCATCAAAAAAGCTAAAATAAATACATTGTTCTTAATATGAACACCGATAACCGTAAAATGAAGGAAGTACGATCCATTTACAAAAAAAGGCAGACGTTAATTTTAAAGCTCTATCTCAGTTTTCTCAAAGCTAATCAGAAAAAAAAATTGGTTTTTAGATCAAAATGTAATCTTAAACGAGTTTCGTCAATAATTTTACTCCCAACGTTTCGTCCCTTACATAGAGTTTTTGCATTTGATTTAAAAAAGAACAGATGAACAAATTTCTTGATTACTAAACTAAGGTGGTATAAATAATAAAACCATATGCAGGATTGTGATCGGTGCCAAAGGCATTATCTTGAAATTGGCAGGAAGATTTTACAACTACCGTTCTTTCGAGCCTAAATCAAAATCTTCGCAAATATGACAACATTTGTGTAAAATTTCTTTACTTATTAGTGGTTAGAATCAGTTTTCGGAAAGTACTAAAAGGAGTTCGAATCAAAGACGCTGTCAATCAATAATCTTCCAAGCGAAGAGAATGAATGAATAATTTGCGCATGCCACAGAAAAAAAACTTAAACACCTCCTGTCCAACGCCGAACGGGGAAATATTTTGTGTTCTTTCTACCCTCAAGACTTCTCTCTGGTAGATGAGCACATGCTCTTCAGTTTAAGTCGCTTGAAGCACTCAGCTTCCGAATAGGCCCCAACATCAAGAAGACGGAAAGATAAAAGTTAGAAGAGAAGAAGAAATTATAAATCTAGTCCCAGCTCAAAACAGGAAGAAAGGGACAAAACACGTGAAACTACAAGAAAGAACAAATTGTAAAGACGGGGATCGAACTCGCACCTTTGATGGCACTCTCGGACTTGGCGAGACATGACCAGGCTCAGTAACCACAGAGCGAGATATGACCAGGCTCAGTAACCGCAGAGCGAGACGTGACCAGGCTCAGTAACCACAGAGCGTGACATGACCAGGCTCAGTAACCACAGAGCGAGACATGACCAGGCTCAGTAACCACAGAGCGTGACATGACCAGGCTCAGTAACCACAGAGCGAGACATGACCAGGCTCAGTAACCACAGAGCGAGACATGACCAGGCTCAGTAACCACAGAGCGAGACATGACCAGGCTCAGTAACCACAGAGCGAGACATGACCAGGCTCAGTAACCACAGAGCGAGACATGACCAGGCTCAGTAACCACAGAGCGAGACATGACCAGGCTCAGTAGCCACAGAGCGAGACATGACCAGGCTCAGTAACCACAGAGCGAGACATGACCAGGCTCAGTAACCACAGAGCGAGACATGACCAGGCTCAGTAACCACAGAGCGAGACATGACCAGGCTCAGTAACCACAGAGCGAGACATGACCAGGCTCAGTAACCACAGAGCGAGACATGACCAGGCTCAGTAGCCACAGAGCGAGACGTGACCAGGCTCAGTAACCACAGAGCGAGACATGACCAGGCTCAGTAACCACAGAGCGAGACATGACCAGGCTCAGTAACCACAGAGCGAGACATGACCAGGCTCAGTAACCACAGAGCGAGACATGACCAGGCTCAGTAACCACAGAGCGAGACATGACCAGGCTCAGTAACCACAGAGCGAGACATGACCAGGCTCAGTAGCCACAGAGCGAGACGTGACCAGGCTCAGTAACCACAGAGCGAGACATGACCAGGCTCAGTAACCACAGAGCGAGACGTGACCAGGCTCAGTAACCACAGAGCGAGACATGACCAGGCTCAGTAACCACAGAGCGAGACGTGACCAGGCTCAGTAACCACAGAGCGAGACATGACCAGGCTCAGTAACCACAGAGCGAGACATGACCAGGCTCAGTAACCACAGAGCGAGACATGACCAGGCTCAGTAACCACAGAGCGAGACATGACCAGGCTCAGTAACCACAGAGCGAGACATGACCAGGCTCAGTAACCACAGAGCGAGACATGACCAGGCTCAGTAGCCACAGAGCGAGACATGACCAGGCTCAGTAACCACAGAGCGAGACATGACCAGGCTCAGTAACCACAGAGCGAGACATGACCAGGCTCAGTAACCACAGAGCGAGACATGACCAGGCTCAGTAACCACAGAGCGAGACATGACCAGGCTCAGTAACCACAGAGCCATATTCATAGAATAGATGGTTCAGTCACAGTGACTTCCATGATGAAAGGGAGATCTTCTAAGAGTGACCATGTCCATATCATTTAAAAGATATAAAAAAAATTACCTCTATCGGATGTTTTAACTGAAACCAATTATAATTTTTGTAACAGAGGGGGCAATCAAACAACGGTAGAGACTTAGACAGACGAAGCTAGCCCTGAGATCTAGAGCTACAAGTGATTGATAAAGCAATAAGTGGAATAGAAGGGTCAATCACCAGCCTAGACTTGGCTTAAGATAGACTAATAGGGCAAGTCAGAGTTATTCAATATCAACTCTCTCTCTCTCTCTCTCTCTCTCTCTCTCTCTCTCTCTCTCTCTCTCTCTCTCAATTGTAGCAAAAAAAAAAAAAAAAAAGAAGAAACGGTATTTCGACTAGTTGTGTTTTACCTGACTGGTACGTGTCACGGGAGATCTATTTTAAGTCCTTGCTAGTCTGACAAAGGCTGAAAAGCTGGAGTTTTCCTCCATCCATTACTGACATTGTAAATTGAACTTAAGTCAGAAAACGAGCGTACTATCTTTATGGCAATTTGGACAAAATAATTTTATGGAAATACTCGTCTGCTATGATAGAAGTCCTAAAACTCCTTAATCCCCACCTTCCTTTTTCACTCTCTTTTTCTTGACAAGCAATAACTTAAGTAATTGTAAAGCTGAACACATTGATAAAATTTGATAAGATTTGCCGTTTGGTACAGCCTATACACCTTGAGATCCTCTTACATGTGTCCCAATACAGGGGGTCCAGATAAAAAAAAAAGAAACAAAAGTATAAAAAATAAAAGTAGAAATTAAAAAAAAAATAAGAGAATAAAAAGGTAAAAATTTAGATAGATAAATAAATGTGCAAATGGTTGAATAATCAGGTTATCAATTAAACGAAATTAAGAACAAAACAAACAAATAAATAAAATTTATGAGAGCGTCTTGTGTGCAGGCCACAATAGGAAAGGTGAAGCATCAATCTAATGCAGCAAAGATAACCTGATTTGAACCAATTACATGACTCTAACAAAAGTCTCTTAGCCAATCAGAGCGAGAGCTTTGCGCCATGACCACCAACCTGCAGCTCACAACCCTTGTGTCCAGTAACAAGATCTGGTCAGCTGCACTGTTTACATGGTCAGCAGACCAGGAGCCACCGGTACAACCATCTCTCCACCCAGGTCGGGGGGTGTTTATTGAATCATCATTAAAGCCATCTTCGCCAGGTAGAGAGTCCCTCTCATTTTGACTTGTAGGTGCAAATTGTATTTTCAACATTCCTTAAGTACCTCGGGCAGTTGTGTAACCATGATGTGAAGAAATCTGCAGGAAAAACTTGTCTCTTGTTCTCTGAAACTAGGCCTATCAATAAAAGGATCTTTACTATTGAAAATTAGGATTGTGAGTTAAGTGTTTTCATAGAAGTTAACTATTTCGAGAATAGATCCAAACTTTATCTTTTTTTTAAATCCAGATTTTACAATATAACTTATCATGGTCTGTTTTCTGGCTGATATACAAGTTGATGCATAGGATATAGAGGCTGTTGATTTGAATCAAAGGTTGAATCCTGATCTGAATCTAGATCAGAGCATGAGTCAGAAAAATGAGGTCTAGCTAGATCTCAATCTAGGCCGGACTAATATATCTGTTTCTAGACTCATGTAGTTGAATTTAATTTTGAATCTAGATATAGATTTAAAACTATATTTGTTTTTAGTCTATAGTTCAGTTTTTGAAAAGCTTGTTTTTGTAGTTTCATAGGGCCCACCAATTATGGCGGCAAACTACAGATTTCAACACGATCTAAATTAAGTCTCGTGTAGAGGCCAATTTTGAGTCAATACTATAAGTTTACAAGTACTATTAATTCTGTTACTAGAAGGTTAGTAAAGATTGCAGATTTAGAAATATTCAATATGATTATTTGACAGATTAAACTGAAACTATACATAGATGCAGTTTTATCATTGAATTCCGTTGCTTATCATCCGAATATTCAGTTTAACACTGAATTTTGAAGCCAATTAAGACTTTAATGATGTCGAAGAAATTGAAAACGGTGCGAAGCAAATTTATTTTCAAATATAATTATAAACAACATGTTTAATAATTCCAGGGATGAAAGTTTAAATTGCAACAGACAGACTGTGACTGAATTAAAAACTAAAAAATGTAAGTCAGTAATGTTAAATTATTTCGGTCATAATCTGGAACGGTTATTTCAGCGTCTCAAACTTTTAAAAGATTTTCTATTTTCTGCTCAATCCTTTTAAAATACCCTAGGGTGTCGCCTTAGTCAAGTCTCAAGATATAACTTAAAATCTAAAGTTTAAATATTCAACATAGATTACATTGATACTCCACTAAAAGAAAAAAAAAAGATAAGCAATATTAAAATTACATTAAAATTTCTGATTGAGAGTTTTTGCTTCCTTAATTTTTCTTTCATACTTATATTTGTTACTTATTTTCTTTTTCAATTAGGGTATGACAAATATTTCTCTAGTTCTATTACAAATTTTAACATTCGTAATAACAGTGTATAAAACTTGCATAGGATATAATTCCTTTGGCCATAAGACCTTTTCACTTTCTGGCATAAATCAGCTTGGCGGTGGAAACCAAGGAGCAAAAAAAATTAGAAAATTAGATTTAGGGCTTTTTGAACTGAAAGGGCACGTAATTTTAAAAAGTAATAAATGCAATTGAAACAGCCATAACAGCATCATTATAAACAAAATTAATAAATTAAAGTTTAAAATCTTTCAACGCAATTTTCTTAAACTTTTTTGAAAATTCTCCGACGAAACAGCCTTAGCTCAAGATCTAGGTGATCGTTGTACAGACTAGACATCTGAGGAGAGCCGCAACTCAAGATCTAAGTGATTGTTGTACAGACTAGACATCTGAGTAGAGCCGCAACTCAAGATCTAAGTGATTGTTGTACAGACTAGACATCTGAGTAGAGCCGCAACTCAAGATCTAGGTGATCGTTGTACAGACTAGACATCTGAGTAGAGCCACAACTCAAGATCTAAATGATCGTTGTACAGACTAGACATCTAAGTAGAGCCGCAATTCAAGATCTAAGTGATTGTTGTACAGACTAGACATCTGAGTAGAGCCGCAACTCAAGATCTAAGTGATTGTTGTACAGACTAGATATCTAAGTAGAGCCGCAATTCAAGATCTAAGTGATTGTTGTACAGACTAGACATCTGAGTAGAGCCGCAACTCAAGATCTAGATGATTGTTGTATAGACTAGACATCGCACTAGAGCCGCAACTCAAGATCTAGGTGATCGTTGTACAGACTAGACATCTGAGTAGAGCCACAACTCAAGATCTAAATGATCGTTGTACAGACTAGACATCTAAGTAGAGCCGCAACTCAAGATCTAAGTGATCGTTGTACAGACTAGACATCTAAGTAGAGCCGTAACTCAAGATCTTGGTGGTCCTAGCACAGACTAGACATCTAACTAGAGCCGTAACTCAAGATCTTGGTGGTCCTAGTACAGACTAGTCATCGCACTAAAGTCGTAACTCAAGATCTTGGTGGTCCTAGTACAGACTAGACATCGCACTAGAGCCGAAACTCAAGATCTTGGTGGTCCTAGCACAGACTAGACATCGCACTAGAGCCGTAACTCAAGATCTTGGTGGTCCTAGTACAGACTAGACATCGCACTAGAGCCGTAACTCAAGATCTAAGTGATCGTTGTACAGACTAGACATCTAAGTAGAGCCGTAACTCAAGATCTTGGTGGTCCTAGCACAGACTAGACATCGCACTAGAGCCGTAACTCAAGATCTTGGTGGTCCTAGCACAGACTAGACATCGCACTAGAGCCGTAACTCAAGATCTTGGTGGTCCTAGTACAGACTAGACATCGCACTAGAGCCGTAACTCAAGATCTTGGTGGTCCTAGCACAGACTAGACATCGCACTAGAGCCGTAACTCAAGATCTTGGTGGTCCTAGTACAGACTAGACATCGCACTAGAGCCGTAACTCAAGATCTTGGTGGTCCTAGCACAGACTAGACATCGCACTAGAGCCGTAACTCAAGATCTTGGTGGTCCTAGTACAGACTAGACATCGCACTAGAGCCGTAACTCAAGATCTTGGTGGTCCTAGCACAGACTAGACATCGCACTAGAGCCGTAACTCAAGATCTTGGTGGTCCTAGTACAGACTAGACATCGCACTAGAGCCGTAACTCAAGATCTTGGTGGTCCTAGCACAGACTAGACATCGCACTAGAGCCGTAACTCAAGATCTTGGTGGTTCTAGTACAGACTAGACATCGCACTAGAGCCGTAACTCAAGATCTTGGTGGTCCTAGCACAGACTAGACATTTGAGTAGAATCGTAACTCAAGATCTTGGTGGTCCTAGTACAGACTAGACATCGAAGTAGAGCCGTAACTCAAGATCTTGGTAGTCCTAGTACAGACTAGACATTTGAGTAGAATCGTAACTCAAGATCTAGGTGGTCCTAGTACAGAAAAGACATCGCACTAGAGCCGTAACTCAAGATCTTGGTGGTCCTAGTACAGACTAGACATCGGAGTAGAGCCGTAACTCAAGATCTTGGTGGTCCTAGTACAGACTAGTCATCGCACTAAAGTCGTAACTCAAGATCTTGGTGGTCCTAGTACAGACTAGACATCACACTAGAGCCGTAACTCAAGATCTTGGTGGTCCTAGTACAGACTAGACATCGCACTAGAGCCGTAACTCAAGATCTTGGTGGTCCTAGTACAGACTAGACATCGCACTAGAGCCGTATTTGAAGATCTTGGTGGTCCTAGTACAGACTAGACATCGCACTAGAGCCGTAGCTCAAGATCTTGGTGGTCCTAGTACAGACTAGACATCGCACTAGAGCCGTAACTCAAGATCTTGGTGGTCCTAGTACAGACTAGACATCACACTAGAGCCGTAACTCAAGATCTTGGTGGTCCTAGTACAGACTAGACATCGCACTAGAGCCGTAACTCAAGATCTTGGTGGTCCTAGTACAGACTAGACATCTAAATAGAGCCGATTTACTCTTTTGTTCTGACTACCGACAAATGGCATTCAAGAAACATCAGATTAGAGGATCAGACCCTTTTCCTCTTCGAATCGCGAATACCATCTCTTTCCAAATGGAAGAAAACCTGCACTAGCTCACACAAGGACACGCCCTGATTGTGGAAATGGTACGAAGTTGGATGTTCTGTATTTTTTTTCTGTAACTAGTTGAACATCACGTTCTCACTAAGGAGGATAATGTACAAAAGAATTAAATACTCTCTAAAATAAATCCGCATGACAACTACACACATTCACTCCACAGAAAGGTAATTGGGAAGGTTGGTTCGCGAAAACGAATATCTATTTCGATTTCTCCCCCCTCCCCCCTCCTCTCTCTCTATCTCTCTGTTTGTGACATTGCTTAATCGAGTTGTCATTGTGTTTATCTCTCTCTCTCTCTCTCTCTCTCTCTCTCTCTCTCTCTCTCTTACTCTCACTCTCTCTTTGTGACATTGCTTAATCGAGTTGTCATCGTGTTTATATTTAGAAAAGAAAACCAAATACCTTCAAGGTTAGAGTTTCATGACATGAGTTTGACGCATAGGAAAAAGTGACAGATCTATCAAGCCGGCCTTTATATGAAAAAAAAAACAACTATGAAATAAGTATATACAAACACACTCGCACATGGTTTTGCAGGAAATGAAAATCACGTGGATGAAGGCCAAGCTTTAAAATTTTTCTAAGATCAAGAACTCCACCAAGGATTAAAAAAGTCACTCTCAGCTCCGAAGAATGAACAACTTCTCTTGATAATCTTCAAACTTTTGAATCTATTTCTCAACCTCTAGACGTGGGAGTCAGATATGAGAGCGATAGAGACGTGCTCGGCGAGAAGAGTGAGCGAGAAAACTGGCATGAATAGAGAGCCCTCCTATGCCAGTCCGAGTGTATCTTTTGTCCAATCTAGACGTGTCCAGTCCTTTCAGGAAATGTCATTGTGTCGGAAAAACAAGAAGTAAAGAAACTACACCGCCTCCTCGGGGCCATCATCGAATTTATCTTTTGCATCGCTCCGACAGAATATCACAACGAGGTTTCTATAATCTCCATCCAATGATTTTCCGTTTAACAAATTGAAAGGAGCGATATGAAAGTGCTGCCGATTAATTTCATGCACTTTTTCGTGCTTCTGACGGCACTGAGCAAGGTTAAGTATGAGAAGTGATGGTACAGACAGGGCTCAGCTAAATGTGAAGGTGGAAGAAATTCTGGAATAGACCATAGCTGATTTCACTCAATAATTTGTCTCCTTGTTTCTCTCTTTTCCCAATATCTCTTACCCTCCCTCCTATAATTCTTCCTTTCTCGTTATTTCCTTACTTATCCTTGCCCGCCCTCTTTCCCATCTCTCTCTCTTTCTCAATATATATATATATATATATATATATATATTGAGAGAGAGAGAGAGAGAGATGTATATATTATGTTTCTATTTCTCTGTCTCTTTACTATCTCCGTTTACTTTTCTTTCGTCGGTCTCTCTCCCTCACAATTTATTGTGTCTGTCTTTTTCTCTCTCACCACTTATCTATTTTTTAAATACAGTGCTTAATTAACTCCCACATTGTCGATACCTTATAGCCTGGAATTTTTTCTCTTCTGAGGTTGTCTTACACATAGAAAACACACAATCTTGTTAAAAGCGTTAAGATGAAGAGCAAGCGGAGGGGATTTAGTTATATAACATTAAAAAAAGAGCATGTCAATTACAGTATGTTGATTTATCTACAATTCTTCAGAAACACTAAACAGAATTTATTTTATCCAAAATGCATCTTATGTCACATATCTAACGGTGGATGAATTGGATGCATTTTAAAATTTGATGCTGTCTTTGGTACAAATGATTCCATCTGTAGACAAACGAATGAAAAAAAGATGGAAGCAAATCATAAAAGATTAGCTTCAGGTCTATCATTGATCTCGTAGGCAAAGAGTACTCAGAGATTTATATCTCCGCATTGTTAAGTATGGAAAGAGATTCACCATGTCACGTGATACTGGTGTTATCTTATCTGATTCATTCTACATCAATAGAAATCAACCATGTCATGCACAATTGGTGGCATCTTACATCATTACAGAGCTAGAGGGATCTACCATCTTACGTTTTACTAGTATTATCCCACGCCATTATAAAGCAAGACGAATCTTCCCTGTCACGTGATACTGGCGGCAAGAGTTATCTTACCTTATTTTTTAGAGAAGCAATCGACCCTGTCGTTAAGTACTTGTGTTATCTTACGTCATTATAAAGCAAGAGGAATCCAGCATGTCACGTGATACTGGCAGCAAGAGTAATTCCAACTTATTAGAGGGCTGATAGAAGGGACCTACTATGTCACGAAGTATTAGTGTTATTTTAAGCAAGAGGAATTCACCATGTCATGTACTACTGGCCACAAGAGTTATCCCACCTTATTACATGGCGGGTAGAGAGCATCTACCATGTCACGTAGTACTAGTGTTACCCTACGTCGTTCTTACTGGCGGCAAGAGTTATCCCACCTTATTACATGGCGGGTAGAGAGCATCTACCATGTCACGTAGTACTAGTGTTACCCTACGTCGTTCTTACTGGCGGCAAGAGTTATCCCACCTTATCATAATATGGCGGGTAGAGGGCATCTACCATGTCACGTAGTACTAGTGTTACCCTACGTCGTTCTTACTGGCGGCAAGAGTTATCCCATCTTATTATAGGGTGGGTAGAGGGCATCTACCATGTCACGTAGTATTAGTGTTACCCCACGTCGTTCTTACTGGCGGCAAGAGTTCTCTTATGTCATAGAGTAGGAGGGAATTGCTCTTTTACGAGGCACCGGTGTTATCAGGGGCGATAATATTATTTCTTCCACAGGAAAAATTTAGTAATGCTAGGTAACAGCTCGAGCGAATAATTATAACTTCGATACAGACAGCAGTTCTGGTAAATAGTTATAATCGTCCTGTAAAATGTGAACAATAAAATGCGAGTACACCTCGCCCCTGCTCCTGGACAATCTTATACCAAATATAGATTGTTGGTTCTGTTTGGTTATAGATGTTGACACAGTCCTGATTTCTATAGATCGTTAGGTTTTTGTTCTCTAGCCCTCCCTATCTCTTTCCTTTTCTCTATGTCTGTAAATTATGCTTGAAATTAATGGTGTTTGATTTGTTAAAACGTTTCTGTACTTGTCGAAGATATTTTTAGAAACGCATGAATACCTTCGTATAAATAATGTTTATCACCTTCAAAGAAATATATTGACAGATACTTTACAAAGATGGTTTTGCAAACCACGTCAACATAATTATACAGTAGCATATGTAGCCAGATAGCATTTAAATGGATTATTGATCGCACTCAGAGAGACAAAAACTGTCATCAGTCTTATACACACTCCCAGAGACTAGTCACACAGCCAAACCGCTACTCCGCACGATTGTCATTTGGTTTAACACTATAGTAATCTATGGAATTTTAGAACCACTTATCAGCTAAAACATTTCTATGAAACGATTTAACAATCTCAAATGCTTTAAAAACGCTACAAACATTTACCCCAAAAAATCCTGATAACAAAAAAATTTTTTTTTTTCAGATTATCCTAGTAATTTTTTTAATATCGAAACAAAGAGAACCTTCTAAATTACGCCAGTACAGATAACATGGAGAATGAAGTTTGTGAAACGCTTTAGGTAGTTTCATCTGACTTTTCGTGAATTTTTTCCTAATGCTGAAAGAAAAACTGTTCCAAAGTTTTGGGCCAATAGTGCTATAATTATAATCTTTCTAGATTTTTTTCGGTATTTTTTAAAGTTGTGTGAACGAAACTGTTTTTTTTTTTATATGTAGTGGAAAGATCATACGGGTGGATTAATTTTGTTGTAACATGATTACTTTTCTTTTTGTTTTTTACTTATCTTGTAGCTTTGGTTTTGCATCTTTGCCATCTGTCTAGAGGCGCATTTGGTAGATTGAGACGCGAAGACTAAAGTTATCCAATCTGTAAAGGATAGAGGCAGGTGTCAGTGTAGAGGTTGGGTCAGTCAAAAGCTTTCCTCAGAATTCCTAATGTGAGGTCTCATTGATAGTTGATAGTCAATAAAGACATCAAGATCTTTATGCTTCTAGACAAATTGGAATCGAACTGTTTTCAGCATCAACGTGATCTCTCTGTGAATTAATGTCAAAGAGCAGATATTATGTTTTGTCACTAAATTTACGTCTGTTTACCACCATCAAGTTTTAATACTGGCTATGCATCCTTTGAATAAAATATGATGAGAATAATTTGTGAAGCTGTACTTCTTCTGTATTATAATACTGAAAATAAGGTGATGCTAGGGAAGATAAGAGGCTTCTGTCCAAACTATACAGAATAGCGCGATTAAAAGTGAATCTTTAAAAGCCCCATATCATATACTGAGACTAGCAGAATGTTCACCACCAGTACAGACACTGCTACAGACACTGGTACAGACATTGATACAGACACTGGTACAGATAGACACTGGTACAGACACTGCTACAGACACTGGTACAGACACTGATACAGACACTGGTACAGACACTGATACACACACTGGTACAGACACTGATACAGACACTAGTACAGACACTGATACAGACACTGGTACAGACACTGATACACACACTAGTACAGACCCTGATACGGACACTGATTCAGACACTGATACAGACACTAGTACAGACACTGATACAGACACTGGTACAGACACTGATACAGGCACTGGTACAGACACTGATACACACACTAGTACAGACCCTGATACGGACACTGATACAGACAGACACTGGTACAGACACTGATAGAGACACTAGTACAGACACTGATACACACACTGGTACAGACACTGATACAGACACTGATACAGACAGACACTGGTACAGACACTAGTACAGACACTGATACAGACACTGGTACAGACACTGATACACACACTAGTACAGACCCTGATACGGACACTGATACAGACAGACACTGGTACAGACACTGATAGAGACACTAGTACAGACACTGATACACACACTGGTACAGACACTGATACAGACACTGATACAGACAGACACTGGTACAGACACTAGTACAGACACTGATACAGACACTGGTACAGACACTGATACACACACTAGTACAGACCCTGATACGGACACTGATTCAGACACTGATACAGACACTAGTACAGACACTGGTACAGACAATGGTAAGGACACTGGTACAGACACTGGTACAGACACTGGGACAGACAAACACTGTTACAGACACTGGTACAGACACTGGTACAGACACTGGTACAGACACTGATACAGACACTGGTACAGACACAGATACAGACACTGGTACAGACACTGGTACAGACACTGATACAGACACTGGTACAGACACAGATACAGACACTGGTACAGACACTGGTAAAGACAATGGTAAGGACACTGGTACAGACACTGGTACAGACACTGGTATAGACACTGGTACAGACACTGATACACACACTAGTTCAGGCACTGATACAGACACTGGTACAGACACTGATACAGACACTGGTACAGACACTGATACAGACACTGGTACAGACAGACACTGGTACAGACACTGATACAGACACTGGTTCAGGCACTGGTAAAGACACTGGTACAGACACTGGTACAGACACTGGTACAGACACTGGTACAGACAGACACTGGTACAGACACTGATACAGACACTGGTTCAGACACTGGTACAGACAATGATACAGACACTGGTACAGACACTGACACAGACACTGGTACAGACAGACACTGGTACAGACACTGATACACACACTGGTTCAGACACTGGTACAGACACTGATACAGACACTGGTTCAGACACTGGTACAGACACTGATACAGACACTGGTACAGACACTGATACACACAATGGTTCAGACACTGGTACAGACAAACGCTGGTACAGACACTGGTACAGACACTGGTACAGACACTGGTACAGCCACTGATACAGACACTGGTACAGACACTGATACAGACACTGGTACAGACACTGGTACAGACACAGATACAGACACTGGTACAGACACAGATACAGACACATTGAGTCCGATCAGACAGAGATGACCTGAATCATCGGAGAATCATCCTTGAGATTCTACTAGAACCGATTGGCCGGACCGAAGGAATGGTGTAAAGAACCGTGCCCATGCCTGGCTCAGATCTAAGAAATGATAAAAAACATACTTTCCCCTGTTTTTTTTTTTTTTTGCTCCATGAAGTAAATTATTATAACCATTAAACTATTTCCTCTATATAGTGTATTTTGGTGTAAATCTCTATACGCCTATATCATAATTATTGTCTGGTACTTCTTTTAGTTATTTTTTCCTTTGCTTTTCACTTACTTGCATCTTACATAGAATTATATTCTGTGTTGAGAGGTCTAGTATTAAAAACAATGAACCTTACAGTCTTAGTAAGAACTTCGACCCGAGCGAGTGATTTCAAGTCTAAACTATGACTGCACCTTCTTCCCAGGAATCTTATGGTTATTGAATGTTCGATCTACGATAAAGTTGCTGGAACTGTGTAAGACTCCGATGTTAAGTTGCTTTGCGCTGTCATTATACTAATTACCCTAAAATCCCCCTCCCCCTCCTAAAAAAAAACAACAAAAAATAAAAAAAAACACCACATACACACCTAAAAAGGAGGGGGGGGGGGCGAGAAAAAATGAAAATTTAATTTTTTTTTCCCTCTCGATCTTATTTTTTTGTCCATAATTATGTTCTTCGCCCAAAACACGAGCATCCAAGCTTTTGTGAAGTCATCTAGTTAAGTTCATCGAGAGTTGGAGACCATTAGAGCTGGTCCTGACTCCGAGAATTGGATTATGCTGTGCTGGTGTTGCTCTGCCAACAACTTACGAGCTAAAACTGTAGCTGCCTCGCTGATTAATGATGCAAAGTACACAGAGACTGCTGACTGTGGTGATGGGATTCGCTTGGCCAGAACGTTTTCACTAAACCAGTAAATGCAACGGGCGATCACGGAGCGGCTCAGACAGAGGAGAACGAGAGAAAAGATCTCCATTTTGAAGTCTTGAGTTCTCTAAGCGTTGATCGTGTTATGTTCTCTAACTCCCCTTAACCGGTGGGGGGCTGGTAAAGAAATACTTGAGACAGAAAATGGGGTCTGGAGCGGCAATTTGTTCTAAAAGCAAACGCCAAACTACAAATCTAGTTAGTACTAGGTCTAGCATTATGTGGAACACAGTATCAGGTCGAACAGACCTTACGACCTGTGTTTTATCATGAGTTTTATTCATCGCCATGAAGATCATGAAGATTTGAGTCAGAGTCAATTTTCCGGGGATCGTTTTCATAAGTCAGACTTCCTCGCCAGTGCTTGTAACGTAATCAGTATTGGATCCAGCCTACATCGGCTCAATGAGTGATTTTTGTCAGCACTAGAAAATATCTCACTGTGAAGGCACTGCATTTCAGGAATTTTTCAATGGTTACAACTACACTGAACCTCAAAAATTCTTCAAAGAGATATAACTTGGTAATTTAAAAAAAGACATAATTTGTCCTGCAGCCGTTAAAAATTGAACATATAATTTGAAAAAGTTTAATCTTCCTAGAATTGTTGCTTTATTGATTAAGTTATATTTTCTAAAAGTTTCAAAGCATTTACTGCATTTACTGAGGATGGAGGTATTGAAAGAAAAAATATACTGTTAAGGAAAGAACGGGGCAAGCAAACAGCGGGTAGGAGACAGAAAAATTGTATGTGTGTGAGTGTATGAAAGACAGTTTGTTTCCTTTATAAGCAGTTTAATATATCCCATCCTTAACATAATCTCAGAACTTTTTGTACATCAAAAATAAAATCTCCCGTCACGTACAGCGTAATTGAAAAGTTCAGGCTTTAAACTCGTCTATAAAATATGCAAGGCATGCTGGAAAAAGAATTACAAAATACCCCTAAGAAAGTGAAAAAAAAGTGAAAACGTTAAAACTGTAAACCAAAGACGAAATAAACATGGGACGTAGCAAGGTGTCATAAAAGGAACGAAAAATGGTTCATAAAATTTTGTATAAAAATTTTAATTTCTTTTCTTCACAGTTATGTGTCCAGATATTAGTCCATCAATCTTTTGTCTGCAGTTCTATACACACCCAACCCAATTTTTAAATCTCATTAGGTGGTAGTTCAAAGATAGGCTTGAGAGAGAGAAGGAGAGAGAGAGAGAGAGAGAGAGAGAGAGAGAGAGAGAGAGAGAGAGAGAGAGAGAGAGAGAGAGAGAGAGAGAGGGAGAGAGATCAAGGATGAGTACCCTGCATCCTGAAAACGTTATCAGTTCGGTGCCGATTTAGAGCGTAAAAAAAAAAGTGTAGCATTCTGCATGTTTTGTTGCAGAGCCTTTTTTCCAATACTCATCTAGGATCAAGGCCTTTAAGAAGATCCTAGTAAACCCTCTTTTACTAGCTGCATGTTTTGAGCGCCACTTTTGACAATAGAAAATACGCATGAAATGAATTTTGCTCTAAAACTTGCGTCCCTTGGGTTACTACGCCATGCATGTATCTCAAAGTTACAAGAAAAACTGACTGACGACTCAGAGGTCGGAGGGACCAAGATACGTGTATCTTATTCGCTGAATGCGTCAGATTGTGAGGTACCAGCCTTGTGACACAAATCCATCGAACTTAAATAACCCAGTCCACCCTAAACTTTGCAAAGTAATGTAAGGCTAACTCTTAGTCTTATAGTGATAGCCGTATTAGATTGGTGGAAAATAATTTAGAAAGATCAGTAATAAGAAAGTGAAGCTGAGATAAAACAATCAAATAAGAGTAATGTCTCGGTCTGTTTCTGTCACTCTGGTTTTACTATACGTTTGTCTTTATATCCGTTCCATTTCTATCGTTCAATCTAACATGCACAGCCACTTTGTGTTCTGGTAGAAACTCATAAAACAAGGTCAGATTTGCTGATAAAACGGTTTTCCTTCAGCAATCAAAGCTTCAATCCAATCTTTCTCCCATCTTTATTGTCACTTCTCCATTCTCAATATCAAAGAACCTCTTCCCTCTTTTTTCCCTCTCCCACCACATTTCTCCTTGCAATCCCGAAAATAACCCCGCAATTTTTTTCCACATTTTAGAAATGCACACTTGATGTGACAATCGATACATTATTAATCAGAATGGTTTGCCGCCCATGGAGAATGATTTTGCATTGTGCACATTTTTTAACCTCATAAAATTTCGCAGGTAATCGTGTAAAAAAAAACCACCAGGTCTATTGTGGAAGCTGGCTTGTTTGATTACGTTACGTCATCGGAACGAAGACTGCTTTCAGAACATGTGAGTATTTTCATGGGATACATGATTAAGAAAAGAAGCTTTCTAAATTGCGTTTGCTGTGAAAAATATATCCGATGACTGGATATCATTTTTAAAGTTGGCATTCTACATGATCATGCAATAAAATGTCTAAAACATTTGAAAAAGGTATTGGACAATAGCCAAACATTTGTGTGATAATTATATCTGTAATTGCTGATCTCTCGCAACAAAACAGCTAAGGGAGCTATAAATTATTAATAAGTATTGTGTAATATCACAAGAGGATCTATTCGTGTAACAACATTTTTGTACGGTTGGTTTTGATGAAATGGTTTTATTTATACCATGATTTCTTCCACATATAAACTGGTAACATCAGTTTTTGTCAGGGCGCGCTGGTATAACAAGTTGATAACTTTTAAGAGGGAAAGACAGATGGACAGAAGGAAAGAGAGAGAGAGAGAGAAAATGAGAGAGAGAGAGAGAGAAGGAGAATGTGAGAGAGAGATAGATAGATAGATAGATAGATAGATAGATAGATAGATAAATATATATATATATATATATATATATATATATATATATATATATACAGAGAGAGAGAGAGAGAGAGAGAGAGAGTTAATTCCCCTCAGACAGTTCAAAACAATTCCCATCTCCATTCCCAAGGTAAACAACTTCTTAGTTTATCCAAGGCTTTCCTGTACAAGGCGATGGACACTGCATTATGGTGCGGGTTCCAGCTCTGCGCATACCCTTTCCAACTTATTTCTTCCAACTGTATCAATCTTCAGTTTCTGAAGCTTTTTATATCTCACCGTCAAGCTTCCTGTGACTATTTCTTAGTTTGTGGCCAAATTGGATTATAAAAAATAACGGACTGGGTCTTTCCGAGTCAAGCAGTCTATTGAAGCCCTAACTAGTGTTGTTTTCCTTAATCTCTCTTTTATGGAGACCGAAATAGCAGAGTGGTCAATTATCTGTTCTCCGTCAAGGACGCAATATTTATGTGTCAAACAGTAGGTATTCCAAACTGAGCTGTTAGCCGACTGGAAAATGGTCG
>JAWDGP010003947.1:80000-115271 GCA_033675545.1 Elysia crispata | reverse complement strand
TTGCTACGAGTTAACGACAGTAATCTGCAATGAACAAAGATCCGTAGGCCCAGTGCCCGCGCCCGAAGCTTCTGGCAGTTTTTGTTTATGAATAAAGACAATTTTTTCTTAAACGTTGATATTCCTGTTTTGTAAAGCACAATTCGCTACTCGGTCGAAAAGTTGCCGAGGATACATATATGTGTTGATAAGGTTCGGTTTTTTGAAGCTCCCTCGCACTTAGCAGAGATAGTTGTGACATCGCATTGACTTTCCCCCTTTCTTTCAAGTATCAGTTTTTATGGCAATAAAGGATTATAAAATTATGCATCCTGACTCTTACAATTTTCAAGATACCAGTAGACAAGTGCTCAGGATAAAACACACTAATTCAAATTTACGCGACTGACAAAGTAAGCGAAATACAGTCTCGTAATACTAGTATTCCGTATACATAGTTACCATTTACTTCTAATTTTGGCAACTTTGAGCAGCATTGGAAAATGTGATTCTGCGATATGATTGTTAAAAACAAAAGTTTCTTGCGTTAAAAGTACCGGTCGAATTTGAAACGCAGTATTGACAGCAATTTTTCTAATCGAAACTATCAGGATTACCGTGAATATAGTCAAATCAAAGGATTTTATCCTTTTGTGACTATTGTTTTCTTCAAATCCCATACAGAATGAACAAATTTGACTGACCCTAGCTGTTTGGATTTAGGCGACACATTTTCTAATCCAACAAGTATTAGATTTTTCGTTGTATTCTACATAACCAGTACTGATAACGAGCCATATTATGTCTCGCCTGAAACACGCGGTTTCCACAATCTATGTGCTAGCAGACCTGTTGATCTCAGACATGCCGGTGAGGTTACAACACATGTTCTTGACTAGCTTCATGGCTTCTCCCTACATCGTCTTCGAGGCGCTAAAGTACATGTATACACACACACACACACACTCTCTCTCTCTCTCTCTCTCTCTCTCTCTCTCTCTCTCTCTCTCTCTCTCTCTCTCTCTCTCTCTCTCTCTCTCTCCCTCCCTCCCCAACTCCCCCCTGTGAGTACATAGTTAACAGAGTATTCCAAACATGCAGGTTATGAGAATATGTAATTTAACTTCATAATGTCTTAAAGCTCCTCTAGTTGAGTATTTTTACCATTGTACTAATTTGAAATGAAAGATCCATCTGTCTATCTACTTATTTATCTCTCTATAAATCTATCCTTCTATCCAGATGTATATCATACATAATAAAAACAATTCTTTTACTTTATGACTATATTATAAAGGAATGTTACTTCGCCATTCATAATTCCCCCACCACCTTGTAGTGTAAGATAATCATAAAAATTTGAATAATGTACTGTCCACTCATAACTTGCAAATGAAAAAATAAAAAAAAAAATGCCAGAAAATATGCCGTGAGATTTTAATATCGGTAGATCAATATGTGTATATATATATATATATATATATATATATATATATATATATATATATATATATATATATATATATATAACATAATCAAAATTTGACAAAAAAAAATTAAAAAAGAAAGTTCATATCATATCAATTTAACATCCTCAAAAGTCACAGAGAAAAGCACCAGTACTGCAAGTACAAAAATTGAAAAATTCAATCTACAAAAAAGAGCAGAAAAAATCTTTCTTGAATAAACATTACAATGTACATGGTATTCTCCCAACAGAAGTTCCATGGGGGACCTGCACAACACCATAGAATTCGTTGCATGCACATATTGAAGCAAAAAATTATTTGATAATGACATTTTACATGTTCATATTTTTATCTTAAAACTTCTTTAAATTAACACAATCCTGTTCTTACTGGTCTATTATACATGTATATTGGTCCAAGTTTCGTTGCATTAAGATATTCTTTAGTTTCTGGCATGGGTCTCATTATCTCAATGGACAATTTTCTTGTATAATCTAATTCTAAACAAATATATGTATTGTATTGTACTATTCAAACTATAGAATGAGAATGTCTCTGTAAAACACTAAAGCAGCGACATTCCGAGCTGATTATATACCCAATACAGCTCATTTACATAATGTAAAATAATATATATTTTAAGCAAATCACAAAAGGAATTTTTATGTGTTCTGAAATCAAAAGCAAGAAATCTGAAAAAACATGGAATAGGTAATAAAGTATTGATCTAGAGTCCGGATGCTTCAGCGAGGGGGAGGCTTTGTTTTTTTTTTTTTGTTTTTTGAATTTTACTGAGGAAACCAACAACATGTAGTACATGTATAGCTCTATTGCTCCTCTGATCAAGAGAGCTTCTAAATTATTTGTGGCATAGTTATTTTTTCCTTGGCTTCATCTACTTTTTACTTTTAGGCCTTCTTTTCTGAATAAATGAATAAATAAAGAAAACCGACTTCCAAAGTAAAATGCCATTATTTTGATTTCCCGTGATTTATGACTGCCACTTTCTGCAGGTATATAATGTATTATTATTTGCATTGATACATTTGAGATTAGTTTTCTTTCACTTCTTAAACTAATAAATATTTTTACATTACAGGGTGAAATAATACATAAAATTGCAAAAAAAAAAAAACAAAGAAGTATAAAAAAAACCGTCACAGAAATATTACTTATTGAAGTAAGTAATCTTCTGTTGCGATCTTTTTCCATTACATCCATTTATAAACCTAATTTTTCCAGTCCTTTGGAGTAAGACATTAGTAACCAGTCTCCTACTGTGATTAGAAATACATGCATTTAACCATCCTTCTCTGCCAGCAAAATTGCTATGGATCTAATTCAAGGGCAGGAAATTAAGCAAAAGTTGGTGATCAGCCAATCTTAGGAATGTGAACTGCTGCTCCTTGAATACAGTGGATTCATTTAAAGTATACACATTTCAGGGAAATTCTAGTCGACCCTGGCAGTCAAAGCATGTAGTTATTGTACTTCTTCATGTACTGATTTTCTTGGTCTCAAGGTGTTGACTTCAAATACCACTGAAAATTAAGATCAGTGCAAAGGATTCTATGGAACATTTTAAAGATCTAACATAACAAAGAAGTAGGTCTACCAATACCCCAGGATTCATTTTACAATTGCAGGTTAACATTTTTTTTAAAAAAAAAAGAGGGAAATTCTTCTTAAGCATTCCCATTGGATATATCTCTCGTAATTGTTGTTTATTTATCTTTAAGAAGAAAAGTAGTATAGAGATGTCCTTACAAGTCCATTAAAATAAAACATGCAATCAAACTCAATCCATCAAAAGAAAATGTGTATAGCTAAGTAGTGCTGGATTATGAACACAAGTAGCTTCAACGAAATCAACATATATATGAATTCATGTACACATTATACATAAAAATAAGTACAAACAGATCTGTGCAATTCATTGATTAATTTCATTTATATCCTTCTTAGATTTCACAATTTAAGACATAAATGAGAGGTTGATCTCTCAAGCATTTCATGGAAAAACGATCAGTGATCGAACAGAGCTGAGGCACAATATACATTGGCTCTGAGCCTATTTCAAACTTTCCTACATAACTTAAGAATTAACTAACTACAAATTATCTTTAACCTACAAGCCACTATTGCCGTTTATTGTTGTGATGGTCTGAATGTGTGATAGCAACTCAAAATCAACTAAGTGAAGTTTTATTAATTATGTACACAGTTCTGACATGTTCTATGCACCTGGTAAACACCTAATTTGATATTACTGTGTACATCAGAAATACGTTGTTGTTCAGCCAATCAGTGCATGTATATATCTCACTTTTTTAGTTCAAGCCCATGAATAATACAATGAGGTGCACCAATAAGATTACACAAGTTGGCGGTCAGTACTGCAGTGGTCTAAGATTAAGAATGATAACTGTGCTAATTACAGCAATATGTTGAGTTATGTCCGCTTGTATGTTTTGTCTGTACTTTGGAACTCTGAAAATAAGAAGTAAAAGCGAATGTCTACGGACATGGCTGCCTTGTGGTCTACTACGTAATATCACATTGGCGACAACGGAAAATCCTCCTTGATTATATCTACATCAACTATTAAAGACAAATTGGTCTTGATTCAACAGAAACAGTAACACAATTGTAACTTTACAGTATATTATCTTAATCGAGACACTATAAACCATCAAATAGATCATTTTCAATGTAGATCTCTCTAGATCTAGATAGACCAGAGATCTCGCCTAAACTTTGAAGAAAAGTCTAACTCTAGATTAACCTTAACTGTCCCAAGTCATTCCACCGAATGATACAAGAGACTTTACAAGAATCTACAGTAGATCTGGCATATTATACATGTGACTCATTCTCAAAAGGTGCCTTTTTCAACCATAGTCACAACATAGAATTTAAAAAGAAAATCAGCTTTAAGTTCTCCATTTTGCATATATAATAGATATTTTCAACAATATCATGTTGTTTATGCATGACTTGTAAAATTTATGAAATGCTCAAAACAAAAAAACACAGCTTTTCTTGTGGATTTTTGTTACGGTACATTTTTGGGTGGTCGTTTTCTCTGACCTTGAGCTTTTGTCTAGTTCGTTTTCAGAATAAAATGGTAATTGATTTTACAAAAGGAATGGAATTTTTTTATTCATCATTAAGCAAAGGAACACTATTTTGCAATGACAAACATACTTTCCAACTCTACTTAGTCGTATTGCATTGTGTCATCATGGTCCATTGAAAGAAAAGCCTTTTATAACCCTCAACGAGATATGATAATTGATCCACTCGGATTCACCAGCATTGCCATGCATCAAACTTTATTTTAGAAACTACATTGACATGTTATATCAACTGAGCTGAAAATAAAGGTCTGTTCTTCAGTATTTCAAGCCTGTGTCATTGCGATATGTCTAAGATCGCAGCTGTCACTGATTCACCAAGGCTTATTTTAATTCTTTGACACTGTCAGAACTTTTTAGCATGGATAGAAAACTCAATAAAGGCCACTTCTGCTGAAGCAGGAGCAAAGAATTTTCCAAGAATAAGATTTCTTTGCTTGTGTCATTCTGTTTAAATGCACTGACCGGCGATATGTCTAAGACCAGCAATACCTCTGAGATAACCTAGAACTTTGCATCCATTTCATCTTCAGGAGATTTACCTAAAAAGCGATTTTAAAGGAATCTTAAAATTCAGAGAGCTTTTGTTTTGGATAATAACCATTTTGAATGTGTATAAAGCAGTAAGGTCTATACTTTTATATGGATGCGAAACTTGGACAATAACTGCAGAAACCAAGAAAAATTTAGAGGCAGCGGAAATGTGGTTCTACAGGAGAATGGTAAGAATATCATGGAAAGAAAAGAGGACAAACGAATCTACATTAGAAGAAATGAACCAAGAGAGATCCCTCATGAACACAATAAGGAAAAGGCAACTGAAATTTTTATCTCTTACAGGCAAGATAGAAGGTACAAGAAGCAGAGGTAGACAAAGGATTACATTTCTTGATAGCTTGAGCTCTTTTGTGACAGGAAACAACAAAGACAACATAGTCTTACTGCGGATGACGGAAGATAGGGACAGGTGGAGAATCATGATCGCCGATGTCTGTTCCAGACAGGGCATTTGAGAGATAAGGCAGTTAAGATCAATACATATACCAAATTTAGATATAGAGCCGAGATCCATGTTACAAATAATGTAATATAGATAAATTTTTCTCCATTTGCTGCTTTTAATAACTGAAGAAGGCCTAGATCTATGTTAAATTACCCCTAATAAGGGCAATTTTAAGTGACAAAACTCCATATTTTATCTTAGCACTTCGTTGTAATGATGACACAATTAATGTCATCAATACCTCTAAGAACAAAATTGTGGAGTTTTTTGTTTATTTAATGTTTCAAAAAAAGAATTTTGTTTGGTGTGAACAGATATTGACAATAAGTATGCAAATTAAGCATATTTTTATTAATGAATTAATATAACTGTTGAAAAAAAAAATTCTATTGCAGTTATTGACTTAGATGTAACAGTGACACAAAGTTTGCTTTCCCTACGAAAGTGTTTTAATTTTCAGGTGAATATTTAGACATAATTACACAGTATTTAACTCAATTTATCTTTGGAAAATCAAGCAGGGACATAATTCATAAAACAAAGCTATGAAATATGGCAAAATTTGTGTCATCATTACGTCTACATATGATAATATTTGAAAGATATAGCTTCCTTTCCAAAATGAGATGCTCAACTATCTTTAGAATAATTTTATTCCATCCCTAGGAACTTTACACTACTAGAAACATAAATTTTATGTATAAAAATGCATACTGAAAATTGAGTCCGAAGTTAAAAAATTGACACGACCTTTTGAGAATGAGTCATATTAACAAACTCAATTGTTCCTTTTTTTTAACTTATCTTCATGCATTTTATAGCCATGTACTGAAGTAGGATAAAAAACAGAGATACGATGGAGGGTAAGCTCAACAAAAGATTGAAGCAAGTGAGAAAAAAAGGTATTTTCTCTACAAACAAAATACTTATGAAAGGCTAAATTTGGAATTGATTTTCTTTCAAGAGAACAATCTCACTCTGAGCTTTTACTACGCTTTCATTCATTCTAATTTAGTCCATCTCTTTTCATCTCACCTCCTCTCATTCTACTTAAATACTTTCCACTATCTTGTACCTCAGAAATGTACTCTATCTCTCTCTCATTCTTTGCCTCTTAATTCCCCACTTTACTATTCGCTCGCCTCCCCCCCCCAACCATCTTTTTTTCCCCAAAAAGTTCTTTCCTGTTATTCACTCGTGATTAACAACTAATTCCCTCTATGGGGGTCTTTCTTTGTTTTACTCTTGCTGTAATTGACCTTTCTCTTATTCTGTCTCTATCTTAAGGTGTAGTTGTCCATACATCAAACTTCTTTTAGAGTACATGTAATGCCTACTTATTTTCCATTTATAATGTTAAATAAAAGAAAGTAGCTTTCCTTAAAAAAAAAAAAAAATTTCCTCCAACCCTTCACTGTGAAGACAAAAAATTCTCTTATGTTTAAAAGGAAAAAACTCAGTAAACTTAAATTTAAAAGATTCTCAAGTAATGCAATTAAAAAAATACAAAATAAAATTGAGATTTTCAACATCACCCATAAAATTGAGGATTTCTTTGGTCTTTTGACCGAACACAATGGAATTTGTTTCAGTTCCCATTCACATGAAGACATGCAGCCTACCGCTGGAGTTAGCACCAACCAGAGTGCATGGCCGTTGTGGGTGGAAAACATTTAGGCTACAGACTGAGCCCAAATGATCTTCATTAGAGAGTGAACGCAACACTGTACCTTGGAAAGCATCATAGACTTGAATCTCGCGTGGTCGTGCCATAGAGCCCACAACAAATATGTTGGGTATGGTTGGGTGCCATGTGGGCTGGAAGTTGGTGAGCCATCGTCCTGTGCAGTTGTTATGTCGGATACGAGTGCCCAACTGAATTTCGCCGCCAGAGGAAGGGACCTCAAACACAAGAATCTGGTCGTCAGCTGCAGAGGAGACAATTTTGTGACCTGATGGGGAGAAATACGCACTAGCAATAGCCCTTGTGTGCTGGTCAAGAACCTGCAAGGGCTTTGGGGACTTTTGGTTCATTTTTCGCATATCCCATAAGCAGATGTTGGTGTCCGTGCCTGCAGTGATGAAGTGGTCATGCTGGAAAGGGTTAATACTCACAGTTCTCAAACTTTTGTGGCTCACCTTGAAAACCTGCTCTGCTGAGGTCTTTGGAGTTCTGACATCAACTAGGGAGACATTGCCACTAAGCTGGGAGACGAGCAATGTCTGGAAAGTATCATAGAAGCAAAAGTTCCGAAATAAGTCATCGTCAGCCTCGGGAACAGAGAAAACCTCTGAGAAAACACCCTTCTCAAAATCCCCACATCTCAAAGTCGCATCATAACTGCAAGAGTAAAGTTTATGCTGAGCTACAGATGGAACCTTCAAACAACTTACTGGTCTTGTGTGTGGTTTAAATGCTGTCACCAGTTGATCCTCATCTTGTGAAAAAACATTCCAGAGGCCAACAGTTCCCCACTTGTCACCAGCAAATGCTATCAGTGGAGATTCAGCAGGATGCCATCCTACTGAGAACACTCGCTCAGGTACAACTTTGGCAACACATCCTTCAGATATTGACATCTTGCTCAGGTCAGAGAGAAAGTTTGAGATTTCTTTCTCTTGTTTGGCATGCTTTCTTTTCTTGTCTTTGAAAAGGGCTTTGAAGGCCATAAGATGCTTGTCCCCGTCTGGGTTACCTTTAGAATAGAAAGATTCCTTCATGTCTAATGGTCCTTCAGGTAGACGGGTTTGTTCAGCAACTTGGATTAAGGGTTCTGGTTCTGGCATTTGAATCCCTTCTGGGTCTATGCGTTTTATTCTAAGACTATGCCTCCGTGGCAAAATCTCCTCTTTTTTTATTTTCAGACCTTTCAGAGTAGGTTTCTTTGGCTTCTTGACCGAGGCATGTAGCATTTCTTTTGCTTGGTCAATGCCAAGGCTGGCGAAGAAGAGCTCATTCTCCCGCAAATTTTTCTCCCTTATTTGTTCGTAACTGAGACTCCCATGCTCTGCATCGGAATCATCACTTGCATGTCCATCAACAACTGGTTTAATATCATTCATTTCTCGATCATGTTCTGAGACTGTTTTCTGTGCTTTCCTGGGCAAAATTATTGGGTTTTTATTCTCGTCATCTTTTAGATCCTGCTTTTCTGTTTTGATCTGAGAAAACACAGGTTTATCACCTGAAGAGATGCTAACAAATTTGGAAGTGCAATTTCTGGCCATCTCTGTCTTAACAGGAAATTTTTTCTCCCTGGTAATACTTTCCAGCGGAGGCAGCAGGTGATTGTTTTTATCCAGGCTGCCAGATCGTGTACTGCTGCCCTTCCTTGAAATCAATCTTTGGCGTTTGGTCGGAGATCCATCACTGCTCTGAGGACTCCTTGTCTCAGGCTGGTTCACTTTTAACTGACGTAAGGATCTTCTCATGGCTGTGTTCCTTCAGAGGGAATAAAAAATTCAAAATATTCAAAAATTGCATCTTAACAATAACCATATAAAACTATAGGGCCTTCTCTTTTGAAAATTGCACTGGATACAGTGCTTTAACTAAAAATTGGGGGACTCAAAAATATTTTTTTTGAAATTTTAACATACATTATTCTTACTAAGGTAGTAATCAAAGGAAAATAACATAAATATTTTCGAATCAAGCCAAAAACCACTTAAGTATAAAAAGTTTGACTGTATTGTTAACATGCAAGTGCATAATACATCAAAAGCTATGAAATAATCAGGTCAGTGTAAAAAACAGATGATGCGATATCACAGTGATATTGGACCTTTACATTTATGTATTACAGATATATGTCTTAAATCCATAACCGTTAAAAGTCGACTGACCTAAGTTGCCAAAAAAGAAAATAACTAAGTTTGTTTCCTATAAGTTGATTGCCTATTGCGCTGGTAAGTGAAAACAGACATAATGTTATGTAATAAGGTCTAGGACAGTTGGAGCTATACACAGACCTGCCACTCTCCTGGGAAAGAAAATCTGAATGATTCTGTCAAAAAATCTGAATCTGCCAAAAAAAATCTGAATGACTCTATTTTTGCCTTCAACAGCAAATATTACAAAACACATAATGCAGTCTTTGGCGAATGTTCATTCATCAGTATAGCTCTGAAATCTGATAAAAACTAGTTTTCTTAGCTTGTATTGTGATTCCTCTATGGTGAAAAATTCTACGTAATTTTAAGATATGTCCATACTTCTTTCAGTTTAAATCAAGCACCCTATGCCTTACAATACTTTTAAGTGTCTCAATAAATTGGGTGGCATTGACATTATGCAGCATTTGATGAATTCACAAAGAGCAGAACTGCCAACCTTGCTCCATGGTAAGTGTACATGACTTCAAAAGCTTATCTTTATATGAAAAGGAGTAAATGTACTCCTTACTGAAAGAGTCAAAAAATGGCACATTTGATGCTCTTTTCTGATTTTAGATAATTTTTCTACATGCTGTATGGGCTTTTCCCACACTAGGAAATTCAAATCTTATCAATTTTGATGGATCCAGCAGCTATTGAAAACTTTAGATATTTCATGGGTTGAAAATTGACCATTTGCTGGAAAGTTGCAATATTTTATCTTATAAATAATCTAAAGCGCGTCATAACTTTTTTTTCAAAAACTTCATTGAGAAGCAGGTCATTTTAAGTAAAAAAAAAATTAAACTATGACCTTGAGACTGGTTTAGCATGGTTTAGATGCAACTTAGATCTAGATCTAGAATCTAGATGTATTCTAAATACTACATTAGATAAAATGATCAAAATCATAGATCTTGTGCAGATTGTAAAGTTTGCATCCGAATAAAGCTTCTTATGCATATTATCAGATTATGTGCTGTCATTTTTGCTGCTGGCAGAGCTGATAGCCCTACTAACTACTTTGAAGTCATTTGTGGAGAAAGTAACAATTAAATGGGATTAATAATGACAAATGAGACCCCTCTCATCTAGTTTTATGTCCTCATTTTTGCAATCAGAAAGTAGTGCCCCCATTTACAGAATTGTAGGCATGCGTTAGGTACAGGCTAGATGTTTGAATAGGTGGAGCAGGCAGATTGGTATAGAGGACTAAGACAAACAGCAAATTATGCAAGACAAAAATGCCTCTACTAGAAGTTCTAGCTTAAAAGTTTTTGCCACAAATAAAACGTTCCTTTTAAAGGTTAAAAGAAGCAAGGCCGATATCTGCAAATTTACTATATTTCCTTGATGACCATGTCAGTTAGCACTGCATATAAAGCTAAAGTATCATTAAAAATATGGTACTGGTACTTAGTGGTAGGACTTCTGATTGGGTACCTTGATTTAGTAATTAAGATATGGTCAAGGATAAACGGTCTTTACTAACATCCCTACGAATAAAGTTCCTTTAATCTTTTTCTATGGCTCGATAAAACAAAGCCCTATTTAGTATAATAAAGGTTTGGCACCCATTCGGAGGTCTTTCCACTTCCAGAAATATCACATGACTTTCAAACTGAAGCAATCCGAAAACAATTCATGTTCACTTGTTCTACAGTTGTTAGGTACCACAAGCTGATTTTTCAATTCAAAGCTAGTGTCATTTGAACTGTCTATGTGGACTGCACTATTAAAAACGAGAAGAAAACAAAAAAAAAAAAAATTTAAATCGGACAGTAAACAAAAAAGTTACACCATTATAAAAACAGCAAAAATGAGACGCTTTTTACACTAACGCCATTTTTTCCATGAAGTCATGTTTAACAAGCCATATTTGTCCAAATAAACATCTGAGGGCTAAAATTTCAGTAATAATGCAGAGGCAATACATATGATAATATAATGAAGAAGTTACATACCCTTAGACTTGAGAAAAATTCAGATTTAGCACAAAAAAAGCGCGCTATTTGTGATGAACTTTGTTTTAAGACACTTTTCTCCGAAAAAAGAAGCACCTGATATGCCTCTTGCTATCTTTTTCTCTGCCACAATATCACATAGGAAAAACTCAATTTTCTTTCAGGACTCTGACTCCAAATTTAAAGTGGGGTTTTTTGCCTGAAAAATGGCCTGTATGCAAATTTCACCAGTTGGAAAAAAAAATGCTTACTCTATATGAACAAAACACTGTATGTGCCATCAAATCATCACTTCTCAAGATATTGCCACCAAAATAACACTTAATATGTATAAATGCAGAATCTGAATTTAACATATTTTTTTGCTTTACACAACTTTTTAACCTGCCAAATGCTCAAGAAATCGTATATTTAAACAGTTGATAATGTCATGGAATAAAAATGGTTTCTCGGACTCTTTAATTAGTTAAAACTACACTTAAATGAAAAGTGTTTATCAGAATATATTCCTTTTTAAGTATCTTTAATCATCTCAATCAATTTATGTTTTTATTTTCGTTTTAAAGATAATAAAAGTAAAAATTTATGATTTTAGTAGACATCAAACTAAAACAAAACAAACTGTCAACGCCTATGGAATTTTTACTTTACGTTAAATTTAAAGGCGTTGTTAAATATAGGTCTAGCTTGAGAATCTTGATGCTGTAGTTCTACATTCTTAGTGAATTAGATTAATAAAAGCTCATCCACTGTGTAGATTAAGAAAACGTATTATTATCTTTACCATGATTATTATTTTTTTGTTTTTTTCTCTCTGAATGGTGGACTCAAACGAAGAGCATTAAGTGTAATTGGTGTAAGACTCCGACAACAGTCATATTTACAGAACGAAACGTCAAAGTTTTGACAGTACCTGAGGAAGACAGCATTCAGGGCCCCACTTCGATACTAAAAGCCGACAAACAACGACATTCTAGACCTACTTGTCAGAGTCGAGAACTGAAAAGCGAGTGAGTCTTTGCATGGGCAAGCATGTCGGTCATATCAATTTTGAACCCATTGAAACCCTTTTTTAATTTTGCCATATGGAATTACAGTAGAATCACTTTAAACCGAAAGCCGCTAAACCGAAAAATTTGATAAATTGTGCAAATTTCCTCTTTGCCTTTGTACCCTTTCCCGCGATAAACTGAAATGCTACGAAACGGCACTGCCTTTGAATCGAAATAACTTTTCTCTATTTTTTCTCTTTCTTCCCCTTCTCTTATTAACCCAGAGGGAAAAAAATCAAAACAAACCCAATGCTTAGTACACGTAATTGTATGAAGGGAAGAGTAGGCGTTTTTTGACAATCTTATAACTGATGGGGGGTGGGGAGGGGCAAACCGATCAAGCCCTAGACCTTCAAGCACACAGTCGATGAATGGGAATGAGGAGGGATGGTGGCGGTGTAAGCAATGGTGATTGGACATTCACACAAGGGATAGCCACTGCACCGTCTGGCTCCCGCAGTCAGTGGTTGTGCTTTTGCTCGTGTATGTGTATGAACAGAGGTCTAGTGCTTTGTAAGACGGTAGAGATAGACACACGAACCTTCTTTCTTTGTCCGACGCACTAATACTGACACTAGTGACAGTGATACTGCATTCTTTGTAAAGCAGTTGTATGTTCTTCAACACAGGGGGACAGGCACCGTGACACACACACACACCGCCACAGGTCCAGTTTTTACATCGTTGGCATTGAACATCGACGCAGTGCTACTGATCAGTAGATGTACTCCAATTTCTAATTCGCATTAGGCCTACAACTTGCAATAGTTTTCAACATTTAGCTTTATCCAACTCTAAGACATCGAAAAGAAAGCACTCTGCTTACACATTGGAATTTAAACAGAAAATCTTATCCCAAGTGGATGAAAAGAACCTATCGAAGACAGAGATCTGTAAAAAACATAGCATCCCAAACTCAACGCTGTCTACGATTTTGAAAGACAGGGAGAAGTTACAGAAGGCTCGTGAAGATTCAAAATTTTGCCAGACTACTAAGAAAATGAAACTTTGCAGTCACGAAGAGCTGGAAGAAGCAGTGTTTCTCTGGTTTCGACAAGCCAGGGAAATGCATGTACCATTTTCAGGCCCAGTTATTATTGGCAAGGCAACAGTAAAAGCTACTTCCCCTGAAAAATGACCGAAAACAAAACTAGCTTTACACCAAAATGCTTTTTAAACCGAAATGAATTCAAAGGGCCCCAAAATTTCGGTTTAAAGTGATTCTACTGTACGTAGATAGCTTTTTGAAGCATATTTATCAAGGATATAAGGATAGAATCATTTGAATAATGTTCGTTTTCCGTCGCCGCACTAGCTGATCCTGGGGGCGGCTGATCAAGCTGTGGAACACCAGGATCTGCCATTGCCAAGTGAGGCCAGCTAGCTTGGGTCTAAAAAATCTGGGTGTCGGGTTCAATGAAACGTTTATCACTTCACTATCTATCTTGACTATTAGATATTCTTTCAAAAAGTGATAAATTTATCTTTCTATCGATACCATTTTCACCAATAAATCGTATTTGAGAAGTGACAAAATTTTGCAAGTAAAGTTTTCACTCGCTTGCTACACCCCCTTCTCTATCTTTCTCATTCACGAAAGCGGTACCAAACGAAAGCAAGTGATCTCCCCTACAACACAGTGAAAACCGGGGCCCGATACGATAATTCTAAGCCAGGCAATATTAATATTATTAAAGACTATTGCAAGAGTCGCGATCTCCCCCAAGACCCGCGGTACAACAATCATGCTGTAAAACTAGCAATTGGGTCTTCAAGTCCGGCGAGATTACAACCTTTCTAGTTTAACAGTAAATCTAATTTTTACATAAGGCGGATTCCACGAAAAGGGGTGAAGAAGGTCGTTCCAAATTAAATGCCTTTTATTTCAGACTTTTAATACATTTATGACTCTGATTTCTGTTATTATCATTCTTGACAATGTTAATAAACTACCATATCAAAATAATTCGGTTTTGACTTGTCTATGTATTTTTTAAATTTTTTTGTGTTCCGATTGTCAGAAAATGCGTCACACAAAATGTCCATATTTACTATCACAAGGTTCGGGTGACTGCTGTGACTAAAAGAACCGAACATGATGCCTGTTTTCTTTGTATTCTTAAAAGTGTGCTCTTTGTCTACAATCATTTTGAACCGATCGAGTCCCTTTTTCTTTGTGTGAGGAAATCGGAAAACCCCTATGACGTCAGCGTGTTGTGCGTCGCCTTGACATTAGCGTTCGGAACCACTTTTCATCAATATCGGGTCTTTATCGCGTATAAATAGTAGACTCCATTGAGAAATATATAACTATCGGGAATAAATCGATTTTAGCCCTCCGATATAATTTTTAACTGCTTCAGACTAAAAAGAACCATACCCTATGTGTCGCCTCGTTCTGACTGTCGGAACTTCCATTGATGTTTCACTTTCTCGCGTAAAAGGCTATTGATACGGATATTTTGTTCTACAAGAGCTCTAGTGTTGCTGAACCGATTTTACGAGGATCTTTTTCTTTGTGAGGTTTGTAAAGGTAATTATGACGTATTGTTAATGTGTGCGCCTTGAAGCATCGGAATCAGCGTTCGGAACCGCAGTCTAGATCTAGACTTTCGGAGGTCTTCAAACCATATATACTCACTTGCTGTACGCCTCCTATGGCGCCAATATAAAAACAAAACCCGTTTCAACATAATTGAATGGCTTTTGAGAAATATATACCTGATCGGGAATAAATCGATTTTAGCCCTCCGAATTCTTTATAATTTTATACGAAGGTCAGAATCCCGACACACAGGAAGTTCCGATCATCTGAAATAGCGACATATGTATATATTGTGAAATACCTTTTTATATTAAATTATTATTGTTCTTGACTTAAATGACTAGACTTGAATAGTTTTAGTATTGTTCCAATGATATTTTGATGTATTGGTGCAAAAAAAAAATACTGCCGTAGTGTTGAAGATACATCCTCATTGACAAAATCAACCTGCGCTGAAGTTTTATTACACATGAGATAAGGTGCACCATTTTTGTTGTAACTCGACAATAAAAGATCTCTAGGTCTTAAAAATTACATACTTGAATTCAGCTTTAAATTCCCTTTCTTTTGATGTATAATATGTGCGTGTTGTTGAAAGTTGAAAATTTTATAATTTTGGGACAATCTTGATCCATGTTCGTGGAATCCGCCATAACAAAAGCAAAAAGGAAATAAAGAATTTATTGGTATAGTTTTTATTTACAAGGACAAAATTATTCAAGAGTTACGGACCATTGAAAATGGTCAATATTGGGTGTGTCTAGGTCTAAGCAGTTGCTTTCAACTGCTCTAGTTGGGCAACTTGTGGTACCTACTGTTACGCCAAGCATTAAGATATAGATCTAGATCTAACCCTTTCTAAATTTAAGAATAAACAAAAACTGAAATAAAGTATGACAAGGCATGTCATACGCACTTTGTCACATAGATGCTAAGTGAAATTAATTTCAAGTGTTAGAATTTAGATGTCCAATCTTTTCTTTCCCATAGCTAAACAAAAGAGTACTAAATTTCACAGTGTTGTCATTTATTATTTTGATCTTGATCTTGATATTATATATCTAGAATCTAGATTTCTAGATTCTAGATCTAGAATCTAGGTCTAGATAAAGACTAGAGTAGAATTTTGCAAAGCTTGCAGACACTTTCAAAGTGGTCACCATCAAACTTTTGAGAATGCAGTTGCAAATTTTCTTATTTTTCATCGAAAAACTCCTTACAAAAATACCTAAAATTTTGGTGTCAATTGTTTTACCCATTTCACGTTGATACTGTCGTTTAGGTCTTGGACGTCCGAGATGCTACTAGGGTAGATCTGGGTTTAGATCTGGGTTTAGATCTAGATCTAATTAAACAGAACATAATATACACACACTTATAAGACTTACTGTTGAGGACAAAGGGATTAAGCCCAGATCAAGAATTTCTTCTGAAGTGTTTCCGAAGTGCAGAGCCTGTAGTGTTAGTTTCTTTTAGAATTATTTTAGATGCAATCAGATTGTGTTGCATGAATCGCTTATCATGAGCGGACGTTATAACAACAAGAACGGAGAATTTATCGACCTAGAACAAAATTTTCTGATGTTGTTTATTACTCGTAACATAGAAGAGTTGTTATCAGCTCAAGATAATTTATACTGTATACATCTTCTAAATTTAATTAAATTAGAAGAAGTTCTCCAAGCGCACAATTAATACCTTAAGAACTAGCATTGGCTTGACATGTGCAATGTGTACATTTTATTTATAACTATCGATATGACCTGAAGTTTATTCTTTTGCCCTGAAACGGAAACAGCTGATCTAAATTTAGTTGAAACCGCGCGAAACTTGTGTAACGGCTTTGGTAACAGTAAAAGGCCAAGGTCGTTAGTGGCTGCGTGCATTAAAAATTATTTTAATCTTGAAAAATACCTCTACAGAGATTATAATAGTTTATTGCTTCTCTCTCATTCGGCCTCTGTTTTTCTTTAACTCTCTGGCCCTATAAATACAAAAATAGGGATTACATAAACCTGTGAGCCCTATATCTAGCCTTATTTATGTTTTCTTGCAACATTGAATAGTGATCTGCTGATGGTGTTAGGTTCAGTAGGCCAATCTATCATGTTTTGTTGTTTTATGGTTTTGTTTTGTTTTGTTTTGTTTTGTTTTTTAACAAAAACAAACCTTCTTACAAGAAATGTATTTTGTATATGCCAACAGCACACATTACAATTTCTAAACAAAGGAGAAACGAATAGTTCTGGCAGGAGGATATCCAGTGAAAATTAAATCACATTGCCAAAAATTATCGCAGTCCTTTGTAATAATCACTTTGAAGAATAGGCACATTGTGACATAGACTCTGATTTATAAGGCAGTAAACTGAAATTCATCACTCAGTAAAAACGTCTACAATTATCACAATTATCAGGCTAAAGTCGGCACACTACTATACTGTACGTTCCTTCATTGATCCACCGCGGAGACTTCACAATCTGCTCATTCAACAACACATGAGCACAAGCAAAATTAATATCAGTTAAAAAAGAAACAAGTTCAGAGTAAATTATCTTATCTCACAGAAAACCTAGTTGCCGCTTGGGGAAAAACCACGAATTAATTTAAAATGGAGGATGTAATTATTGCGGGCAGATACAAAAGGCATTTTGTTGAACGTATCTTCTTGAGCGTTTCCACTTGGTGAATATAGAAAACTCCTGGAATTAGGTTCAGTCACATAATTGTGATACGGTAGGCCCCTACCTGTAGTGGTCAGTTAATTAATGGTTTGACCCACTGCACCGGTCTCAAATTCGAATCCATTATGTACAGCGGCAACGATCAAACCTATTCTCGTTTTAAGAGGACATGGGGAAAAAATGACAGCACTCAAAAAAAAATAAATAAATAAATAAAAGAAAAAATAAAATAAAATAAAATGTAGAAAGTTTTCCGAAATGAAGAGAAAGTTTTGAAAGTTTTACAACCTACAACATCTGATTACTATGAGAGGCGTAAAGAAATTAAGTCCTTTTTATCAAGATCTAAGTAGTACAGTTCTAAAGTTTTCTATTCACTGGTGAATAAACTGCTGACACTTCTCTGAAGTACGGTCAGTTTATTTAGTCATCTTCGAGCGAAGTGATGGGCAGAAAGATATACGTCCTGATTTGGATTTGCGGCCAGGACATCTGATATTGGGGTCGGATCGCGCCTAACTAGCCCTATCAGTGGCTTGACGGGAAACTAACGCCTAACTAGCCCTATCAGTGGCTTGACGGGAAACTAACGCCTAACTAGCCCTATCAGTGGCTTGACGGGAAACTAACGCCTAACTAGCCCTATCAGTGGCTTGACGGGAAACTAACGCCTTTGGGGAGATTCTAAGGGAAATATTGGAGTTAAATAAAACAACAACAACAACAACAACAACAACAACAACAACAACAACAACAACAAATCATACACACATAGACCGTTTGTTTTTGTTTTTTGTTGTTGTTGTTTTTTTTTTGTTGTTTTTTTGTTTTGTTTTGTTTTGTTTTTTTTTGTTTTTTTTTAATTATTAATAATTATTTACCTTAATAACTTGTCTGAATAAAGGCATTTTCACAGTAATATTGCTGGTATATAATTTTTATATTTACACATTTTTTTTTCGTTTCTGCACTTCAAATTAAAAATTTTAAAACTCGATTTAGAATGCTTGTTTGGTCTTTAGGTAGGAGGTAAAAGTTGAGATTGATTTTTCCATCTGCTCTGCAGGTTTACCTCGGCATAGTTGACCCTGCCACGTCGACGGTAAAAATTGTTTGGAAAATGGGTGTGGTCGGTGGAGTGGCAACTATCCGGGTCCGGCAGAATTCAACTCCATCTTCAGTATTGATACGTGTACTTATAATACCAAACCACACCATAGTTTCTAGAAAGGTGGCAAGTCAATATATAAATGCTCTGTGGGTAGCACCGACCAGGTAAATCTATGTTTTATTGATTTGTGAACCTGGAAAACCTAGGTCGACTTAGCGCAGCTAACTGTGGTACCAGCATGAGATTTTGTAATTAAAATAAAAAATCGAGGGTCGCAAAGTAAACTATCGTAACTCTTGTTTTGCAAATTTTGCATGAGGAACAAAAAACTTAATGACTTTGTAACTAATGGTCCAATATGATTCATTTTCACGTGAAATGTATTTGAAATATCTTTACACACTTTGGTTGTGTATTTTTGAGTTTCAATTGTAAATATTTTGTGTAATTCAACTTACGACATTTTATTTAACCCAAGATTCACAGGTAACAATTGTATCTCAAGTTACGATAACCTTCGTGTTCACACGTATACTATCGTATGTTATAGTTACGACAGTTTACGTTTAAATTCTATGTCTTATGGACGAGTTACGACAATAACAAAAAAACAATGTTAAGAAACAAAATAGCAGTAACAGTTTTATTATTATTTTAAGCGTAACATATGATTTTAACAAAAGTTTGCTCATTTAATTTAAAGATACATATTTTACTAAAAATGATTAAAGTATGTTCAGAATGCTATAATAATATTATGTATAAATTTCAATTTACAGAGTCACATCACTGATACTTTCAAGGATGCATGAATGAGATATAAAATACAAATTATTTATTTTGAGAGCTATTAAGAACGACTTCTGGGTAGAATCTTAGACTTAATATTATAGACGATGACAGAAATGAAAGACCAAATATAAGTACTATAGAGGAAAGAGGATGCATGGATATGATTGTTTTTATTATTAAAATATAGGCCTACATGGTATATAAATAAAGAACAAAGATAGGTACTTCAGAGATTAGACAGTTATCTTGAACCGTGTCTATTAAAAAAAAAATCAATATACTATTTAAGTATCAAAACACACAACTTAATTGGAAAAAAGATTAACATAATTAAATCATGGGTTGGATTTAATTTTAAACAAGTTAAAAAACTGGGGATGGGTTTCAGGAAAAACCTGGCTTTGGCAGGAGTTATGCAGAGTGTTATACAGAGTTTCTTCAGAGACATGCAAATTATAAAAAAAAAAAAATAAATTTCTAATACACACTGTTTCACAAAAGTATTTAATTCAAGAGTTAATTTAATCTCATTAAGACCTGACATAGATTTTGGTAATCATCCAAATAGAACACACTTTACAGATTTATTTAAAAGTAAAACAAAACGTTTTTAGAAAATCTTTCTAAATTACAATAAATATAACTGAACAAATGTTGTTGTTGTTGTTGTTGTTGTTGTTGTTTTTTAATCTACTATTAAACCTCTTATCAATTAGGGAAAATGGAGGAATTCTCTCTCCCGTTCAAGATTATCAATCATTTTTAAGTGGAAATTTTTGCATAAAGAAACAAAAAATGTTTTCACTCATTCAAAGACACATTTTAGGATGTATTTCGTCGTATGGCTATTAGAGTGTCGATTTATTCAAGTGTCCACCATTCAGACAAAATTGTTTTTCCTGAATCGATTTAACAGACAAAATCAACAAAGTCCAAAACGGCGGCCACCTGAAAGGTAGCCAATGGATCGAAGAGCAATGTTGGACCGTGTTTTCTCTGTGTATGACCTCTGGCTTATAATTAACTAAATCTAGAACAAGACATTGTTGAGGCAACAAACGTGGGACCGTTTTTCAATCAGTTTTAGCATTAGGAAAAAAAATTAAATTAAAAAACAAAAAATTTATCTGGGTTATATGCTCATGTAGGCGTGTGGCTGTCTTTGGATTTTCCTCCCATTATTTTGCTTTCACCTATAGTTATACGTTTTTTCGCACGATAAGCGCGACTGAGGCAACTGGCTGATGCAATATGTCGCGACATGCGCTCAGTGTATTGACCCCGTGACCGCGTGAGCTCAAAATTTCCGAAACTTACGCACCACCCGTTATTTTCCCACTGCGTGTGTGGTATGTAAGAAATACAGCGCAGAATGCCTGTTCTTGTCAAGTCTTGGCACCTACTCATATTAGTTAAGGAACAGTGGCCTTAGTACTCCACTGATACTCAAGGACCCAAGAGTGTGAACTCTGTAGTATTGCACGGCTGCTAGGCACGCTACCATAACAAGTTAGGGTCTGCAATTACTTAGAGTAGGAGGAAGCACTGAACTTCTATAGCTAGCTAGCGGGTCCTATTGTGGTAAGAAGAAAGGAATCACACAGGTCGTTCACATGTAGAGACAAATTTGAATTTATATAGACACTTTAATAATTGCACTCTGGTATCATGTATTTAAATCTATGGCTATTTTATTTTCTTCATTGTCAACATAATAATAATAACAACAACAATAAAATGCATTCAAGTCATAAAATTACGTCCCGGTGGCCTTTTAGTAGCTTATGAAAAACAGTAATAGTCGTATTTCTCATTCTGTAATGATCGCGCAAATCGTCAAAAAATCGACACTAAGTTTCCACGGCTATTTTCCGGTTTTGGATTTTAAACTGCCAGACCTTGTGTGCAACCTAAGTGGAAGTTTATCGCTCAATGAGATTGACTATTTGATGCAAACAAGATTAAGAACGTACAGATCTAACAAAAATGTTAAAGACATGCAATCCTAATGTCTTCATTTATATTCCATCCTCTAAAAATACATGTATGTCTATTTCGCAGAGGTATACTTAGGGAACCTGAGAAAGCTAATGGAGGACTAACTGGCACCCTATTCCACCATTACAGTACAATATATTAACTAACTCTGCTTCTGAAGCTTCTCCACAGAAGAGAAATAGATTGGGCCTCCCACTGAAGTGAACCCACAGCAGGAGAGAAATAGATTGGGCCTCCCACTGAAGTGAACCCACAGCAGGAGAGAAATAGAATGGGTCTCCCACTGAAGTGAACCCACAGCAGGAGAGAAATAGATTGGGTCTCTCACTGAAGTGAACCCACAGCAGGAGAGAAATAGAATGGGCCTCCCACTGAAGTGAACCCACAGCAGGAGAGAAATAGATTGGGCCTCCCACTGAAGTGAACCCACAGCAGCAGGGAAATAGAATGGGTCTCCCGCTGAAGTGACCCCACAGCAGTAGAGAAATAGAATGGGCCTCCCACTGAAGTGAACCCACAGCAGGAGAGAAATAGAATGGGCCTCCCACTGAAGTGAACCCACAGCAGGAGAGAAATAGATTGGGTCTCCCACTGAAGTGAACCCACAGCAGGAGAGAAATAGAATGGGCCTCCCACTGAAGTGAACCCACAGCAGGAGAGAAATAGAATGGTTCTCTCACTGAAGTGAAACCACAGCAGCAGGGAAATAGAATGGTTCTCTCACTGAAGTGAACCCACAGGAGCAGGGAAATAGAATGGTTCTCTCACTGAAGTGAACCCACAGGAGCAGGGAAATAGAATGGGTCTCTCACTGAAGTGAACCCACAGCAGCAGGGAAATAGAATGGGTCTCTCACTGAAGTGAACCCACAGCAGGAGAGAAATAGAATGGGCCTCCCACTGAAGTGAACCCACAGCAGCAGGGAAATAGAATGGACCTCCCACTGAAGTGAACCCACAGCAGCAGAGAAATAGAATGGGTCTCTCACTGAAGTGAACCCACAGCAGGAGAGAAATAGAATGGTTCTCTCACTGAAGTGAACCCACAGCAGGAGAGAAATGGAATGGTTCTCCCACTGAAGTGAACCCACAGCAGCAGGGAAATAGAATGGTTCTCCCACTGAAGTGAACCCACAGCAGGAGAGAAATAGAATGGTTCTCCCACTGAAGTGAACCCACAGCAGGAGAGAAATAGAATGGGTCTCTCACTGAAGTGAACCCACAGCAGGAGAGAAATAGAATGGGTCTCCCACTGAAGTGAACCCACAGCAGGAGAGAAATAGAATGGGCCTCCCACTGAAGTGAACCCACAGCAGGAGAGAAATAGAATGGTTCTCCCACTGAAGTGAACCCACAGCAGCAGGGAAATAGAATGGGTCTCTCACTGAAGTGAACCCACAGCAGGAGAGAAATAGAATGGTTCTCCCACTGAAGTGAACCCACAGCAGGAGAGAAATAGAATGGTTCTCCCACTGAAGTGAACCCACAGCAGGAGAGAAATAGAATGGGTCTCCCACTGAAGTGAACCCACAGCAGCAGGGATTTAGAATGGGTCTCTCACTGAAGTGAGCCCACAGCAGGAGAGAAATAGAATGGGTCTCTCACTGAAGTGAACCCACAGCAGCAGAGAAATAGAATGGATCTCTCACTGAAGTGAACCCACAGCAGCAGAGAAATAGAATGGGTCTCTCACTGAAGTGAACCCACAGCAGCAGAGAAATAGAATGGGTCTCTCACTGAAGTGAACCCACAGCAGCAGAGAAATAGAATGGGCCTCCCGAAATAGAATGGGCCTCCCACTGAAGTGAACCCACAGCAGTAGAGAAATAGAATGGGCCTCCCACTGAAGTGAACCCACAGCAGGAGAGAAATAGAATGGGTCTCCCACTGAAGTGAACCCACAGCAGTAGAGAAATAGAATGGGCCTCCCACTGAAGTGAACCCACAGCAGCAGAGAAATAGAATGGGCCTCCCACTGAAGTGAACCCACAGCAGTAGAGAAATAGAATGGATCTCCTACTGAAGTGAACCCACAGCAGCAGAGAAATAGAATGGGTCTCTCACTGAAGTGAACCCACAGCAGGGAAATAGAATGGGCCTCCCACTGAAGTGAACCCACAGCAGCAGAGAAATAGAATGGGCCTCCCACTGAAGTGAACCCACAGCAGCAGAGAAATAGAATGGGCCTCCCACTGAAGTGAACCCACAGCAGCAGAGAAATAGAATGGGCCTCCCACTGAAGTGAACCCACAGCAGAGAAATAGAATGGGCCTCCCACTGAAGTGAATCCACAGACCTCCCACTGAAGTGAAACCACAGCAGAGAAATAGAATTGGACCTTCTTCCACTGAAGTGAACCCACAGCAGGGAAATAGAACGGGCTTCTCACTGAAGTGAGCCCACAGCAGTAGAGAAATAGAATGGGCCTCCCACTGAAGTGAACCCACAGCAGTAGAGAAATAGAATGGGCCTCCCACTGAAGTGAACCCACAGCAGTAGAGAAATAGAACGGGCCTCTCACTGAAGTGAATCCACAGCAGAGAAATTATGCCTCCCACTGAACTGAACCCACAGCAGAGAAATAGAATGGGTCTCCCACTGAAGTGAGCCCACAGCAGTAGAGAAATAGAATGGGCCTCCCACTGAAGTGAACCCACAGCAGTAGAGAAATAGAATGGGCCTCCCACTGAAGTGAGCCCACAGCAGTAGAGAAATAGAATGGGTCTCCCACTGAAGTGAACCCACAGCAGAGAAATAGAATGGGTCTCCCACTGAAAAGAACCCACAGCAGTAGAGAAATAGAATGGGCCTCCCACTGAAGTGAGCCCACAGCAGTACAGAAATAGAATGGGTCTCCCACTGAAGTGAACCCACAGCAGAGAAATAGAATGGGTCTCCCACTGAAAAGAACTCACAGCAGTAGAGAAATAGAATGGGCCTCCCACTGAAGTGAACCCACAGCAGTACAGAAATAGAATGGGTCTCCCACTGAAGTGAACCCACAGTAGAGAAATAGAATGGGTCTCCCACTGAAGTGAACCCACAGCAGCAGAGAAATAGAATGGGTCTCCCACTGAAGTGAATCCACAGCAGTAGAGAAATAGAATGGGTCTCCCACTGAAGTGAACCCACAGTAGAGAAAGAGAATGGGTCTCCCACTGAAGTGAACCCACAGCAGTACAGAAATAGGATGGGTCTCCCACTGAAGTGAACCCACAGCAGAGAAATAGAATGGGTCTCCCACTGAAGTGAACCCACAGCAGTAGAGAAATAGAATGGGCCTCCCACTGAAGTGAATCCACAGCAGAGAAATTATGCTTCCCACTGAAGTGAATTCACAGCAGAGAAGTTATGCTTCCCACTGAAGTGAATTCACAGCAGAGAAATAATGCCTCCCACTGAAGTGAATTCACAGCAGAGAAATAATGCCTCCCACTGAAGTGAATTCACAGCAGAGAAGTTATGCCTCCCACTGAAGTGAATTCACAGCAGAGAAATAATGCCTCCCACTGAAGTGAACCCACAACAGTAGAGAAATAGAATGGGTCTCCGACTGAAGTGAATCCACAGCAGCAGAGAAATAGAATGGGTCTCCCACTGAAGTGAACCCACAGCAGTAGAGAAATAGAATGGTTCTTCCACTAAACTGAACCCACAGCAGCAGAGAAATAGAATGGGTCTCCCACTGAAGTGAACCCACAGCAGTAGAGAAATAGAATGGTTCTTCCACTAAAGTGAACCCACAGCAGCAGAGAAATAGAATGGGTCTCCCACTGAAGTCAGCCCACAGCAGTAGAGAAATAGAATGGGTCTCTCACGGAAGTGAGCCCACAGCAGTAGAGAAATAGAATGGGCCTCCCACTGAAGGAAACCCACAGCAGTAGAGAAATAGAATGGTTCTTCCACTAAAGTGAATCCACAGCAGTAGAGAAATAGAATGGGTCTCCCACTGAAGTGAACCCACAGCAGTAGAGAAATAGAATGGTTCTTCCACTGAAGTGAACCCACAGCAGTAGAGAAATAGAATGGGCCTCCCACTGAAGTGAACCCACAGCAGTAGAGAAATAGAATGGTTCTTCCACTGAAGTGAACCCACAGCAGTAGAGAAATAGAACGGGCCTCTCACTGAAGTGAGCCCACAGCAGTAGAGAAATAGAATGGGCCTCTCACTGAAGTGAATCCACAGCAGAGAAATTATGCCTCCCACTGAACTGAACCCACAGCAGAGAAATAGAATGGGTCTCCCACTGAAGTGAGCCCACAGCAGTAGAGAAATAGAATGGGCCTCCCACTGAAGTGAACCCACAGCAGTAGAGAAATAGAATGGTTCTTCCACTGAAGTGAACCCATAGCAGTAGAGAAATAGAATGGGCCTCTCACTGAAGTGAACCCACAGCGGCAGAGAAATGGAATGAGTCTCTCACTGAAGTGAATCCACAGCAGTACAGAAATAGAATGGGTCTCTCACTGAAGTGAATCCACAGCAGAGAAATAGAATGGGTCTCTCACTGAAGTGAACCCACAGCAGTAGAGAAATAGAATGGGCCTCCCACTGAAGTGAACCCACAGCAGAGAAATAGAATGGGCCTCCCACTGAAGTGAATCCACAGCGGCAGAGAAATGGAATGGGCCTCCCACTGAAGTGAATCCACAGCAGAGAAATAGAATGGGCCTCCCACTGAAGTGAACCCACAGCAGTAGAGAAATAGAATGGTTCTTCCACTGAAGTGAACCCACAGCAGTAGAGAAATAGAACGGGCCTCTCACTGAAGTGAGCCCACAGCAGTAGAGAAATAGAACGGGCCTCTCACTGAAGTGAACCCACAGCAGTAGAGAAATAGAACGGGCCTCTCACTGAAGTGAACCCACAGCAGTAGAGAAATAGAACGGGCCTCTCACTGAAGTGAATCCACAGCAGAGAAATTATGCCTCCCACTGAACTGAACCCACAGCAGAGAAATAGAATGGGTCTCCCACTGAAGTGAGCCCACAGCAGTAGAGAAATAGAATGGGCCTCCCACTGAAGTGAACCCACAGCAGTAGAGAAATAGAATGGGCCTCCCACTGAAGTGAGCCCACAGCAGTAGAGAAATAGAATGGGTCTCCCACTGAAGTGAACCCACAGCAGAGAAATAGAATGGGTCTCCCACTGAAAAGAACCCACAGCAGTAAAGAAATAGAATGGGCCTCCCACTGAAGTGAGCCCACAGCAGTAGAGAAATAGAATGGGTCTCCCACTGAAGTGAACCCACAGCAGAGAAATAGAATGGGTCTCCCACTGAAAAAAACTCACAGCAGTAGAGAAATAGAATGGTCCTCCCACTGAAGTGAACCCACAGCAGTACAGAAATAGAATGGGTCTCCCACTGAAGTGAACCCACAGTAGAGAAATAGAATGGGTCTCCCACTGAAGTGAACCCACAGCAGCAGAGAAATAGAATGGGTCTCCCACTGAAGTGAATCCACAGCAGTAGAGAAATAGAATGGGTCTCCCACTGAAGTGAACCCACAGTAGAGAAATAGAATGGGCCTCCCACTGAAGTGAACCCACAGCAGTACAGAAATAGAATGGGTCTCCCACTGAAGTGAACCCACAGTAGAGAAATAGAATGGGTCTCCCACTGAAGTGAACCCACAGCAGCAGAGAAATAGAATGGGTCTCCCACTGAAGTGAACCCACAGCAGTAGAGAAATAGAACGGGTCTCCCACTGAAGTGAATCCACAGCAGAGAAATTATGCTTCCCACTGAAGTGAATTCACAGCAGAGAAGTTATGCTTCCCACTGAAGTGAATTCACAGCAGAGAAGTTATGCTTCCCACTGAAGTGAATTCACAGCAGAGAAGTTATGCTTCCCACTGAAGTGAATTCACAGCAGAGAAATAATGCCTCCCACTGAAGTGAATTCACAGCAGAGAAATAATGCCTCCCACTGAAGTGAATTCACAGCAGAGAAGTTATGCCTCCCACTGAAGTGATATCACAGCAGAGAAATAATGCCTCCCACTGAAGTGAACCCACAACAGTAGAGAAATAGAATGGGTCTCCGACTGAAGTGAATCCACAGCAGCAGAGAAATAGAATGGGTCTCCCACTGAAGTCAACCCACATTAGTAGAGAAATAGAATGGGTCTCTCACTGAAGTGAGCCCACAGCAGTAGAGAAAAAGAATGGTTCTTCCACTAAAGTGAACCCAAAGCAGCAGAGAAATAGAATGGGTCTCCCACTGAAGTGAACCCACAGCAGCAGAGAAATAGAATGGGTCTCCCACTGAAGTCAGCCCACAGCAGTAGAGAAATAGAATGGGTCTCCCACTGAAGTGAACCCACAGCAGAGAAAAAGAATGGTTCTTCCACTAAAGTGAACCCACAGCAGAGAAATAGAATGGGTCTCCCACTGAAGTGAACCCACAGCAGCAGAGAAATAGAATGGGTCTCCCACTGAAGTGAACCCACAGCAGCAGAGAAATAGAATGGGCCTCCCACTGAAGTGAACCCACAGCAGTAGAGAAATAGAATGGGTCTCCCACTGAAGTGAACCCACAGCAGTAGAGAAATAGAATGGTTCTTCCACTGAAGTGAACCCACAGCAGCAGAGAAATAGAATGGGTCTCCCACTGAAGTGAACCCACAGCAGCAGAGAAATAGAATGGGTCTCCCACTGAAGTGAACCCACAGCAGTAGAGAAATAGAATGGGCCTCCCACTGAAGTGAACCCACAGCAGCAGAGAAATAGAATGGGTCTCCCACTGAAGTGAATCCACAGCAGCAGAGAAATAGAACGGGCCTCCCGCTGAAGTGAACCCACAGCAGCAGAGGAATAGAATGGGTCTCTCACTGAAGTGAACCCACAGCAGCAGAGGAATAGAATGGGCCTCCCACTGAAGTGAACCCACAGCACAGAGAAATAGAATGGGCCTCTCACTGAAGTGAACCCACAGCACAGAGAAATAGAATGGGCCTCCCACTGAAGTGAATCCACAGCAGCAGAGAAATAGAATGGGCCTCCCACTGAAGTGAACCCACAGCAGAGAAATAGAATGGGCCTCCCACTGAAGTGAGGCAACAGCAGCAGAGAAATAGAATGGGCCTCCCACTGAAGTGAACCCACAGCAGTAGAGAAATAGAATGGGTCTCCCACTGAAGTGAACCCACAGCAGAGAAATAGAATGGGTCTCCCACTGAAGTGAACCCACAGCAGTAGAGAAATAGAATGGGTCTCCCACTGAAGTGAACCCACAGCAGTAGAGAAATAGAATGGGTCTCCCACTGAAGTGAACCCACAGCAGTAGAGAAATAGAATGGGTCTCCCACTGAAGTGAACCCACAGCAGCAGAGAAATAGAATGGGTCTCCCACTGAAGTGAATCCACAGCAGTAGAGAAATAGAATGGGTCTCCCACTGAAGTGAACCCACAGTAGAGAAATAGAATGGGCCTCCCACTGAAGTGAACCCACAGCAGTACAGAAATAGAATGGGTCTCCCACTGAAGTGAACCCACAGTAGAGAAATAGAATGGGTCTCCCACTGAAGTGAACCCACAGCAGTAGAGAAATAGAATGCCTCCCACTGAAGTGAACCCACAGTAGCAGAGAAATAGAATGGGCCTCCCACTGAAGTGAATCCACAGCAGAGAAATTATGCCTCCCACTGAAGTGAACCCACAGCAGAGAAATTATGCCTCCCACTGAAGTGAACCCACAGCAGAGAAATTATGCCTCCCACTGAAGTGAACCCACAGTAGAAAAGATATACATTCCGCCTCCCACAGAAGAGAATCCACAGCAGAGAAATTATGCCTCCCACTGAAGTGAACCCACAGTAGAGAAATAGAATGGTCCTCCCACTGAAGTGAATTCACAGCAGAGAAATAATGCTTCCCACTGAAGTGAATTCACAGCAGAGAAGTTATGCCTCCTACTGAAGTGAATTCACAGCAGGGAAATAATGCCTCCCACTGAAGTGAACCCACAGCAGCAGAGAAATAGAATGGGTCTCCCACTGAAGTCAACCCACATTAGTAGAGAAATAGAATGGGTCTCTCACTGAAGTGAGCCCACAGCAGTAGAGAAATAGAATGGTTCTTCCACTAAAGTGAACCCAAAGCAGCAGAGAAATAGAATAGTTCTTCCACTAAAGTGAACCCACAGCAGAAGAGAAATAGAATGGGTCTCCCACTGAAGTCAGCCCACAGCAGTAGAGAAATAGTATGGGTCTCCCACTGAAGTGAACCCACAGCAGAGAAATAGAATGGTTCTTCCACTAAAGTGAACCCAAAGCAGCAGAGAAATAGAATAGTTCTTCCACTAAAGTGAACCCAAAGCAGCAGAAAAATAGAATGGGCCTCCCACTGAAGTGAACCCACAGCAGAGAAATAGAATGGGTCTCCCACTGAAGTCAGCCCACAGCAGTAGAGAAATAGAATGGTTCTTCCACTAAAGTGAACCCACAGCAGCAGAGAAATAGAATGGGTCTCCCACTGAAGTCAGCCCACAGCAGTAGAGAAATAGAATGGGTCTCTCACGGAAGTGAGCCCACAGCAGTAGAGAAATAGAATGGGCCTCCCACTGAAGTGAACCCACAGCAGTAGAGAAATAGAATGGTTCTTCCACTGAAGTGAACCCACAGCAGTAGAGAAATAGAACGGGCCTCTCACTGAAGTGAGCCCACAGCAGTAGAGAAATAGAATGGGCCTCTCACTGAAGTGAATCCACAGCAGAGAAATTATGCCTCCCACTGAACTGAACCCACAGCAGAGAAATAGAATGGGGCTCCCACTGAAGTGAGCCCACAGCAGTAGAGAAATAGAATGGGCCTCCCACTGAAGTGAACCCACAGCAGTAGAGAAATAGAATGGGCCTCCCACTGAAGTGAACCCACAGCAGTAGAGAAATAGAATGGGCCTCCCACTGAATTGAGCCCACAGCAGTAGAGAAATAGAATGGGTCTCCCACTGAAGTGAACCCACAGCAGAGAAATAGAATGGGTCTCCCACTGAAGTGAACCCACAGCAGTAGAGAAATAGAATGGGCCTCCCACTGAAGTGAGCCCACAGCAGTACAGAAATAGAATGGGTCTCCCACTGAAGTGAACCCACAGCAGAGAAATAGAATGGGTCTCCCACTGAAAAGAACCCACAGCAGTAGAGAAATAGAATGGGCCTCCCACTGAAGTGAACCCACAGCAGTACAGAAATAGAATGGGTCTCCCACTGAAGTGAACCCACAGTAGAGAAATAGAATGGGTCTCCCACTGAAGTGAACCCACAGCAGCAGAGAAATAGAATGGGTCTCCCACTGAAGTGAGCCCACAGCAGTAGAGAAATAGAACGGGCCTCCCACTGAAGTGAATCCACAGCAGAGAAATTATGCTTCCCACTGAAGTGAATTCACAGCAGAGAAGTTATGCTTCCCACTGAAGTGAATTCACAGCAGAGAAGTTATGCTTCCCACTGAAGTGAATTCACAGCAGAGAAGTTATGCTTCCCACTGAAGTGAATTCACAGCAGAGAAGTTATGCTTCCCACTGAAGTGAATTCACAGCAGAGAAATAATGCCTCCCACTGAAGTGAATTCACAGCAGAGAAGTTATGCCTCCCACTGAAGTGAATTCACAGCAGAGAAATAATGCCTCCCACTGAAGTGAACCCACAACAGTAGAGAAATAGAATGGGTCTCCGACTGAAGTGAATCCACAGCAGCAGAGAAATAGAATGGGTCTCCCACTGAAGTCAACCCACATTAGTAGAGAAATAGAATGGGTCTCTCACTGAAGTGAGCCCACAGCAGTAGAGAAATAGAATGGGTCTCCCACTGAAGTGAACCCACAGCAGTAGAGAAATAGAATGGGTCTCTCACTGAAGTGAGCCCACAGCAGAGAAATAGAATGGGTCTCTCACTGAAGTGAGCCCACAGCAGAGAAATAGAATGGGTCTCTCACTGAAGTGAGCCCACAGCAGAGAAATAGAATGGGTCTCCCACTGAAGTGAACCCACAGCAGAGAAATAGAATGGTTCTTCCACTAAAGTGAACCCAAAGCAGCAGAGAAATAGAATGGTTCTTCCACTAAAGTGAACCCAAAGCAGCAGAGAAATAGAATGGGCCTCCCACTGAAGTGAACCCACAGCAGAGAAATAGAATGGGTCTCCCACTGAAGTCAGCCAACAGCAGTAGAGAAATAGAATGGTTCTTCCACTAAAGTGAACCCACAGCAGCAGAGAAATAGAATGGGTCTCCCACTGAAGTGAACCCACAGCAGTAGAGAAATAGAATGGGTCTCCCACTGAAGTGAACCCACAGCAGTAGAGAAATAGAATGGTTCTTCCACTGAAGTGAACCCACAGCAGTAGAGAAATAGAATGGGTCTCCCACTGAAGTGAACCCACAGCAGTAGAGAAATAGAATGGTTCTTCCACTGAAGTGAACCCACAGCAGTAGAGAAATAGAATGGTTCTTCCACTGAAGTGAACCCACAGCAGTAGAGAAATAGAATGGTTCTTCCACTGAAGTGAACCCACAGCAGTAGAGAAATAGAATGGGTCTCCCACTGAAGTGAACCCACAGCAGTAGAGAAATAGAATGGGTCTCCCACTGAAGTGAACCCACAGCAGTAGAGAAATAGAATGGTTCTTCCACTGAAGTGAACCCACAGCAGTAGAGAAATAGAATGGTTCTTCCACTGAAGTGAACCCAAAGCAGCAGAGAAAAAAGAACCAAATAAACAAATATAAAAAAGCAAACAAAAACAAAAACAAAGAAAAAAAAAACCAAACCAAACCAAACTAATTAATAAAAGAAAAAGAATCAACAAAAACTATGATTCTATATTGTTAGTTTCGACAGTCGCTTAGCAAGTGGCATAATTATCTATTTCTTCTGTTTCTCAAGAAAACAAACGTATGGGAATCACAAAATATGAAATTGAATCTCAAAATAATAGACCTCACTTCTTATACTCCTAAGATAAATTGAAAACACGCCTTATACACCTTTAGACCAGTAACGACCATTAAATTAAAAGAATGAACGATCTGAATAGATCAAACTTATAGCATCTCTTCCAGGAAAGTCACGCTTTTCTTGTGACAAGCTTGGAAGATATGCATTGTTCAATTAACTGCTATTCTTCTCTTGAACAAGATTTAGGTTGAAGTCTTCCTACATAAGGAAAAAATGCATCTATTTTATATAGGAGATGTCAGATTAAGAAGTTTTAAGTGGGCGTGCTTTATAGTAATTTTAGGGAAAACATAATCTCTATGTAAGCAGAATGAACGAAAAGAATTGACAACAAAAAAACAAAAAAAAACAAAAAACAAAAAAACGTTCCTTTTATCTTGTAAAACTGATAATCTGAATAATACTCGCTCTCCAAAGAATAAAACAGAGTCGATGACGAGGACATAATACTCGTAATGAAGACAAGACGAGCACGTCAGCAAAATTTAGCTTTTAGTTATTACGTCTTATACTCTATAAACATTTATGGCACACGTAGGGTTTATCCTTGGTTAACTTGTAACATTGGCATCCCTCTGACTACAACCTCTTTGCTAGGGGTTTGATGTAAATTGCCTGCTGGTATTGAAAAGCAATGCTCAGTTTTTCAGGATAAAAAAAACCTGAAGCTTGACGTAAGATTGGTGATGCAGCAGGTGGAAACACACAAACGATTTTTAGGCCTCTTTTACTTGAGAAAATTGGGCATTGACGCAACAGATTTTAAAAAGATATTTTTCTGAAAATGAGCGCTCTAAGAACAGTTAAAAAAAAAAAAAATATATATATATATATATATAAATATATATATATATATAAATAAATTAATTGATTATTTAATCGAAAAAATATATGTTCAAAAAGAAACAAAAGCAATGAACCTAAAAATATAAATTAAAAGAAAACATCAACCAACAAACAAAAACAAAAAAAAAGTAGACCAAATCTAATTTAAAAAAAAAATAACAGCGTTTCAAAGTTCAAACGAGAAAGTACACACGCGAAGTCCAATTAAAAACAAACGAAAAAAGTTATTAAGTAATTATGATAGGGTTAATCCCTGAGCAGTTGCAAGGGGTTTTAAAGGACTGAACCATCTGTTGCAAATTCGCTGATAGTGATAGGATGGGAGATATCGCAGGTTAAAGTGAGGAGGTGCATTCAGCTTGAATAATATTTTACTGACTTTTTGACAGTAATTGGAGCTCTTTTTTGTTAATTAAAAAGGTGAAAAAAATGGACAATTGCCGTGGAAAAAGTCCATCGGAGCCTCTTGTTTATTAGCTAATTTAGAAAGGTGTAAACTTGACATCTGCATTGGAAAAAGTCCAACGGAGCCTTTTTTTTTTTTGACACTAAGCAATTTGTAAAAATATATATCTGCCGTGGAAAAAGTCCATCGCAGCCTTGTTTAGAAAATAAAAAAATGTGTAAAAATCGACATCTGCCGTGGAAAAAAGTCCATCGGACCCTTTTATTTATTAACTCAAAAAGGTGTAAAAAATTGACATTTGCCGTGTAAAAAGTCCACCAGAGCCTTTTGTTTATTAACTAAAAAAAGGTTTTAAGATCCACAGCTAATTTGAAAAAGTGCATTTGTGTAAAACTAACAGTTTAAGATGACTATACGGGCATATGTTGAAAACATCCTAATTAATCTCATTTTGCGCGACTAGCGACAGTAAAGCATCAACTTTGATAAGGTAATTTCTGTGTCCTTTTTTTCTTTAAAGACCTAAAGTCCTTAACAAGTTTTGCTTAAAAAGGATTGCTACATTCTTTTACTTATCCAATGAATAGATTCAGAATTTCAGTGCAGACTAAAAATATCTATGAACCTGGCTTTGTTTTGTTTAGTTCTTTTTTTTTTTAACGCTTTCCTTTTTTTTTCAAATATCTTTCTGATTCAAGGGAAAGGCAATAAAAACTTTCAACAATCACGTAGGTATGTGTGGGTTACGCCCCTTTATACCCCTTTCATTCAAACAAAAGTTTAAAAATAGCAAAAAAAAAAACAACAATTTATTGAATGATTATTCCCAATAAACTGTTCCACACAGACAACAGTGTTCTTATTCATGCAATGGATGAATTCAAAGCCAAAGTTGTTCAATTTATGGTGTAATTTTTTTTCAAATAATTAGGTATACAATCTTTTTCAACCTAATTTTCATCTTAAAGAAAAAACTTTTCATAAATATATTCAGAAAACTGAACTTGTGAATTTAAGGGAAATAGTTCTGCTTTGGGTTTACAAGCAGTTCAATTTTGATTACCGCAATGATAAATTTGATGAAATTCTTTTACTAATACCACTATAACCATTCGTACACCGACTTGGATCTCTTCATTTCCATGAAAAAAGTAGAATATACTTGGAGAAATTTGTTTTGAATTTTCAGAAGGCAAAAGTCCTACAATGTGATGAAAAGTTTGTCTTTGAATCTGGAAGTGTGGGTTCCATCTTGAAAAAGTATAATTATTTCTGACACTTCACAAAAAGTATCACAGACATTACTTTGTATAGTATAAATTATCACCATCTAAAACATCATTTGCAACTATCTTTACAGCCTGCTCATTATCACACTTAAATATTGCTTTAAATTTTGCATAGACAACATTAAAACTGACACCAATAATATTGCAAACATCTTTTTATAACTT